>CM023201.3:50417450-51017450 GCA_004115045.4 Sinella curviseta
TCTATACAAAAGGATACTTGGTAATACAGCTATTTATACTCTGTAAATAATATGAAGTCTATACTTTGAAAACCAAAACTTTCTTGCCACAACTATCGAACACACACACGCTCTTATTTTTGTCTTTCTTTTACCAAACCCTATTAGTGCAAATAAAACCTAGTTTTCTCTTTTCTAGTTTCTTCAAGAGGCTATTCTAAGTGCTTTGAGTATGGTCAGTAGTCCAGTCCATTCAATTTAGTTCACGTTTGTGTCCACCATTAGCTGTTTTTGTAACCTTCTTCCATTTAATCGTTTCAGTTGGCGTTGATACTAAATGGCTAGGTAGATACTTATTTCTTCCTCACGATACTATACAAATATTCTAGCTCTTTGATTATGCAATATTTCTTACTCCGATTATGTGTCTGCCTTGTATATAGCTATATAATTTAGCTGATGTTGCTTATTTTATATGTAATCCCATTTGCTGGCGGTGATCGTGATCATGATAGCAGCAATATGGTCTACCAGCGTGACATAGGGTTGTTGACGAAAAGGTTACTTCTTTTTTATTATGTGCAGCAATAATAAAATATTGCATAGACATACAAAAATGTTTGCCGTGTTTGGTATCGCTTTTATCATGGCAAAGTCCAAAGTAGCATGCATACGACCACTCTCCGTTTTTTCTACATTATAATTGTTTTCCCAGACTGCTGACTTTTTGTATTACATTAGTTGAAAAAGTTGGCAGAGTAATTGAAGTAATAATAACCGAACGTACTCCCAAGTTACCCGTACGTTTACTGCATGACTGTAAATACCTACTAATAATATGGAAACATTATGTGGTGGTGTGTGTGTCGACATACAATGCGGGCTCGTAATTTTTGCCGGCCTGATCACGTCGTGATGATCGGCCTTCTTGATGTTGTTATTACATTATTGTCCTCGTCATCACTCCCATAAATATAAACATAACTTTTCCGTCCTGTCCAAAAATAGGAGGGAATAGAAGAGAATACGGAAAACTTTTAGTCAATCCAAAAAATTATCAGACAGCCTGCTCTACTATATTTGTGTGATGACTGGTATAAGCTGGTGAATGGAAAGTGGTCGTAGTATATTACTCGTGGAACGACAATATTTTCAAGGGATTTATTATGTCCAGGGAGACCACTCTGGACAGTTATGTTCTATCTGCTGTGTGTATTGCTGAACCACCACCGGGTACCAACATAAAAATAAAACATAGGTAGCATATTTGTCCATCGCTTTCATCGTAGGCAGCAAATCCACAAAACAAGGACTCTTATGCAGTCACAATAGTTGTGCGGTAGTAGCCGTGGTCGCTCTTACATCACAAACATGCATGCAATATTTATGTATGAAAAAAAGGCTAATGTACGCGGACGGCAAGCAATGTATAGCAACTCTACTTTTTCAGTCGCGACATTGTCATCATTGCTCGTACGATTGTGAAAGCAAAAGTAGCAAACGAAACATATACACACACACATAAATATACATATGCGTATATGTATATTCCCGTTCCTTTTCAAAAGGGAGACAGTGACTCATTTTCTCGTGAAAGAGAGAAGAATGGAAAAACCCATATTGATCCTTTTTTCATAGTAGAAAACTTTCACAAAACCTTCCAGGCAGGGGATCACCATCACCACTACCACACCGTCAATAATACCGCTTTCCGCACAACAATTGTAGCAATACCGGTGGTTTTGTGTTGTGTGCCACTACTGCTGTACAGTATTGTTTATGCTATATAAACAAAAAGGAAATTGTTATAAAAATTGTAGTTATAATGTACGATAAAGAGTATATATATTATTATGATATGCGTTTACCGTTTTCGTGCAGTCCAAAATAAAAAGCAACATAACCTACTACAATACTTTTTCCCTTTTGTTTATTCACTCCCTCGCCTACATGCATTTCAACATTCGTGCATAATGGTGCTTTTGGCTGCGGTAGTGTGGTGGCTTGGACTAAAATACCCTGAATAGTATTACTGTGTGAAATCGTACAAGCACGGTTTTGTTTTCTTCCAATCTTCACATTTTTCTTTTGCCGTTTTTACCTGAATGGAGATCCGCTTATATACAATTCCTGATGTGCAAAATAAAAATGTATCTTTTTCAACGGTGTTCAGAATGCTAGCATTAGCATTCCACCTAGGATAAATGAGGATTATGTTCGTACAATCCGGTTATTTACCTAACGGATATGTACACCTACCTACGTAAAAAAAGCCGGTAAAAGTTTTTTGACATTTGCATGCATGAATGTGTGGTGTGGATACTTTTATAAAACAGGACAGCGTGTATTTACAATTATCCATCTATAGCCCATCCACTACACATGTTCACTCACATACATTGAGAATCGTGGTTGCTGGCTGGCAGCACGAACTCTCAATAACTACCTAAAACTATGGACAGGTTGCGAAAGAAAGGAAAGCGATTGGCAAATGCTTTCCCGTGCTAAATGTGAACTTTTTGGAGGTACCTTCACCCTAACTCTTTTTTTAAAAACTTGTTTTTGTTATTGTCTTTTTACAGTACCTCTACAAACCATAGCCAAAGTTCTTTCTCTGTCTTATTTCTCATTTGAAATCGTGAACTTTCTTTCAACTTTGCTCCACTATCATGACATTACTTCCCTATTGTTTACGTTGCTAAATTTTTAAACCTAGAGACGACCATAATATATTGAAAAAGGGCATTCTGACAGAGTGATATTGTTTTATGCATAAAACATGGTGGTGGGTGTTTCTCATGGCAGGCCTACCATTATATCAACATCAATTGTGCGCACACATCACAAAACTACCGTAATTTGAGCATGCCAAAAGTAAAGAGAACCATATAGGAGCTTTATTTGGCGTGTGTAATTCATTTATTTAAATCATTTCTAAACTGAACGTTCCAACCATGCCATATGCAAGCGTGCATGCATTTTTAAGTCGGTTTCTGTTGGTTTAAGCGAGCTTAAATGATTACTGCCCATGGCCTGCAGCCGTAGGAAACAGCAGGGAAAAAACAAAAGTGAACTTCACTTTCAATTTTACTTTCCATTTCCTTTTCACTATCACAAAATTGTAAAGATTTCTTTCAAATAAAAGGCAGGCTTCTGATATTCATGTCATGTAATAATCTACCACTACTACATATTTATATTTATAGCAAGCTCATATTATGATCCACATATTATAGGGCTGCTTTTACAAAATTACAATATTAGACACTGCAGTGGGGAATGTATGCATTGGTATCCTATGATTCTCATGTCGTTCACTTTCTTGTCATTTGTGACAATCCGGCAACTTTCAATTTTATAACTTTCCCTTGTTGAATCGAGTTGGCATCACATCACGCAGCGGATATTATGCCTTCCAGTCTCACATAATAAGCAGAATATAAGTATTTAGGCATGTGTGCTTTTTATATTTATCCCGATGAAAGTTTTTCACTTGGGGAGTGTTTTTTTGGCTCCAGCTACAGCTGCTGCTGCTGTGGAAAAGTATTACAACTTACTAGCAGCAGATACTGGAACAAATATATATAAAAAAATGAATTAATTTTTAGTCAAACTCTCTCCTCCTTGTACCATTACGACTACCAGTTTTTCTTCATCAGTTTAAAAAAAATTGTCTTGTCAAATGTGTGTGCTTGCATGGTATGTCTTCATTGTTCAAAATGGTGTAAATAAAAATACTTTTCTTCCTGCATCTTCTAACTAGATTCTCTTTTTTTCATTTCTTTAAAAAGTTTTCCATTTTAAAAGATGTGCGACTCCACAGTGTGTACTAGCTGTTTTCTTATTGTGACTACATTTTATATACATGCTCCTTCCGGTTAGTGTTTCCTTGATATGAATTTAAGAACACTTTAAGACCTGGAAGAATAAAAAAAGTTGTGTTTCTTCATTTTTGTATGAGGATCTCAACATGACGATAGGCTTGAAACTTGATTTCCTTCATTCGTTTTGCCGGTTATTTGCTAACGGAGAGCTAAAGAGAGTGTTGTAGAAAAATACATGTACGTATGTACATAAACACATATTGCAGTCGCCTGTCGCGCTGCTCCGCACACAAAAAAGTAGTGTGTTTATATTTTTAGTATTTCCCAGGATTATAAAGTTTCATTCAATTCATTTTCAAATAATATTATTTTTTGTTTGCTTTTTTGTGTGCCTTTCCTTACGCTTGCACGGCGTTTACATACGGTACATTGTGTAACATGCCATCTACAAACAATAATATATCCTTTTTAAGTCACATACGGCTTCAGGGCTCATAACATTTTATGTCTTTACTTTTTCCGTCGGCTGTTTCAGAAACTCGTAAAGAGACAAAGTTATGTGCAAGCAAAACTAAGAAGAACTGGCGAAATGCATTTATTCCAAAAAATAAATATAGGGTTGAACTGTAATGTGCACACACGACTAGCATCAAAAGAAGAAAAACAGAAAACACAACATGACACTTTTTTTACAGTTGTAAAAATGTGGTATGAAGTGATACGATAGTATTTACAGGGGCAGCAGGGGTTACTTAAACGAAAAGGTTTTTTTTTGCAGCGTATCGTGTGCTTTTCCGCTCTGCGAGTGGTAGTATGATGACGTAATCATGCAGCAAATTTACTATGAACGTATAGGATATAAGAATGGTGAGCTTGTACATGTTTTTGTAACAAAAAAGTTATAAAAAGTTGTATGCAGCATGGGTGCACTAGTCTTTCTCCGAGTGACGTTACGGTAGTAAATCAAAATATCTCTGCCAAGAAAGTCAAGTGTTAATTTTCTGAATGTTAAAGGGAAGATTTAAGATGTCGGTATGGATGGAAGTTTTGCTGTGTGTGGGGAATTTAAAGCGAATAGAGAGCATAATATCAGCTTGTTAGCGTGTTTTATGATTACTTTCAAGTTTTATACTTCATGGTTTGATGCGACGAATGTAATCCTTTGCGGTAATAAGAAGAGGAAAGAAAAAAACTAAATAAAAGTAGGTGCAATTTTTGGTATGCCTTTAGTGTGACCTGCAAAATTTGCAATGGTAATGTATAGAAATACATATTATAACATACCTTGAGTATGCAATAAAGAACATGTTAGCATAAAATAAAGTTTCATTGAACTAATAATAAGTGCACTAAAAACTGGTGGATAAATGTTTTTGTCTGAAGGAAACTTTAATGAATCGACTAAAGTTTGCTTTCTCCTGCTGATAATTTGGTAGAATGAATGAAGAATGAATGACGTGATTAAAGAACAAACAAAGAAACTACCGCAACTTTTTTTGCACTGTAGTTTTTAAAATTATGCATTATTTCTCTGGTGAACTTTTATCCGATACCTACGCTTTATATAAATAAACTTTTGATGAACGGAAAGTTGAGTGGATACACCTTCCCCGTATACCGTGACAAATGAGCAAACAGTGGGTTCCAACATGTTCATCTGCACTTGCTCCATGCAAGCAACGTTTAACAATTGAAATGCTGTTTTAAAAGCATTTACACATGATGCACTCATTCAACAAAATAAGGCATATATGGAGGGTAATTTCGTATTACATTCATATTTCATGACGGAACCCTAAAAACGAGCGTAAAACAAGTTTGTTGATGATGAAGCGTGCATGAAATTGTTAGTAAAACATCTATAAAATATTGTTTGAATGTGAGGGTGTATTTCCGTATGAAGATGCTACGGGATTGTACATTGTTTCGCAGTTTTTCACACTACGTGCCGATCATGTAATTTTATGCAACAAGCTAAGAAGAACTTCAAAAAATATTTTAGAACCGTTGATTTATTTTTAAAAGCACTTTAAAACCATTTATAAACGCTTTGAGAAAAAATGGAGAGTTTGCTGAATATTGCTAATATCACGTTCGAAGCTCTGGATTTCCAGGAAACAAAAAAGGACAATATGAGTTCGAGCCTCTCTTGACAAGTTGTGTTTGTCAGCTACAAAACCTGATAGTTTATTTATAACACACAACTGGATAGTCATTGTCCAGAGTCAAATATGAAGTTCATGCATAACTATCTCACAAGTGGCTTCATTAAATCTATTTTAAGGCCAGTACTGGGAATGGGAATAGTTTGCATGTTGTAGGCCATAGTCGTAGCCTCGTTGGAAAGTAAGGCAGATATCGAACTTTCCTGGAATACGTCTGCACCACACAACATCAAAGTCAGTTATTAACTCGAATTCATAAGAAAGTAATGAGCATATAAACAGTAGGAACGTTTATCCGTCCAGCCAGCCCATAGTTCACAACAGCAGCAAAACAAAACAGTAAAAAATCGACACAGTAGCAAAACGGCTGACTCATCTGTAATACCATGAAATAGCGTCAGCATTAATACAAGAAAACGTGTCTAAAGTAGAGAGAAGAATTATCACTCCCACTGTCTTGCTGTTTGTTGTGGTCGTGGTTGTTTTTGTCATTCTTATTTTATGAGCCTGAGTAAGGAACGGCTGAAAAGGGACAAAAATGAATAGAAACAAGCGGGGAGAGGGCGATCCATTTTAATCATTTTCTTGGAAACTGTTCGGTGTAAACGAGAAGTGGCACGAGTCTTGCCCCATTATCCATATTATATTGCTGTTATTTTGCCCCGGCTATTATCGTGTAGACACAACCCAAACTTCCCTTCCAAATATGTGCTGCTGAGCTGGTACTGCTATTTTTATAAGTATAGGACAGTGGTGCATGAGGTGTCAGGTTTCCATTGCGGAATGGGTAATGCATGATGGCCTTACGAAAATGATGGAATGGAAACCCACATTTTTAACTTATTGCTATGTGGAATACACGCTGTAGTCCCCATCCATCTTGATCATTCCAATGACTTGGCTTTTTCAAGAACATATTCTAGATATTCGTCAGCCACTTGAAAGCGTGCAATGTTTTATTTTGGCAGTTTGGATGGATAGATAGGCTTCAGAATTTTAAAATGGAAATTATGTTGTCAAATGTTACGGTATGTGGCGATGATAGCGTTTTGATAATATGATAGGTGTTATCGCGATATGTGATAACAAAAGGCCAAATAACTGCTGAAATGAAAAAACTACCTATTTTGAAGGCCACGTAAAGCAAAAAACATTCAACGAGAGACAACAGAGTTTTCATCGTTCTGTTTACGAAACAGTTTACTCTGACGTTTAGATTTGGGAAAGCACGGTAGTAGTAGTAATCGTTTTGTTGATTATGAGGACGAGGAGCTATCAATGTTGCCATTTCATGAACATTCATAGATACAAAAAAAACTTCTAAGTCAGCAAGGTTTTTTACTATTCTACTATCCAGATAAAGAACACAGACACTTCGAGGTATTCTGACATTTAAGTGACAAAAATGGGTAGACAACCTATAATCGTGGTATAATTTATTGGTGGAAACGAGCACTGACTATTGTCTCGGAGAACAATTATACCTGAAGGATACCTAAATAAAAAAATATCCATTTCACTTGTTATTCCGTATAAACGGTTAGAGATAAAAATGGCGAATTGACCTCATTTCCACCTTCCATTTTGCTCTATACATATTCGTCTTTACAGTTGTGTTTTTACTTATTGTCCTGTCCAACAATATAATACCTACCACAATTGTCATCACGATGAGTGGGGCACCATGACCGACTGGCCAGCTCTCCTTACAAAGGTAGTTTATTACACTACAAACTGTAAGCATCACAGTGAAACATTTCCTTAATGGATCATGTCAAGATGTCGGGTAGGATACCATCTCCCCACCACCACTACCACTTGCGTTATTTACTTCCATTCTGGAAATGGAGCAGCAGAGCGAAGAAAGAGAGCTTGAAGTGAAAGAGAGCACAGAGCAAAAAATAACCTTATTTTTTTCTTGTGAGATAGAAGCAGAAAAAAATGGTAAGTAGCTGACTGAAGTGTTGAGAAGTGATGAGCTACCTAAGAACCATGGTTAGTAGTGTTAGTATACCTGCTATCCTTATTTCCGATTTCTCTCACTTATATATCCTCTGTTTACGATATAATATACATACCTATGTATTAGGTACGTTTTCTCTGTTGTTGACGAAAAAGGAAGAGAAGATGACGACGATGAAAGTGCTCTCGTCTTGGTCAGCCTCTTTTGCTACCATATCAAATGACCTACGTACTCAAAATACTTTTAATGATACCGTCCAGCAGAGCATACAAAGGTAAGCAAAGGCGCATCGGCACCCGATCCATCTAAATTCTACTCCAAGCCACTCTTTTCCCTTTTGAACAAATACACCAAAGTACAATTTACGCATTTTTGTGCGGCACTTCAACAACACTGCACTGCATAACTAAAAGTACACCGTTTTATCCTTTTTCCATCTCTCTCAGAAAACTATCATTCATCAATAATGCATGAAAAAGCTTTTGCACAAACGAGGAAAGTGAAAAATATATACACACAGTCTAGGACAAGCTTATTTGGTATTTTTTTGCTACTGACTGATAGTATGCATGTACCGATGCATATATACTTGTATCGTGAATGAGATGATTTCTCCTTACCCCAATCCATCTCTCTGTATTCAATAGCATGTCGTGCGCTGGTATAGTGTGTGCTTAAATTTAGGGGGTTTCACTTTCCTCGGTAAAGTATGAATGCATGTTTCGAAATGGTGTATCTAAAAGGACATTGAAAAGTTAATCGAATCAATGGCTTTCTCTTGTCACCCGAATGTATCCTTACATGACTTTTATTTACTCTACTACATTTATCTGCAATTTCAATGTAGGACCCATAGGTTGTGTGGGTGTAACAAAGCATGTGTATTTTGCATTGGATATCGGGATCCCAGTGGTGGTGGTGGTATTTTTTCATACCAGTCGTCAGTGCAGTTACTACTACACTTTCGTTGCATCTGCAGTTTGATTAATCCTTTCTTGTCCTTTTTTGCCGATACATCAGGTTCTGTTTTGATAAATTGTAAGCATGTAAACAACGTTAACTTACTTGTAAATACAAATGGAGCGAGCATTCATTATTCATTAGCCAGATTGGTGTAATTAGTCATTATGCAACATTCCTGTTCAATTGAAAAATATTCCATACAACGGGAATACCATAATACATAATAATCATACATACATACATACCTACACAAATTAAGAAAATAATCAAATACTTTTGGCTATTGGACTTTTTATTCTCAATTCAATTCTTCCGGTCTTGTATACAATAAGAAAGATCTATCTACAAGACTGGAAGAAGTCGGGTGGACAGAAGCATGAACGAACAGACATGCACAACAAAATCATTAAGAGCTTAAGCTAATAATGAAATTGAAAACGACAAAACGAGTGGGCTATTTATTGCATCCATATATTATAGCTTAAATGTTTAGGAAGAGATGAAGATCGAAAGTAAATAGCGCGTTTCAATAAACATGTCTTGATGGCACGTTTACAACCAGAATGTATTTATACGTCATACAATGTGGGTAGGTAGATGCAATATTACTGTGTAAAGCTTACATAATGACTCTATTACAAATGGGCCTTGTTGAGGATGTGCAAAATCCCTCTTGGGGCTTGCATGGAACTTTCGGTATGGATAAAATGGAACAGTATGTGGTCTGTGCTAGCAGCAAAACTGCACCAATGATTTTCCGCTCTGTTGTGCATTATAAATTGCAAAGACACTGTTCCTTCTTCTGTACTTGGTAGGCACGTAGATAGACGAATAAAATACAAAACCACTTATCATCAGCGGCAAAAACTGCTGAAATGCTGATGAAAGCCAAAAACTATCAAGTGCAAAAGCAAGTACTTTGAATAATGGAGTCTAAAATGCTATAAATGGCTCTTCACCAACAACCAGACTACGCTAAGCCTATTCAAGTTGCTCCAGTTTTTTGGTATAGGTATATATTATATTCCTTACAAAACAGAAGATCCGTAAGTGCTATGTAATAAATGGCATATTATTTTATTCTGCTCATGCTCCCTTGTTTCCAAGATCTGTGTTGTTGGTCTAGCTGACTGGCCTGAAAGTGGACGATCCTGGTGGCATCGATATCAAAAGCTTTGGAGGAGACATGAAAACGATGATGGCGATGATTATGAGGATGTGCCTCAATTCAATTCTGTATATTCCGTGAACAATGTCATAATTGTGCCTACATACATGCTGGCCGGACCACTTCCACTAGCATCCAATAATCTCATGCTTACGCTTTCTCTAAATTCGCAGTTAAAAGTAAAACTTGCAGAGGCAATGAAGTTGAATTGCACTATTAGGTATATGTATATTTGTACGTATGCATATTGCGAATAATATACTACAGAGGGGAAATACAATGTTAGCAAAATAGAATGGTTATTTATAATAACGAAAGCCAAGAATAATTTTAAATGCCCTTTTATGTAGCCGTTGTTTTTTGTTGCTCAATTGCTTTTTCGACCACTACTGCTGCTTCTGATGAGAGATCATATTATTATATATTCTGAAATAACAAAACAGCGTATTGTTATGCATATTCGCCTCACCACACTATGCACAATAAACGTACCACTTTTTAGCTCTGGTTTCATAGTCATCATCTTCTTCATCTTCTGTTGTTTTGTTAAAATGTTTATTCATAAGCCGAAGCCAAGTCAGCTCCTCTGTCTACGTAGTCTCCACACACACACACACAACTTTACCACCAACCACCGTTCACACACAATGCATCCAAAATATTACAATGAGGTCCGATTTGTAAAGAGCCATTAAAACCTCTCCACTTGAGAATTAATGATGACCTCCGAGTTATATTATACAGTGGATGCTAAATGGCTTTACGTTTTTGTTTGTAGAGAATGGCGCACACAATGTAGAGAAATACTATATAGAATTTATACATTTGTGCACACTGGAATATAATACTGTTGTGACTTATGGGAATACATTACGCATCACATTAACCAGACAAAGTATTAGAACCAGGCCAAAAAACCAAGAAAACGGAGACTAGGATGCTAATGATGATATTAAGAAAAGCTGCAGTAGTATAAAAGCAGACCGATGATGACTATGATACAGTGCAGAAAGTCATTAAAATATTGTATTACGACTTTAGCTCTATGGCTTGTCTGAATGGTCAAAAGGAACAACAATTTGGATTCAACGATGAAAATAAGTCATATCTTTGTTGTGTTACCTTAAAACAAACTTGGCTAAATACCACACGTTAAGTCGCTCTTGCGCCTAATGCATTTTTCAAATAATGTCTGCACCCTGCTGAAGAGTGTATATATAGGTATATAAGTTGCCAAGAACTCATTCTAAACTTTTGTCAATATAGTCGTGTTATAAGTGATGATGAAAGTGGAAATAGCAAGCAAGATAGTCTTCATCTCCTCTCATCTATTCAATTCAGCATATATTAGTCGGAGGAGAAGTGGAAGCTCTATTAATTGTACTTACTACATTTACTATTACTGCATAGCATAACACAAAACAACGAAACCACAAGAGTGAGAGCTCTTTGCTCCTTGTTGATGATGATGGCTATGAACTTTAAGTAATGGCACTTAAGTAAAAGTTTTAGCTATTTATTAATTCCAACAGACAAGTAGAGTTATTAGGTTTAGTGTTGCATTTATATTAGATTTACATTTCCCTTTTCTTTCCTTTGAAGAGTATATGCCTTTATTCTTGACGAAGACTTTTTGGTGCTGTACTACGGATCATTCAGCAGATATAAATAAAATATAATGAATAGATGGACATTCTTAATTCGTGAGATCACCAGAAAATTATGTGTCTGGTGGCACTATAGTGCGCTGCTTGTGTGTGCATGCTTGCTAGGAAATGAAATACTGCAGATGCGGCGACAGAGTCAGAGTTTATTCGAAAGAGTACATTGCTGCAAAATGGAAGAATTAAAATGAATAGATTGTTGCGACCAGAGGAGCTCTATTCACAATTTTTAAAGAGAGTATTGACTTTAAAAAGCTTGTTAAGACTACTACACATTTCACGCTCATTCATATAATCAGTATATCAAGAATATTAGATACCTACTACTCGTGTACTACTGGCTGGTTAAAGTCACTTTCAGTAACTTACATTTTTTATAAATCTTGTCTGTGGCTTCAAAGTTTGGATGGATGCATGTACGGCTTAAAATTCCTAGAGGACACAAAACAGACAGGGATAGAGAGATATGACGTGATGGATGCATGTACCACTATTATCATCATTCACAACTGTAAATTGAGGATAAATGGTCACAGTTTATGTCAGTAAGTCATAATGATAATGGCATATGATTCGTATACATTTTTACATACGTGCAAGAACATTGAGTAAGAAAATTGAGCAGGCCAGAACCCAAACAGACCTTCGTTCTACTTCAAAGTATCTTTTTTTGAACCTTTAATCTTTTTTTCCTGTGGTCCATCCATCCATTCATTTTATCCTACCAGAAGAAACATTCCTAGAGCATTCCCAAAAGCTCAAAATGTTCCCGACTTGGTTAAGACTGATATGACGAATGCCATTGAGACAGATTAGAGCTATAGAGAAATAGCTCTGACTATATTAAAAAGTGTATTTCATCTGCTTCTGCCGACGATAAAATGCTTCCAGAGAACGTGAATATATGTATGTATAGCACAGTAGCCCACTTAAACTTCGACCCTTGGCATTTCCCCTCCACTTCCAGCATCATCATCAACACCAACTATCATCAAAGCTTCATACATAATATCGTCGTCCTCTGCACTTCCTTTTTTGTCGTATTATCTCTCGTATGAATGACAAGCTCCTTCCTATTCTGCTGCTGCTGGTATGACATTAGCTGTTCTATTGTGGAGACATTTGATAATTGTTGAGGAAAGGCACTTTCCGATCCTACTATTCCCTGCAACTGAGAGATAGATCAAAGTAGAAGGCAGTGTTTTTTCTCGAGATGAAATGATGTAAGCAGAAAAACAGAGAGACCTTTTATAAACTAATCTGTTGTATTTCTTGAGAAGTACCACCTTTTGTCTGTAAATTACTTAAATGGCAAGAGTACCTTGTACTTTACTCTCTCTTGAATAATGGATATCATCATCATCATCATCCGTGGACTGCGTTTCTATTCAGCCATCACCACACGAATCTGTGTGCTGCATTATACATCTATCTAGAGGTATCTCTGCTGACTCTGACTGCCTGACAGCAGTGTGTGGTGGAGAAAAACTGCAGTGGTTCAAGAAATAGAATATAGTGATGCAAGAGATATATATTTTGCTGACAGTGTTGGCGTTAATGATGATGGTGTGTCTTGGTTGCTGCTGCTGCTTCTGAAGATAATGAAAAAAAGAAGATAGAAACTTTAGTGGTAGCAGTAGGAGTAGCGCTGAATTTTTGTTGTCTCTTTCTCGACATTCCGCTCTGATTTACTGATTCATAATGACAAAAACGTATTATTACATGAAAGAGTAAGTGATATGCAGTATAATATACAGAGAGCATAAATGTGCTCTCTGTGTGAAAATGTATCGCATATTATACAGCGGCGGCGGCGGTGGTAGTACAGCGTAAGAAATAAAAAGCTTTTTCCATTCTTCTCTCTGCCGTTGCAAGAACATGACATAATGGTTGTTCCAAACCCAGATTTTTTTGGCACTTTATACTGTCATTATCACTGGGGTGCATACAGAGTACCAGCAAAAAACAAAAAATATTGTTTAATATAGTGCACATTATATATATGTATGCATTTATGTACGGCATAATTTCCTTGGAAGGAAAAGAATAGAAAACACTTAAAATTGTTTTCGCTTTTTGACTTTCAAGAAAAAATGACTTTTTGTCTTATATATACTGTATTTACATGCATTGTTGTTGTATGGCTGCTGGTGAAATCTGTCTTTGTCTAATCTAAATGAGTCCAGACATCAAAAGGGGGAGAGAAAAACAAGTAGAAAAATCCACAATAACACTTTACGTGGATTCATGTCGCATACAGGAAGAAAATGGGCTAAAAGTTGTTATAAAGGGCAAAAGAGCAACCGTGAGGGAAACGAACAAGAAAAAAAATAAAGAGAGAAGAAGGAACAAGACGAAGAAGTTGAAAGAGGAGCACGAGCTAAAGTAGAAAATCTCTTTTGTAGGTATACCTTCTAGAATGAGGGAAATATCATCACTTGTACTTTTTTGGGCTCCTTTTTATACGAAACTATACATATCTGTGCTAGAGTGGAGCTTCCAGATTTTTGACTTGAGCTCTAATAACAACACTCGTTTATTTCCTTCTCCTTAAATTCATTTTTGTACACGTTTTTAACAAATGATAAAGTGGTGGAGTGGAGGAGAGAGGAAGGAAGAGAGAAAAAACTGGAAATGAGAATGGATATGGATAGATGGAAAACAGGCGGGTGGGAGTAAAGTAAAACGTAAAAAGCGTAAAAACAAGAAGGCACACACACAGCCAACAATGAAACATTCGGACGGGTTCCCCGAGATTCTCCTTTTTTCTTTCTCGGGTTGGTTGGTTGAGTTGAGGGAAAAAAGGATATAACATTGACTCAAGTGGGGGAAAATACCAGATGTTTGAAATGGAAACTGTTACCGTTTATAGTAGAGTAAAATTGCATCTTCATTCTGAAATAGAGAGTATACAAATGCAATATATTCTTAGCAATAAGTACACTATCTATAAGAACACCATAGCATAACAAACCATAACAATATCCGACTACTGACGACACAAATGGTATTTTCTTAAATACACGTACCGTGCCATCATGATACCGTTTTGGGATGCTGCTGCTGCTCATCGTTTTTGTATAAAAATGAAAAGTAGTGGGCAATATTTTTAAACGGGAAGTAAAACTATGTTGGATGATTTTTTTGGTGGAACATAGGTAACGTCAATGTTCTTGCATCTTGTGCAGGACCAGTCAAAAATGTCGAATGGAAAGGGTGAAGTGAAGACAGAAAAAGAGAAGATATATACACACACCTATAAGATGGTGTAGTGTGTACTACTGCTGCTGCACTGAAGGCATTTTCCCAACATTATCATCGCTATCACCATCTGCATCATCAGATAATGTTGATGTGATGCAAGTGTTTTGTTTTGTGTATGGATGGGAGAATGCTTGTAGCTATTTAGAATATGTAATGGATGCATTTACTTTGGAGGAAGAAATAGGTGCATATTTTACTCTGATTTTTTTTCTTCGCTGAATCGTGGTGAGTGTGGTGGATCGAATGATGATAATATTAGGAAAACAGATGCGGAGTTTTTCTTCCTCCTCCCGGTTTTGGGTTTGAGGTGCTGCTAATGCTGTTGTTGAAACAGATGAGGATGAGATGTATGACGAATGAGTGGGGATGAGCTCACATACATGTTTCATGATGTGTGTGAATTCATCTGTTTTTGTCTTGTTATTTATCGGTCTACTTATACAATGTGGTAGAAAGCGATGTTAGAATACTGGGTGCAATAGATGTGAGAGAAGAAACGAGATGAAAAACTGAGGAGACAAATGAGGATTTCCATTAGTTAACTGCCTTGTCTGGCCCTGTTGTTCATCTGATCCTCTGGTCTTTTAATTTTTTTTCTTGGTGCTGGAGATGGTAATGTAGAATGCAGGATGCATTTGCATCAGTGATGTGGATAACGCAAGAAAAAAAAGTAATAGGCAGCTAGTTGAAAACACACGCGTCCTATAAACATAATCAATCTGCGAAAGTATGTAATGCACGTATGGTGTAGGGAGATGAGCTAGAAACCGGCATATTTTGTTGTCGATTCTGGTTCTCAGTAATATTTTCACGTGTCTAAAGTCGAATAAGTTAAAGTACAAGTTGTACTGTACAACTGCAAGCCAATTTTGTTTCATTCAACTTGCTACACTTATACGCTATTCCAGCCAGTTAGGTAAAGAGAGAGGAGAGAGTCTCCTGCTATTGCACTCCACATCTCCGCTTAAGCTAATGAATGACGAATATCCCCTGTCATGAATTATTGAACGGAAAGAAGAAAAAGGGAGCGTAAAAAACGGCATCTTAAAGGCATGAATGTAGAGAATACGTATGTAATTTTCGAAAAAGCACTTTATCTCACTACAGCAGAAACCTATATAACATTTTGAGCAGTGATCTTTTAAGGCATATTACATCATATGTACAATGTACATATCTACAACATCCCGTATATGCGTATCTCTCAATACAATTGGAATTCCATGATGTTTTTTACAAGAAACCTGTACGTATACCTACATATGGATACAGTATTACATTCCTTTATACCATTTATGTTTAATGTACAATGATGATGGGAGAGGAACTATGTGCCTTTTTCTATTTTTTGGCATATGGTCAACTAGGGAAAATGCATGCATCCGACTGATGATGTGATGTGCATGGATATATGTTATTTGTACAAAAAAAGGCAGTGAAAACGTGAACATTTTTTTGGTAGGAAGGAAGAAAAAACGCATTAAACTTGTGTGCTTTCATCGAATTTCTTGCTATTCTGTTTCTGGCGTCCTATCTCCTTTCGCCATCAGAAGGAAAACTATGCTGATGATATCAAAGTAAAGCAGCAGTACATGAAAAAAGGAAAGCATGGAAAAAGTTCCATTCATGCCACTTTACTTTTTTATACCATTATATACATACATTATCGTCTTCTGCACACAGAAATTTATACAGAGACGGGCACAGATGTACAATATAGCCCATTTTTTACTACTGCTTCTACTACTATTACATGTACGTGCATTAAGCTAACCACTATTACTGCATGCACAGCGAGAAGAGAAAGGAGAGAGTCGTCTCCTCAGCAGCGTCAGCTCAGCTCCAAAATACACGGCACGGCATCATCCAGCCGGGTTCACTGTCCGCATGTCTGCCCTAGACTTCTTTTCCCTCGCTTCTCGTTTCCAATGAGAACGAGACGGAATAGAAACGATGAGAGGCTCGATATTGTGCAGCAGCACAAGCACAACCAACAACAACATTCCGTATATATACGCTTACTCTATAGGTTTGAGCCAACGGAACGTGTTTCTTTCCTAAAACTGCTCTAGGAGAATTTTTTATAGAATCCTGAAGTATCAGTGCTCTTGCTAGAGTATATTATGAACATAAAATGTATAACTATATACGGAAGAAGGAACAACTGGATTGCAAAGCAAGCCAAAGATAGATTGTAGGAAAGGAGAAAACTGGAACGTACGAACTCACTGTAGTTTGCTTGCATCTTGTTCTTTGTGGCTGATGGCTACCATTTTCTTACTTTCTCTGGCTTTCTCTAATACACACCGACATGCTACTCTTTCTTTCTCTTTACTTTCCCTCCCTCTCGCTATCTCACTAAATTTCTGTAAAGGAGAAAATTCTGCGGGAAGTCCAGTTTTGCTAATACTGATTTCATGATGTTGTCTGGTAATGCATTGTACACACAGTTCCATTTTACATACCATTTTCAGGACAACCAGGTTTTCTACGCGCTTTCTCTGCCACGAGTTTTCCAAAACAACCGATTGAATCCCGCCATTCAGCATGATGATATACATGCAGACTGTTCTACACCATTCCATTATTATTCCATAATAATAACATAACATTGGCAGAGAAAATGTATATTTTTAGCTGCACACTGGCGGTGGTGGTAGTCTAGAAAGTAAAAAGCATTTCAATTCCAGCATACGAGCAGTAGACATCACTTCTTCCCTGCTATCTTTACATCGGAGATGCCTTGTGGTGTTTTCACGATGAGAGAGCAAAACCAAAGAGAAAAGACAGTGAACCCAACTGTGTTTGTATGTACCAGAAAAAAAGTAGGAAATGTGTGCGCTCGCCTATTTTTATATACATACAGGTACCTACTATGCCAGTAGTAGTAGTAGTAGTGTAGCAGAGTAATAACATAATAATAATAGCGTCTCCAACTCTTTCACTGCTGCTATCTCGTACAAAAGCTCTTACTGCACTCCAGTAAACACACTAGCCTAAAAAATATTAATATCGTAAAAAGAATAGAAGCATTAATATAGCACGGCGAAATATTATGTATACCTCGACCAGCATACCAGGAACCACCAGGAGAAGAGTAAGAGATGTTGTTTCCATTACATCACATCTATTCTTTAGCGAAAATAAAACTTGCTTGCTTTGGTGAACAATGCTGCTGCTCACCCAGAGATGCTTCTACTTTTCTCTCTGGCACTACTGTTCTGCTGATGTTCTTTGTGTGTTGGTGGAGAAGAAAGAGAGAGAGAAGCAGCAGCAGACATAACATGCAATATAAATAGGCGCTCAACTTGCAAGCAGCAGCAGCAAAATGCGAGTGCTTGTACAGTTTTTGCTAAAGGAAGCAGGAACCTACGATATCGACCTGACGCGGTCGATATCCCCACGCTGCCTAGTTTTTGGGATTTTCTCTACACATTCTCTCTCTCCCGCCATGTTTGGGTACAGTACCTATATTATGCAGTGTGTGCCTAAAAACTTCCTCGTTTCCAGTTTTCTCCATGTCAGGGTATGAATGTTCATGAAAACTAGAGTGTCGTTGATGAAAGCAGTGCTGCTGCTACTGCAGCGGTGGTGGAGGCAGAAGCAGCAGCAGCAGCGACGGCATTTTTTGGTAATATTAGTGGATCCATATATAAAATGGTACGATGAACTAAAAATATTGAGATAAAGTATACTATGAAAACCTTTGCTGCTTATGTACAAGTACCCAAAATAGTCTTTTGAAGACGAAGAGTTCAAACTATTTTTTTCTGTCTCGCTCGGCTGTTCATTGCCTCGTGATGGAATAAGTAGTGGTGGTGGTAGTTGTAGTAGTAGTGGAGCAGAAGAAAGAAAAAGGTTCAACTCACGTCTTTTTTCACGGTGTGCGCGCTTCTTTCTTGATTGCAGGTGAAGTTGAAGATGAAGAAAAAATGCCTATACGTAGTTTTGGGACGTAATATACATGCCTAGATACATTATTCTGAAGTTCACTCCGCTTTCTTTCCAGCTAGCTATTTGTTTATTTCCATTTTTTTTCTTCTTCGCTTGAAAACTGGAAGCATATATAAGCGTCTGAATATACTATATGTATTAAGTATATACACTGGGAAAGGTAATATTATATGCATTTTCACTTCCGTTTGAATAGATTACATCTCTCCGGGTGGGAAATGTATGGATAGAAAGGACGTACATTTGAATGTAGGTATATGCGCAAGTTTGTTAGACCATATAAAGGTTTTATTCCGATGAGACCCACAAACTCTTCCTGAGTCGACAACTGGAATGAAATGAAGCGAGTTCCCCAAATACCATTACTTACTATTATTATTTTTATGCAGATATATACATGTATGTATTTAGATATACCAATTTGAACCGTCGATGCTATCTTGTACATACACAAGTATACAATAATATGCATACTGTACCCATATAAGTTTTGTTGTCGGTTTGTAGGATGGGATGTGAACTTGTGTTTCTCAACAATGAGACACTTTCCCCATCACGCAATACGTAGCATTACCTATACGTTGGTTGTTAGTACTACAGCTATGTATTTTTACGGGAAAAGGGAAAACACTGAAACATTTTCTACTTCATCACAACATCCTTTCCATTTTTACTCCCGTGGCAGTTGAGCCTCTCCGTTATTGCCCTTCTAGTTGCTTACATAAAGTGATGTAGGTACATATAGATCATTTTGGCTCTTAACGAGAAAGTGTCTTTTTTCTCGTTCGCTGATACATTTTTGCATTTTCACTTTCACAACAAGGAGAAAAGATAGACAGGAAAAATATCCACTTTTCCCTTTCCTTCCTACACTACCTGATTCAGTGGGATATCCGGCTAGAATAAATGAGCATGCTAGGAAGCTAACTGAATTAGCTGTGGGACCTTTCTCCCCGCTCAAACAGAGTGGAAAAAAGTGTTTCATGATGACGATGAGTTACAAAGGAAGGCAACGCTGAAAAAAAAGAAAGTAACTACATATGAATTGCATTTGCATTCCAGTCTATCTCTCCTGTCTACCCAACTTACGTTTTTTAGACATGCCTTCATTTCCAATCTTAAGGGGTATATATGCATATACATTCTTTACATCGCATGAGATAGCCATTGCAGCAAAAATACTTAATACATTTAGTTTTGAACTGCCCGTCATTATCGTCATCATCATGCTTCATCTTTTATAGAGGGACATGGCACGGTGGTTTATTACTTGAATAGTGTTGCTTTGACAGGACTGATGTGACAACGATGATGATAAAAGGGGGATTTCTGCTTTCTCATTTTCCACGGTGTGTAGCTCTGACTTCCACTGCCTACAGAACGTGACATTATACGCGCTCCTATTACTCACTGTGTCTGTGTGGCACGGCATTGGTGGTGCTTGTCCCATTTTATTTTGCGACACGTTTCCAACAACCCAATCGACTTGGTGGTGGTTGTGTGTAGTGTGTGCACTGTGCGATAATGCCCATGCCATGCGAAAAAGAGTAGAAGAAGAAAGGAAAGAAGCAGTACTAGTATTTGTGTACGTTTTTACACATTGCTAAAGGGGATATATATTTTTACATGTACATAATCCACATATCCATACGACCACGATGTGATAGACGATGACGATAATATGATAAAAAGCTTTTATTATATAACTACCAGCAGCAAGCCAGAGCACGCAGGGACAAAAGTTTGCTCTGCTAGAATCTATGACTTATATATTGTTATAGTCTGCTTCAAATCGAAACGTATAGAAAACTTGAACAGTAGCGACGTCTCTTGGAGCTATTCTCAGAGTGCCCCGTAGGATTTTCCTAAAACTGGAAAATACTTTTTTCTACAAATTTTTTGTCGCAACTGGCATTGATTTTAATTTGGAATTTCCAATGCATCCTACCTCGCAATTAGAGGAGCACATTGATTTTGTCATCTACTAAATGTAAATAAATTATATACAGACTTTTTGCAGGAGGGAAATCCAAAATCTTGGGCGCCGATGTAAGCGTAAGATATGCATGTAGGTATATGGATTTGGATATCATGCACATTATATATAATATTGGGAAAATTGCGATGACAAAGCTAAAACTTTTCAATGTAACCTGAAAATACTTGTGCGAATATATCATAGATTTCCCCCTATTTTCGCAGCTTATATATAGCTTCATTGTCATACTCGTCTGGGTTTTGTTCGTAGGTACATAAATAGGGAAAAAGTTCTTTCTCTGTATTTTTTTGGCTTTTATCTGGTAGGGGAAAAAGGAAGAAGAGGGAACAAGAGAAGAAAGAAAAATTGCAAGATCAATAGTGGAAAGCATTTTTTGGCCTTGCCTTCTTTTCACTCTTATTCGTAACACTATCACCACCACCACCACCACACATTATTGTAATGATCCGATCCTGTGTATGCGTATTGTATTATACATGCACACACATGTACAGGCCTGGGAATTTTTTTTATCGACCAGGGTTCTTTAAGTGGCCATATAACTTTACTAAACTTTCTCCTTTCTTTCTCTCTATATTTACTCCTAAAATTTACAACCAAGTTGGTTACATATCCACATATGCAACTCTTCATGCACCCATCACAAAATGTATAGCGGAGAAAAGAAAGAAATCCTTAGAATCCCTCGACTACAGAGAAATTCCTCCCTTATCTTTCAATACAGAAAAAATAATAAGGACATTGTTATTTGTGTGCCTTCTGACTTGAGTGTATAAGCCAAAGAAAGAAGAAATGGTAATGGATGGCACGTGCTGATTTTTGCGGAGGAGTCTATCCATATCATTTTTCTAATTTTTCTTTGGCACTCAAAGAGAATAAGTGAAGAAGGAAGGAGAGTGTGGGTAGGGAGGATAAATAGCCAAATCGTGTCTCAACACCAGTCCACATGTCAAGCAGGACGGTTTTCAAAAGAAGGATTATTAATATCGTAGGCGTGCTTAAAGCTACTTACTTACATCATCAGCAGCGAAAAATAAATACGATTTGAATGAAGCTTATCGATTGACTTATGGACCATTTAAGAAAAGAAAAAAAATGTGACTTGAAAAGTAGAAAAAATGGTTTTATTTTAGGACAACTGAATAAAAAAATTGCATATGTAGGGTGGAGTATGTATATATGTGAGTGCATTTCATTCTGTTACTTACCATCATAATGAACTTTGGGTATTGCAAGCACAAAAGAAATAATCCGGTTTATCCTCCAAACACGTTAATAACGATATAATGATGGCCTTAATTAAAAAATGGAGAAAGCTGAGAGGGAACTTAGAGCGGGAAGAAAAGAAAGAAGAAAGAAAATCCCAACTAATGTCCCAATGAACATAAGAATAATCACACACACAAAAAACTTGTTCTCCCCAACTTCATCCGTCTTCCAAGAAAAAAATAATAGAAAGACAGAGAGATATAGAAAGTGAAATTTGAGGTCACATAATCCACCCTGAGAACGACAGATAATATGAAGAAGAAGAAGACGAGAAAATGCCGATGAATGAAAGCAGCGAAAAGGAGAGAATAAAAAAACTAGAAACATCCAGAGAGTAAACCACCATTACTGGTTAAGCAACGGCAGAAATAGCTGAAGCTTGTCAATGGAGTGCCAGATACATATGACTTTACATTATTTGTGTTCTTTTTGCTGATGGTGGCGGTGGTGGTGGAAGGAGCAGCAGAGCAGTTATCAGATGCTGGCAGCCGTGATTCCCTGTGTGAGCAAAAGCCGTCCTCATTGACTGACAGCTTTTGCCATGAGATTTGATGTGAAATGGGAAAAAAGTCAGTACCACACACACAAAGCGTAATACAAACATATATATATGTGAGTACACATATTATGAGCAAATACGAGGAAAGAAAAACACTAGAGCGGTAGAAGGGAAGGCTTTGATCACACTTATTCCATACGTCGAAAGCCAATGCAATGTAATAAAAATGTACAAAGCTGAGTTAGAAGAAAGAACAGAACAAAGTTCTACTAACATATACATATATACTTTTTTTTTATTCTTATGTGCTTAGTGGCACAACTGCTAAGATGATGGTTTGGTTTGTTGTGAGATATACAAATATATGTGTAATATATCACTGTTTAGGTAATATAATAAAATGCATGTCTATGTAGGTATGTGTATTTTGGATATATAGAGAAAAGTGATGTTGCTTTGCTGCATGGTGGCAGTAAGATGAATGTCCTTACCTCTCATCTACTCTGTCTTTTCTTATCCTGAAAAGTCCTGAGAAGGGATACGACAAGGGAAGGAGAGAGACAATAAAAACTTGAGCTTTATTCTTTTCTCTTTCTTTTCTTTTGCTCTTCTGCTTGCCGCATTTTGTCCATAAAAGGAAAGTGTTGTGGATAGACTGATGGAGCTTCTATAGTTTGTAGTGCTATTGCCACTAGACACTGCTCTTAACATAGTAATGCGATACAAAACTGTATAGAAAGGCAATAATGCATTTTCTCCTACTTTCTCATATGTATATTAACGTGGGGAATGTTTGGATATGTTTTGTATTGAGGTTAAAATCATATGAAAAAGTTACAATTGTGCTTCTGTAACCGATGGGGCTTGTGAATGATGTTTGACTGAAAATCGAAAAAAAGAAGAATCAAATGCAGAGTATCATCGAGGAAGCAGAAGGAAAAAGTGGTAAGGAGGAGCAGGCAGACATCATTGAAAACAAGAACGGTGGTATATTTTATGCATGGCTAGTGTAATCTATGGAAAGCTGAGTTTGGAATGCCTCTGAAAAATGTATATTCATGCGGTGCTGGAGTAAATGTGCCTACTAGAAAATGTTTTCCATCACACAAGCAAGTACATGAGAAAAAAGTGTTTATGCCTATATGTTATTGGTATGGTGCAGCTGAATATACTGCGGAACTACTACAACTACTACCAGTAGAAGTAGCAGCAGCAATTCCAACCAGCACGGCTGTTTATAGCAGCATATGTAAAGGGATCACAAAGGAATAAAAGATGCGGTCGAAAATGACAGCACAGTCATTTCCAGTTATCGAGTTTCTCTCTCAGTTTTCCTCAACAAGATTCACTTCCTTTTTTCCATCTCGTACTGTCTTCCTCCGTTTCCTCGAGCAAGAGTATATTCACCGATGCCACTTCATTCACCAGACACACATCCACATAAATGTGATCCATTTTCTTGTGGTTTTGTTTGCTGCTGCGGTTTTTCATTCTTGTCCATCTCCGTCTATATATCCATCCATCTGCCATTACCATCTTTGTTTTTCTTATTATATGAAAATTCTCCTTTCTCAGAAATGCCGAGGTTTTCGGGGATATGTGAGAAACGTCATTTCTCATTTTGTTTGAATATGTATTTTAGTACAAAAGCACATATTGTATAAAAGACATGCCGATTTAATACATCACAAGATGCTCTATTTCACATTGCGTATACGTCACTTGACATGAAACTGACACCCACAAAAAAAGCGTTTCGGTTTCGAAAAAAAAACATTTCATTTTTAATTCTGTCATAAAAAACATACATACCTATTCCTATACAGTATGACAAATTAACAAACAACATAGTATACCACGTCACAAGACTGGAATGCAAAAAGCCATCGCATCTCAAACAGAATTTCCTAGTAAGTTGTTGGAAAAGTAGCAGAACATGAATTATAAATAAAGTCGTAATCCTTAACAATTAATGGGCCTTTTTGAAAAGAACTTCAATATATCATGAATGATACCATGCTAGTTGACCTTTTTCACTAATTCTATAAAAAGCCCTTTGGAAAAGTATGAGTGTGCTTCTTTTTAGAACTAAAAGGAAATGAGCTCAGACTATGACTCTGTGACTGGACGTTTTCATCGTACATAACAAGTGCAGCGAGAAAAGTAAAAGAGGGTTTATGATTGCATACACAAAATTGTTGAATGGTTAATTTTTCAAGTTGAGATCAGCGGAGCGGCATAAAAGTTTCTGGCTTTTGTATGAAATGTCATTGAAGGCATTAGGAAATAATCCCTGCTTCCCGTTTCTTTCCCATGTCACAGGAGAATGACTGTGAATTGTATGTAGACAGACGGACAAACAAATTAGGATTGTTTTTAGTTTTCTTTTGGCAACACAGGAAATTTTCATGATGCCGCTCTGTGTTTTTGGTCTCTCCTTGAAAGTCGTGATCACTGTAACATCAGAAGAACAGGCACTGTTGCTTCTGGTGTGCCTCGTCGGGTGAGAGAAGCAGGAAGGCAAATGTTAAAGAGTGATATAGTTGCTGAATATCGTCCTCCTTTCTTGTGTATTTAGAGTAATCACGAGACAAGAACTTTGAAATGTTCCATTTGGATACTACTACTGTCTGTGTGTCACATTTTATGCGCTCATTTAGAGGAATTGTTTACAACTTCTTGTCCGGAGGTCTTCCTCTTTTCCTCCATTACATCATTTGGTGTATCTCAACATTTTCACGTTTTAAAAGCCACAATGAGTTTGGTATGAGAAACGTAAGCCAGATACGTTAAAAGAAAAGCCTTAAAGCCATCCTGAAATGAGAGCATCCTCCTACGTTCTTTGCTCAACAAAACACATTATTATTGACATTGACGGCGCCATCGCCATCAGCAGTGTGCAACATAGCAGCGCTTTCATTTAGGCAATGCTGCAGTGGAGAGTAGAGAAATAAGATGAAAACCATGGAGCAACATGGTTAATTACCCCCCGTAAAGCCCGTTTAAATTCATTTCAACTGATTTTATGGACGTTTCTCGCGCACTTTGTAAATACTAGTAATTCACCAAGTGATAATGTAAATTCAACCGGAATGATTGGAGGACACTGGTCGATAAAAAGAGAAATTCCCACGTATTACTCATGACGATGCTCCATTATGTTTTGTGGAAAATATGCCAGTTGTACTTTAGAACAGAGTACGGCATGTTTGTTATCTTATCACTCTGCATACCTATATACAGTGAGTGGGTAGGTTGGTCATGCTCACCACTTTACTGCTGATAAATACTATTCCAGAAAGTAAAGTAGGGTAATTTCATTTGATGTATTCATAAGAGGTCAAAGAATCAACGTTATTAGCATGTTTACTCACTCAGTCACCCCACACACGCACGTACACACATTCATATAACGCCCATAATATACATTATTTGCAATTTAGATAAGATTATATACCAGCCAGAGTGGAATTTTTTACGTTCGATTGAATAAAAAAATAAATCTAGTTTTTATCAGATTGTATGTTTCGATCACAAGTTTAAAAGCAGTTTAGACATTATCAATAATCATTAGCGTTTTAATTCATTACGCATCTCAAATTGTACAGAATCTTTTGCCTAGTCTTTTTTCTTCAAGGTTGAGCCAAATTGACGGTCGATGTCCATATCAATCTTTGTGGATAGGAAAGGTACATCTCTGGTCTGGCTCACTTTATATATATTTCACAGCATAATATGCTGTTGCAAAAATAATTAAAGACGAACGACGGATACGTTCACTGCTCTGATTGTACTTGAGCAAGTCAGTCATCGTTATATTTGTTGTTGTTTATCAACAAAACAGATAAAACCTTAATACAACCTAGCAAATAAATTATCCAGAGAGTTCCGAGCGTTCCTGTCAGACAAACAGGAGGAGAATATATGTAAATATAATACATGACACATGCATATATATATGTTCAGGAAAGCAAGATTAAAGATGTACAATATTGCATCACGTGAGAGCATAATAATAATATGATTTATTCTAGAAAATGGATCTACACTGTACTGTCGTTCTGTAAATTCTATCGCTCATTCCTTCACTGTGGATTAAAATTTAAAGCTGATATAATTGAAACAGACTTAACGATAAATTGAATACGATAGAAAGATGATAACAATGAACATTGCAGTATGTGTGCGTCTACTTTCATTCCTATCATTCATATACTTCAAATACCTCATCCTTATTCAGGAAACGAGATGAAAACAAGCTGAGCTACAGCAGCACCTTTTGTTTGACGTTTAGAAGAAATGATGTTAAGTTGTCCATGTAAACCGGTTCACGCTGGATTTGGGCACGGTGTACAGTGTACACATACAATCCATACCATACAATACATTTACTGTCTCGCGTTTGGAGTAAACGTGCAGGAAAATTAGTATTTCGAAATATGTAGTAGGATTTTAGCTTTGATATAAAATGTATGAAACAAGAAAGAGAACAACTTTGAGCTGGAATAAGAGCAACTTCATTCAACTGTCATACAAATAATGAATTAAGTGCGTTAACTTGAGAAGAAAGGCGTCCTAATTTCCACCATATCTCTCCTTCCCTCTCCAGGATTTAAATTGTGAAAAGCTTGAGTGTTACGATTGTGTGTGTGTGTGTGTGAATACACATAATATGAATGAGTGAAGGAACTTGATATAAAACATGCTGTGTTCTGTAGTTTTGTTAAGCAATCACAAAGACTGACTTCACTGTGAGTGACTGACACGAGATGAGATGAGATAGGCTTTATCTGTTTTGCTGCAACTACACATAGTACTACGATAAATACGATAAACGAATTTAGGCGAATAAGAGACTACGGAATAAAACTAGCCGTTTTGGTGGTTAAACCAAGTTTGACGAGAAATGTAGGCGTTACTGAATAATTTTGAGGTCAGAGATGATCTACAGAGACTAACCGCTTATAAGGTTTTTGTTCTTACGACCATTTTCTGACTCTACAAGGCTGACTAATGGGCCAATGGACGGACAGACAAACAGACGGTTCACGGTATGTGTTCTAAGGACTACCGTGAATGTTCTCGGGTACCTACAAAGTTTTCTTCGTATAAGCAAGAAGATAGTAAGGAAGAGACACCGTTTATAATAGCATGCCATGACGTTATGTATTTTGTGGCTGTTCAAGCTTAAATTGCAATTCTTCTTCCTGGAAGACAGAAGACGTATTTGGCAATGTACAAAAGTGAGCAGAAAAGAGTAAAATAATAAAAAATAACAGAACAGAGACTTCAACTAAATTAACCGCAAACCGAAACGTCAACGCCTGACGAACGAACGTATGCATGTGTAGTACACCCTCAACTACCTAGTATAAAGGATGATGAACGATGTAGGCAAATGCGAAATATCATCAAGCCGGAAGTCTCCGCAATGTCTACAGCTACTTCTAACTTGACTATAAATATGGTGTCATTTTCCTTTGGGCCATTCCGCCTTACAAACCATCTAAACACGAGTCACTCAACAACTAGCCATTTCTTCACTCACTCAAAATAAGCCTATAAGTTAAAATCCAGTCGCACAGCCACCAGCAAAACTGATTTAGTTCAACAGTCTGTAGTTCCTTTAAGACCAGACCGCCTCAACCAGCTCCATATTATTATTACATAGGTATTTGCATTGGAACATTAAAATACACCATTAATAATGAAAGTTATATATATGAGCGTATGCGTTTAAGATTGGAAAATGTGAAAAGGATAACGGACATATATACATATACTCACTTAATTTAGCTTTGGGAATGACGCTTGCATGCATTTGCGAATTGCAAATACATAATTCAAACTCATCCCGTTTCCTTTTCCCCCATCGTCTCCTCCTAACATTCCACCGCCACCGCCTTTGGTAGCATAGTGTTTGTATGAACGTATGAACATTCATAAAGCACTTTCATATTATAAAGTAAAAGCACTTTCCTTTCCATGTGCCGGCCGACTGCTTTTTGTGTGAAATTGAAGACGGTTTCCATGAACAGGTTTTGTAGACATGTAGGGAGAGAGAGAGTACAGCAGCTGCCTTCTGCAGTTGGTCGGGACTGTTGTGGTAAAGACATACATAGGTAACTAGTTGTATATTCCTCGCTATAAATATACTCACTCAGAGTGATGTTGGTGGCAGTGGTGGTGTTGCTAAAAAGAGGAAATGAAAATTGCCCATGAATCATGGGGAAATGATAATAAAGTAAGTAGTATGTAGACCACGAGCCATCTTTTACAGTATTCAGGCCAAATGCAAGGGTACTTAGTCAGCAGATACTAAAGCACATCCTACATTCCTTTCCCCAACCTTTTTTAATATATATGCTTTGAGAAGAAAGCAGTAAAATAAAAATAGGTAGCTCATCATCATCATCATCCATTTTTTGGAGGGTAACATGTTCACCCATTCCTCCTGTATACAACTTTTTTTTAAAAAACAAGCATCTTTCCATGTGAATGTGTTAGTGTCTACTGAATTCTTAAAGTAAATCCTCTAAAAATGCAAAAATGCTGCATAATACCGTCATATATACATTAGGAATGACGTGCTAGTATGCACGTGAACTTTTATACTTTAGCGTGCCAAAGCCGGGGAGCCTATACAGTCTTACTTTTTATTTACTATATGGCTCTCCGTTTTTATGTTCACTCTTTTTCAACTTTCCATACTTTCATACGTGAAAAAAGGAACAATAAACCCAACAATCATTATGCATAATGTAAACAAGGTTTTACTTTGGTAAACAAGAAGCAGCGGCGGCGCTTTTTCAAGAGAAACTTTCATAATACTAATATGCACAGACAACATAGTTGTCATTGTCATAATGTATTACTCTCCTTTTTTCTCCAGGCCTGAAAAAGAAACGGCACCACATATACACAAACACATCCAAACACTTTATTACACTGCTTCTTTGCAGTTGCATGAAAATAACAGTTTGCATACTACAAGTACGTCAGTATAAATCAGACGAAGAGAAGATGGACCTTCGTTTACCATTACTATTACCACCGCCACTTCGTTTACATAAGCAAGGAGAATGAGTAGAGAAGAGCTATTACTATTATTATTACGTGTACATCGAGAGCGAGCGTCATATCATATGATATTGCAAGCGGGGTTTAATGGGATTGTTATAATAATAATAATACAAAAGACTGCGATATAGCTTTTCTCCTTTAATAATACACCATTTATACATCACACACTATATACATACATATATACTTAAAATAGTTTCTCATCATCATCCATTCATTTCCCCCTTTTTATTTGAGTCTTACAACATAATAATGCAAATGAAGTGAGAATATTTGTTTGATGAAGCATGTGCCATCATGGTGGTAGGACGCACAAAAGCTTGTGAAGTGCTAACAACAGCAGTGTAATAGTAGTAGTAAGTAAAAATTGTTGGCTAGTCGGCAGAGCTTCAACAATATTATAGTGGCTATAATGTACATACCGATAGTGGTGTGCAGGAGTAATGCAGTACTACAGTGTGTGCACTCAAACACAAGTTAAAATGCTCAGAAATAGCTACAGAAAATTCTGGTGATGGGTGTAGTAAAATAGTAAAAGTAGAATGAAGGTGAAGTGAATGAATGAGTAAAAGGAAAGAATGAGTGAAAAGAGGAGAATTCTTGTGTGTGCAAGCATAGGGGCATGTATGGGTGGTGTAATATAAATGCATATAAGCTTGAACAGAATTTCGGAGAAAATTTTAATGTTCTGCTGGAGGGGAGGAAGCGATTAAGCGTTTAGAAATGGATGGAATCGTTCATTGATCACTCTATAAATATCTTACCAAACACCATTAAAAAGACGAGAGAGCGTGTGCCGTGCGCACCACTCTGCAAGTTCAAAGTCGGCATTGCTCTGCCGCACAGAACCTTTGTGAGATAGCAGGGAATAATGCATATTTTACGCTTCGTAACAACATAAAAAGATGGTACATAATAATGGGCCAATGAATGCATTAGAGTACTAATAAAAAAGTTAGTGTAACATGGACATATTGTATGCACATGGTCTTCTGGCCAGCTAAATTAAAAACGATTAAAAGTGACAAAAATGGCCATCCTCAAGTAAAAGAAATGAAATTAAAATGAAATGGTGGATGATTAATTTCTTGACATTCTCCTTTGTTTCAACAGGCATGTTACGAGCTGGAGAGGTGCCTGAAAGAAGATCCATATCCAAAATGTCGTCATTCAAATCCGTCCTTTGCCGACTTGGGCTTAGAAAGCTTAGAAAGCTCCGTCCGCGACCATCGCCGCGACTCATCATCCTCACCAAAACTGAGTGATGCGGAGGAGGAGAGTAGCACAAGTCCACTGCTGATGTCCTCAAAATTGCGAGCAAACTCACCTTCAGACTTTTTGCAAAGAAGCCTATTGGAATTTAGCGATAGTAACGACTCCTTGGACGTGCTCAGTTCCGGATGCTCGTCGCCCTCAGCAAACGAACTGACTTCGGATGTTGACTCTACTGACGTTATAATCAATGGAGGTGTGATGCTTCAGCCTGTGAGGAGAAATAATCCCAACAACAACAATAATAATAATCGCCACAATAACCACAACAATAACAGTAGCAGTAGTAGTGGAACTAGTAGCTGTAGTAGTAATAACAACAATAATAGTCATAGTATTAGCAACAAAAGATTTGCTGAGCATACCGCCGTGTTGTTCCATGGACCTCCCGCACTCATTCTTGCTGCCTCTGCTGCTGCCGCTCGACCTCCCAACGGAACACATCCTCACCATCACCACCACCATCATCATCCCACCACTGCAACAATCAATCTGGCTGGAACCACTTGTGCAATTGCAACGATAAGCAGTAGTGCTCTGACTGCAGCCGCTGCTGCTGCTGCCGCCGCCAGTAACGCAAACAATTCCAGTTCCCTTAGCCATAGTGTCCTCTCCGCCTCCAACGGTCAGAACACCGTTACCAGTCGTATCCTGAGTAGTTCTGCGCTCAGTAACTGTCTGAACAGTGTTAGTACGAGTAGCATAATCAATAGTATAAATACCACAAAGTCTTGTTCACCTACCAACTTGTCATCATTATCATCGACGCCAACCACAATAGCAAATGCCGCATCATCAATAATTTCATCCTCATCACCATCATCAGTTTCTCCTCTTACCACCAACAATAACAATAATAAACTGTCTTCTTCCACGACCCAATCGGGGACGACGATACCGTCTACGACCTCTTCCCCGGTATCAACTGTCTCCGCAACAAGTACCAATTCAACTGCCACCACTTCCTCAAGAAACACGAAAGGAAATTCTCGTGGTTCCACAACAGAGGATTGTTCAGAAAAACGACGAAATCATAAATGCATGTATCCAGGATGCAAGAAACAATATACAAAGAGCAGCCACCTCAAGGCACACGAGCGAACCCACACAGGTCAGTACAATCTTCATATTCGCCTTTTACGGCAGGACATTGTCCTTTCTCTTTTCTCCCCACTTTCCCCATTTCTATATCTCTCTCTCCCTATTTATTTTTATATTCCATTTTGGAAAAGGGCATGAAATCATAAAAAAAGGTGTTCTATAAATGGAAGATGACGATGGTGTGGTGTAGTAGTAGTAGCACAGTAGTAGTGCTCACTTTCTCCTATCTTGTCTTTTTGGTTTGGTGAGCACTGCCCGTACCAACGACAACACCAACACAAGAACAACAACAGAAGTAGAACTCTATACCCCACACTTGACAGAAGCAAACCATATGGTTCTTTTCATTTTCATCCTTGTGTGTGCATCTCCAACTTGAGCTCTTTGGAGTCGTCGTCATCTCTTTTTTTGTGGTCACCCAAGGGATTCATAGATTCTTTTAGTGAAATGACATGGTAGTAGCGGCGGTGGTGTGTGTGTGTGGCAATGATATTATTGTTGTTGTATTTGTAATAGAAGAAGCTACACTATCTTTACTACCTAACAAATAACACCGCTCCCACTTTCATGTAAAAATAGGGTATAAAAAAGGAATACCAAAAAGCAGCGTGTGCTGCTACTGCTGCTATTATTATTCCTCCTGTTTTTCTTCCTTTGAGTATCACACGACTTGGTTCTCTTATACAATTTTTGTCCCTATCATCTTCATCGTCATGTTTGTGTATGTTGTTGTTTGGTATGTATATGTGTGTAAGCATAATGTGTGTTTTGTTGTTTTGTGTCCGCTTAGCCATGTACATTTTTATATATTTTTAACTGAATGTAGTGTGAAGTGTGTGACAAAAAAGGGAACAAGCAAATAACACGCCGTTATGCGCTCACACAACAAGCTTTTTCCATCTCATTCGCAATCATCCGTTCCCAATTTCCTCTTGTCCATCTGTTTTCATTTCAGTAGTAGTGCATATATATGTGCGCGTTTTTTATTATATATTCTTGCTTTCCCTTTTTTTCTCGCATTTTATTACATTTATATACAAGATACAATGCTTCTTCCTTTTTGACTTTTTTATACGTTTTTATTTCCACTAGTGCCCTCAAGATACTTGTGTATGGGATGCAAGTCGAGATGGAAAAAGTATAAAAAAGTGAACAAGTCACTTCAGCCCATGCACATAAATACCTATATACGAACATGATTACATGATCCAGCATGCACCACGATCACCACATCACACACAAAATAAGGCAAAGAAACTACTCATTCCGGAGTGAAAACAGCGTAAACATTTAACTCGTGTGTCATAAATATACCGAGAGAGCGCATTGGAACGACGTAAATGTACTATATTGGTCTTGGTTGGAGTGGCAATATATATACGAGTGAGCCCTCTCATCCACTTTCCCTCGTTTTATTTGGGTATCGCTATAATCATAACTTGATCCACTATATTTTCTGGGCAAACTTTAATGTTGGATTTTATTCTTTGTTGTATAAGCCTGTTACGTCAAGCATGTAAACATTTCAGTAGTATGTGTGGTGGTATTGCAGTCCAATATCATATAATGCACCTACCTATGTATATAGTTTATTCCATAATATATTTATTATTAGGTACATTTATTGTGGATTCACTACTGCTACGTACATACCTATGCACTCTTATCAGTCAGTAGACCGATGATGAGTGAGAAGAGCGTATAGGAACGTTTGTGTGTGTCTGTGTGTAAAACTGATCCACTCCACTTTCTGTATGTACCCATCTCCAATTTTTTTCGCCATTTCTCTGTACTTAATACTTTCCCGGTTTGATGAATATTTCTATCTTCTTACAAGATCATAAGAGAAGCAAAAGCTTGTATAAAGTGTACACAGTATGCCATGCATGCTCTAGTTGTGAAAGCATTTTTTATCATGATCATCAAACTGGCGATGAACAAGTCACTAGAGGAGAAGAAAGGAAACAGGAAAAGGCGAAGAGGATAAAATGAGAAAGTTCTTTGTGAATGAATATGAATACTATTGCTTCAGTTACTTGCTGGCTTACTTCATTCACTGCGTCTTCATATGATCAGTAAATAGAGAGCTCTGTTCTGTACGTGTCGATCATACTCGAAACAGCTTCTCAGTCTTTCGTATAAAGTATGCCAAACTTGTTTGTTTTTTTATATTATTTTCACTATTTTCATTTTTCACATAAACGGTTTTTCTTGTTTCTCCTTCGAGATCTTAGGTAATAATCATATATAGAGAACAGATAAGGATGGGAACTGGATGACGGGCATGATGATTATGACTTGAATTTAAAAGGTTGAGGGAGAATCAAAATTTTAGAATTGACTGAAGAAATGAAGGAAATATATACACTCAAAGTCACTTTCAGTATAACAGTGAAAAAATACTACAGATATTGTTTCTTTTGGAGAAATCCAGTTGGGGCTGAGAATTTAATTTCAAAGCATCGGAATCATAGCTTTGATGTCCCACGTATTTCAATGAGGACTCCTTTTGTACCGAAAACAAACATAATAGTCATTGAAACTGAAGAAATTTTCGTGACAAATTAAATATTGTACATCAGCAAGAGGGAAAACTGTTTGGATGACAAGGAAATTGTGTCCGAATCAGTAGAGAGTTTATAGCGTTTGTGTATGCATATTGTTATCTTGTATCGACTACTAAAAGAAGCGAAAACGAATTCCCATTACGACAAAAGAAAAATGAAGGCGATTATATTCACAAGAAATATTACAAGTACCCTTCAGCTACATAATGTTGTGTAATGTAATATCCTCTCTTGTTTCTTTTCTCCCTTTATGTTCCACTCTTTCTTCTTCTGCTGGCTGGCAGCCTTCTTGCTCCATGTCGACTGAAGAGAGTTTGATAGTTTTGAGTAAAAGTGTAATATTATGATTGCAGTAGGAGAATGGGAAGAGCGAAGGAGAGAGAGAATGGGTTTTATGAAGGTAGTTTTTGGCAAAAGGTTTTATCCATTTTGTTCACTGTATAAAGACCCTTCCTCTACTACTACTTCAGACGAATTGCCGAGAGTTTTATATATCCACATTTGTATACCTACTTCTACACATTCTCGTTATTTGATAAAATATGTGGTGTTATGGAACTTGTTTCCAGCCATCATCTCCATCGTCATCCATTCATGATGGCGTCTTCATTTTTCGTCATCACTTTCTGTATACCCCATTTACTTATTCCGGCAACGTCAGCGAGTTTCCTTTTTTCTTAACATCATAAAATATAATTAGTGCACGTGTATGGCATTTTCTTAGCAGCAACATCACCCCAAACCTAGCTAGAAACTGCAGTAAAAAGTAATAAAATCACATATATTCCTCGGAAAAGCTGAAAAGTGTGCGCGTAAGTTGTGCATAGGAAGCTAAACGGGCTGGAGATTTTGGGGTGGTGGTGTTGATGGTGGTACTAACTGGTACGTAATGCAACCCAAGAGCATTTCTAATGGAAGTGCAAGTGACGATTTTGATGAGAAAAAGACGCAAGAGGACAAAAAGGATAAGAGGAACACAAGAAAGGAAAAAGAAGAAAACGACTTTGTTTCATCATCAAATCCTTTCTTCAAAAAGCAGCGTGCTTTGCATGCATGCACTATAAAACAAAACGAAGTACATACTACCAACCACACGGTCTTTGTTACAGCAGTCCTCTTTACGACAAAGACATGCATTTTCCTTTTTTGAACCACTTCAACTTCATTCTCATTAAAAGGAAAACCTTTGAATAAACATTTCATAAAGCAACGTTTCATGTACACAATCAAAATGCAACCCCACACAAGTTAAAAGGCCAAAATCTTCCAGGCTTTTATAGTTAGTTAGTAGTAGTGTAACATTATGCTCGTGTAAATTTTTATTCGAGAAGCTGGTGGTGACGACATTACAGAAGGAGGAGGTGTGAGAAAATAGCGTCAATGTAGTCCAAACAAAGTTGAAAGCTAAGCAGTTTAAAATTTCAAATATGCATACATTTTTCTCACACAGCGAGCAGAAAAAGAATTGATGACTTTGGAAAACTACTTACCGTGCAGATTAGTAAATGAGGAAGGGAGAAAAGTTTCTTGTAAAGGTGGGGTAACACGGTATATTACGCAAGCATAATATACAAAAGAATTATAATTTTCGTCTCCTGATTCTTCTTCTTCTCGTTCTCCGGCTAATTAAATGGCATGTAATAAAATAAAGTCATAACAAAGCACTAATGCTAGACCAATCTGGTTTTAATTGGCCAGCAGAAAGCAGTTCAAAAGGGAAACCCATAATACTAAAGTAAGAAAATATGAGACGGTAATGGTAATAATAATATTTTGTAAATTATGGTGTGCTGTATGGTTTGACCGTGTGTTTTTGTGCTCACTTGAACAATTAGCACTGACATGGCATGTTTGCTTGGCTGTTTTAACATAACAAGCTGTGCTTACATTCAGTAAATTAAGTCTACAGTTTTCAACATCACTTGAGATTGAATGACTTTTTTGCTGAATACAAATGCATACCTTACGTAACTTGAGAAGGGTTATATTATATTTTCGGCAACGTAACGATCAACATTATTGCCTCTTTGTTGCAAGACTAGTAGTGCTATAAAACTCGTTTTAGTGTGGATGCGCCATTGTAAATTAAGTAAATGAATGGCATGCTCTTCCAAGGCTCTTCTATTTTCGTTTTCTTAAAATGTTTGTCAGATGTAAACTAAATTAAACTGAAAATGAACTGAGGCGAATAAGGTTGCTCGTATTTGGTATGCATTCGTAATTGTTTCCTACACATATCCAATTTATAGCTAAACTGTGGTTCCATTTACTTTTGACTATATTTAATTCCTACACATACAACATAACTTAATTGAATGGATGGATGAGGGGTGCATATTCATCATTTTTTTCTGACATGAACTAAAAATAGTTATTCTCTGAAACAATAACCAATAATCTATTCATGAGACGCAAATATGTGATCTAATTTTTCAGCAATCCATTAACCTTATTCCTAATGTTCTACCGCTCAGTTAATACTTTTACTTTCTTATGAATAAAATGAATAAAACTTAAAATCAACTCCTCCATACCTTCTCAAGAAAATAAACCTACACCATTTCTTCCGACGAATTAAAAAGTTGAATTAAATTTCCATTCGTTAGACTTATATACATAATCGTATTCTTCCGTGAAGCTCAAATCCAAACTCCTTTCGATGTACTTGGGAAAATATGACCAAGAATGAAAACCGTCCTCCTTTTATACTTTTCTTTCTCCACCCACGGAAGTGTTTTTAGTATACTGATACTTGAAGCGTGTTCTTTGATCGTTTCAGAATCAAGAATTTTTTAGAACCTGCTGAGACATTGGAATCATGTGTCTTTCAGAAAATAAGTTTTTCAGAGGGATCTAAGATATCAGCAGAAAAGAAAAAGTTTACGTGATCCAGCTAAAAGTAGATTGGCTTTTGAAGCTCGAAGAAAGAACAACTCCAAAAGTTTAGCAAAGTCGGCTTGGCAGGCATAATAAGTTTATATACTTTTTGCTGACCTTTCACCTATTTTGACTGATACGTTCCAATATCTGCCGTAATCAGGTGTGAGGCCAGAGATTTACATGCATAAATATGACATGACCTTTAACTTAAAATAGCATTCCACTTTATTACCTTTCAACACAAACATGTCATTATTATCAATGCTACTGGGTAAAAAATAAAACGTGTGTCCAAATATAGGACTACCTTCATATTATTAACAACATTCGTAATTTTAATTATATTTTTGTGCATTGTCATTATTGTTGTTGCGGATAAGAAGATTTGTTTGAGCATAAATACATATAAGAAACTCTTTTCCACTTCCACTCACAGTAATTTAATGCGCGCATACAAGAATCACTTGACTTCACAGCTAACTCCCATCAGAAAAACGCGACACAACCAATTGAATTTAGCCGTCTCTGACATAAACCCACCATAACACAGACCACACACTGTAAAACATTATGAAGATGAACATCACAAACGGTTAAACCGTCTTATACCAGTTCAAATTTCATCCATTTTTCCAAGCAGCGTCTGCACGGCGTCACCACACACAGCTGCATTGATCTACAATAAGTAATTGTAAGCATTCTTTTTCTCTTTTGTGATTATTGGTGTTGACGATATAAAGGATTTAGTGTATATGATATGCATAACACCGCGGTACAACCACTTCAAATAATAGTCACTTTGACACAATAGCAAGGTTTATGACTCATAAGCCGCTCTTCATGTAGACTGTAAAAGGATACCAGAGTTATCTAATTACTTAACCACTTAAAATCTCCCGTCCGTCAGTCATTTTTCAACTTGTGTTACCACCACGGTACGGATTTAATAGAACCGTATTGTTACTTGCTATAGTCGTATTGTGGAATAGTTGCGATCTTCTTGCCCATTGTATACTTGTCACAAAATCGACTTTTCCATTCATTTTAATTGAATACACGAAAATTAAATGTCAATCGCTGGAAAATATACTGCATGTTTGTTATTGTCATAATGTGCAAATTGGAGTAACGCTTAGAAATCATCCGAAAAGTGACACGTAGACAGTAATCCCATTTTGCAGAGAAAAAAACTGCCAATTATACTTCACCTAATGTTCTCTTCGAACTGTAGTGGGTTTCTATTTAATCTCTACATTTCCACCGCACCAAATCGTACTCGCGGCGGCTCATCACAAATTTTTTAGGTGGATTTTGATTGCTCCGCCAATTCTAACAAAGAAAATTGACATGATATTTACACGTTGAGGCCTTTCGCCGCTTCTCCAATTTCCCTTTTCTTGAAGAAAAGGAAATGAATGTGTGAGAAAGGTTGCGCTTCTAAAATTAGCCTTCATGTTACGCGCATGCATGGAAGGATGTACCGTGTAATTATCTCGATGATAATACATTTTCTTTTGTACCTATTTGAGACATGCAGTTTTTCATCATGAAATGAGTTTACCTCTATCCGATATCCATATAAGATGTACCACCTTACATGTACTGTGTACACAACTTACAGTTGCTGATCGTCGAAAGATATCATCCAAAAACGGGGGGAAAGACGCGAAACCATCTATAATGGAAAGTGCTTTATCGATTTTCTCCCTACTCGTCTAGGTTTTTGCACTAGTTATGTAGTTAGTGGCAGTAATATACACAGTTCTTGTAGAAGCTGGCCTTTTTTCTCTCCATTTTCTCCTTCAGCAAGTTACATGAAAAGCACAAAATAATAATGGCAGCACAGAGTAAAAAGCCTTTATAATCATCCATCGCATCGTCATAATAATCATCATCATCATCGCCATCCTCCTGCTCATCGCTAGCATCACCACTTACCACTACTACCGCCGCACAACGCCACCATTACCGCTGCTGCCTTCGTCGTCGTGTGTTCCATGTGTACGGTAATCATCACTACTACTTGCACGTTAGCTTCTCCGAAAAAAGAAGAATACTGTAAGGCATCAAAGAGAAAACTGACACACAATGGATGGATGGCTCCTAGATGGATAAGTTGATGGTTTAGATCGCTATAGCCATACTATGCTGCTCCTTCCTCTTCTTCAACTTGTTTCAGAGGAAGAAGAGAGAGGAACTTTGTAAAGTTGGAAGAGTGCTAACGTTGTCTGTGATAAAAAGAACCAAAGCATTATTATTACAAAAACCCTTTTGAGACTGCCTGTCCTGCTAAAATTACTACCGCATTGCTACTGCTATACTACCATTATATTATTACAACATCTGTACTAGTAAATGATAAAGAAAAACCGGGTTAGCTTATTGTTAGTGTTGCTTGTACGTGTGTATGATAATACTCGATGAAAAATCTTAACGATATGCATGCGTCGCGGCACGGTTCATAAAAGGGAAAGGAGATTGAGCTCGCCTTTAACTCCTTCAAAATATATGATAACACGATTCATGTCCAAATGATATAGTGCTGGAGTTTATGTAACATACTCTAGTATAATAACCACTCATATATAGGAGTAGAAAGGGAAAGACAACACAGAGGTCTTTCAAATCTTTCTTCACAAAGAAATTCATTTTCTTTGGTATTTAGACGGAAAAAGAAGTTTCGGTATGTGCAGTTGTAGTTGTAGTAGCACATTTGCCGGAGAGAGGAGGAGGAGGATGAAAATGAGAGAAGAAACGGAAGAAGTGTATGTTGTAAGCATGGCGTGCCTTTGGAAATCAGTCTTTTAAAGGAAAGAGATAGACAGAGACAGACAGGCAAGAAGAAAGAGAAATGTTCCCAGAACATTTTCCTTTGGTTTTCCTTTTCTTTTTTGATGAAAGCTAGTCGAGTAGTGTGGGCATAGTATATTTTGATGTTTACGTACCTAAATGCATACGTATGCACGTACAATGTGTGCAATATGCATTCATTCATATGCCTAATATAGAAAAGCGATGATTATGGCAGTGGCGGTGGTTAGCATTGAAACATAAGTTTTCACATTTTACGACGATGATGTACGCAAATTAAACAAAAAAGTATCGAGAGAGAGAGAGAGAGAGAGGAGTAAAGTCATAGTACATTGAAGGCATGATGAGCGTTTCGTAGAAAAGTTCAAAGGGAAGAAAGTATGTAGACGAAGGGAATAGCAAAGAAGAGTTTGTAGATTTCTTAGTATTTGCATTTTAGGAGCAGATGAGGAGTTGCTTTGTACGTGATAGCAAGTTTGCTATGGCTCTAGCTACACTCTCTGTGTATGGCTGTACAAATGTGAGCGGAATGTTGATTTGACTGAACAACTTTTGAAAATTGTGGAGTGTGGGAAAAAGAAATTTACCTCGAATCATGACACGGCTGACAAATGATAAGGATAATAATTAATATGCCAACACTTAATTAAGCCTCTGGTTTTTATGAGGCATCTCCAGCGAAGATAAAAGAAGACATTGATAAAGAAACTAGATAGACTACATAGCTTACTTGGATAAACAAGTGGAATGCTGAATTGACTTCAATATTTTAGTTGAAATGAAAGTGTGAGCAAATATTGTACATGATAATAATTATTAATTATTTTGGAGCCAAAGTTGTAGCAAAAGCATTATTCAATACGGGTAACCTACATACGACCAAAAATATTAAAATATGTCTAATTATGCATAAGCTATATTTACGTGATAATTTGTTTACATTTCCTGTGGTATTATCTGTACTTCTATTACTTGAAATGATGTAGACGAAAAATTAAATTGAATAGTTGTACAGTATACGCTGCTTCAGCAAGCGACCTTAGCTTTGTTATACATTCTCACAACCTGTCTGGAGCAATTTGGAAAATTGTGATAATTGCAAGGAATGACGGAATGAGCTGTCTGGCCAGCATGAGAACGCATGTGGCCGGATGAGGTAACGAGTACGCTTCCATTCACTCACAAAATAATAATGGCAAATAGCATACTAATATTGAACATTTTCACAGCTCGTCACTTCCTCCAACAGCAGTACAAAACTTGCCGCATATGTAGCTCTGCTGATTCTAATTATCTTAAGCGATTTTACTCGTGTGTCATTCTTCCACACGACTTGGCGAATTAATGGCTGTTATTTAGTGGGTATGCACTTTAAACATTCAAAGGATGCTGAATTTGTAAAAAGTGATAATTGATACGTACACACACAACCGATGGAATATTTAAACATCTTTCAAATCTCAACGTGTCGTGTGCTGAGGTCTAAAATTGTGTGGCTGGGATAATTATCACCTATGTAAATTGTTGGTCATGATGACATACCTCCTTCATACTTGACTTAACTATATACACCAACTGACGTGATTCAGGAAAATAACGCCTCCAGAAATGATAATTGTTTTTGAAGGACGGATGGCAATTTCTTATACAATTATAAAGAGCTGAAGTTCAGCTGTACAACAGCTGCCACTGCTGCTGGAACTGGAGTTTAAGTAAAATCAGCACATGAATGAGGAGGACATAATATCTATTATCTTTATCACTCCATTCAATCTAGTGAATCCCCATCATTTTTATGATAATACTTTCTTCTTGTCACTATACACCATTCAATTGTTCTTAACCTTCCTAAATGTTAAAAGGATTTAACGCTCATTTTCTCAAAAACACATCAAATTGTCAGATTAAAAATATCTTAACAGTTGAGGATTAAAAGCACATTTTGTGTCACTGAGTGGCCGTATTTACACACAAACTGAGAGAAGATAGTGACATTACTCTACTCCTCGTTTAGCACATTATCTACCCTTTTTACTGCAGTTTCAACAACAATGCATATAGTTATTAGTGAATGACGATGATGATGAGATAGGCGATGTGAGCGTGCATGAATTCCACACAGCTAATTCTTGCGTATTACGCCATGTCACTGTGTTACTATTGCTGCTGATGCCGCTAATGATGATGATGTTGTAACGGGCTTTGTCAGCTGCATATAGTATTTTTGCCAGTTGTAGCACAAGGAATGGAAACGTACTAGACGGTATAACGTGATGTTGTGTTTTGTTGTGAGTGAATGATAAATAAATGGTATTAAGCTTGACAGTAGAATTAGATCCAGTTTCAACTGGCAGTGACACAATAACGACATCCCATCTGCATCATCATCACCGTCATTAACATCATGGGTGGCGTGGTGCAACTATTTGCTACAGTCAAGCCAGAATGCTAAAATGTTGCGTTGCGGATGCGGAGAACATATAGAATATAGATACTTGCTGAACGCACTACTTGTTTTTTAGATGTTATGCAACCTACTACAGCTTCAACACATTTTCAGTTTATGAATTACATATAGGTACAAACAGTGTGCACAGAAGAATATCCCGTGTGTGGAAGGCGTCATTTTATATAGGTATTTAAGCTAATGCGATTGCCATTGCCTCCATCATCGTATTAAAATGATGAGAATTAACGAGCCGTAGAAAAACGCGCTTGTCATCGTCCTCTTTACATCTTTCTCCGTTTCTTGTCATCTGGACTTAAAAAAACTTTTGTCTGATGTTTTAATGTCAAGGGGAGCATTTTGCAACGGTATGAATATTATATACACATATAAATGTGCGCGAAACATCTTAAGTGCATGACTTTGGAAGACTTATTATTATCATAAAGGTTATAAATTAAATACAAAAAAGTTTCAGCTAAGAAATTCAGTGCCCATAATTGATTTGCCTATGTGCACATGCTACCATAAGATTATGGTGTATTTTTTATTTAGCAAAACACCGGCATGCAATCCCTAGGTCTGCAAATCAGCTCTCTGAAAAAGAATTGATGATCACTGCCAAGTTAATGTCTACCATTTTGTTCTCAATGCAGTGATACATTTTCAACACTTCAACTAAAAAACCTGCAACATTCTTTGACTGGTTGTGGCAAAGCATTAAATTCCAACTCGTCTGAAATAAAGAAATCGTGCCTGCTGTTTCCAACAGATTCTAGGGCTGATAAATTTTACCTTTCCTGTCCGATGTAGGCATTTACAATTGGTTACATACAATGCACACGTCAACAGCAGATTGGACTGCACCAAAGTCATTTTTTTTATTTTGTTCCTTCTGGCGAACTCTAATCCATCCATCGCTGTAGAGTTCCAGTATCCCTTTCGCTTTTTATAAAATATCCACTCATTCCTGAAAGAGGGTCATCAGGTACAAAAACGATTCCAATCATTTCACGAATAGGTTTGTCGGTACAGTTTTTAATGTACTTTCCCGTCCAACAAAATTAAACGTTTTTTCGGGACTTTGCCTTATAAGCGTCTATACTTGTACCAATTCCCATTCATTCTCAATCCCATTCAGTTTGTTTAGAAAAAACACCATTTCCTTCACGCTTCACGGGTCTCTACTTTATTTTCCCATCTTGCTGTTGTTGGTGGCTCGACTACCATGAGTCTTGAGCTGCTGGTGGCATACAGCAGGTCAGGTGGAATAGATGCAAGTGACGGAAATCAGGCTAATGGAAAGGCATTCAGGAAAATTGAACAGCTTCCCTCGATTCCGCTCTCATTTTGTGCTTCCTCTATAACTTTCCATCTTTCTTCCACTTCTTCGTTTTGGTCATTCTCATTATACAAACCCTGCCAGATTGTCTTGCACTGTCGTCGTCAACAAAAATGAACATCGAGGCTGTGTGTGTGTACCTTTCATCGTATACATAGTAGTATGTGTACACATAATATGAATGTGTTCGCGTCTGGCTTTCCCATTAACTCAACGCGCTAATATTTTCGTCACAAAGTCACCAGCAAAAAGGAAATTCCTTGCTTGCAGGTTTCATTTTACTTCATCACCAGCCAAAAAGTTTATTCTGTCATTTTCTTCCCTTTAACCAAACTGGTTATCATTAAGCAGTTAGGTCCATGGTCCATAGCTTTTCATCCATAGGAAATGTAAGTCATTAGGTAGGTATAAATATGTATAGCACAGCTCAACATAGTCTTTTCCCACTTCAGGGTATAGACTCAGCTAATTAATTTATGGATTAAGGTTCGCTGCTTGCACGCGGTCACCAACCTCTTTTTCTTCACGCTCTATTAATTACTTTGAAAAGAAAGAGCCCTACACGATATACTGTATTCACATTCACTTTCGATAAAGGACTACAAAAAATTGTTTTACTCTCGTTTTCCGCTTTTTTCAAACTGAATTCGTTCAGTCATTATTACTTTCGACACATTTCTATGCTCCTTTAGGAAAACAACCTTTATAAATCTTCTCTGGATTTTTTTGCTTGTCGATTTCCACTAAGAAGAAAAGGGTTCCGTTTCTTCTTTCTTTTCAATTATATCTCTTACTAACGAAATATTTTGTACAGAATAGTTCAAGTTGAAGTATAAGATTCCGAATGCCTCCGAGAGGGAAAGTTTCCAAACATTATCTTTCATTAAAAACAAGGTCACCTTATGAAAAAGATTATTAAGACATCATCACAAAGTCATTATAAGATGTAATGCGGAGACATCGATACACATAAGTACGTAAGATAACATCTGAGAGCGAGTAAAAACTTTCTGTATAAGGATTACTGAATTTCTCAATTTACAACACATGCCACTTACTTCAAGAGACAAATTGTGCTAAGGCGAGCTTTCAAGTGACACAAGTTACTTTTTTCTTAAATGTTCTCTGACAACACAACAAATGATGCTAATTACAATAACTTTTCCTCTGCTGCAATAACTGTTATGTAGTGGCCAATGCAATGACAATCTTTATAATTTCCAGGAAATGTGATATGTAATCATATGGATGGACAAAATCATTCCTAGAAACATACCTTGTTGGGATTATCGTTAGTCACATGATCATGATCAGTAGCATAAGTTACACAACTGTTTTTTTCGTAATGAGAGTCGTGTCTTCCCAGCCCAGCAACCCAGCAATCCACGACTCCACTTCCATTTATCTTGCCCTTGTTTCGGCTGTTTAACCTTTCACTCTTTCCGTTTACTTGAGGAAACAACTCATTGGACATACACCATTTTGTCAACTTTTCTTTTAGAATTAAAGGCACGTGTCGTTCCTCATTATACCACCTTAAGTCGTTCTTTGTCAGTGAAATGAAACTTGTCATCCAATCTCTGCAATCAAAAAGCTAACCGTATAACAAGCAGTAGCACAAGTAGAAGAACCGGCAAGGTTGAGAAAAATAACATCTTTCAAGAGAGAGATCATCGAGAATCAGTGAAAAAGTCCTTTCAAGACCAACTTATTTTTTTTCAGGGAGAGCCGTAGAGAGGCTATTTGTCAAGATGATCATCGTGCCGATGATGATTATCATCATGAAACTTGAGTGAAATAGGAGAGAGGGAAAAAAGTCCACAAGAAAATGAGACTTTTTTCTCTCAACAGGGAAACAGCTTGTTTATTGTAAAGCGCAACACATTTGGAAAATGATGGTGGTGGTGGGGGTATATGTGTACAAGTCCCATCCTCGTTTATAAATTGGGATGAGGTACCTTGTTAAAGCTAAAACTTTATCTGCTGCCACATATCGTCAAATCATCACCATCACATATGCCACCAACAGCAACCAGCAATATACATTCATTCATATAATATACTAATGGCTTTGTGTTGGTTTTTTTGGCAGGAAGTATGCTTTCTAGTTAGCTTTCATTTCGTACGTGACGTTTCACGTGCGCCACTCAACTTTCCTCGTGTTCTGGCTGGGTGATGATTGTGCTGTTGTGGGTGGATTGCGTTTTGTCTTTTATGTCGAATGAAAATCTTCAGGAGTGTGTTCAGGTAACAACACGGAAAAACGTGCGACTATAGCTTCTACAACGTGTAAATGGGCAACGGCACAATAAACTTGCTTTTAATGTAATCATGAAATGTAAAATAACGTGTGCCAACATGGTACACATCATCATCGATATCACCGTTAGTCGAATTGCAGCAAGTTGCTGTTCGTGTTCCGTGTTCACATATGAACACTAACAAAGGATATATGTACAATTGGAAAATGAAAAGAACTTTCACAGTCGGATCACGCTTCCTTCTGATCATTTTGGCCATGTTGATGGCTGCTACCGCCGTATCAGCAGCAGCCAAAGCCAACCGACCATTCATCCAAAAAACGATGTTTTTGTTGCATTGGTTGTGGGAGTAATATAAGAGTGACAGTAGTAGTGGTAGTGGTGAAGACGACGACGACGGCATAAAGTTCCGCGTGTGCTACTTTCAGTTTCTGTGTATTTATGCTTTCCCTGGCATGCTCTACCATGCGATGATATTAAATTTTTTGTCATCATCCTTCCGCCTTTCACCATGTGTGTGCTGTGAGCTGAGCTCTCACAGTGAAAGTTGAGCTGCTTGTAACACATAAGACTTTTGTATTGTGTTTCACTCAGGTAAAAGCTAACAATTTCCTTGACGTGGGAGGATGATCATGATTATGGAACCTTGCTCTTATTCTGTGGTTTGGTTTCTGTTTCCGCCTCAATTGCACACATTCCATATTATGGTGGTTTTACAAGAATCTAAAATGAAGTGTTAGATCACGCTGGAAGGCTGGCTAGAAGCATTTTATGGAAACAATTAATTATAGAAATATGGGAAGACACATTACTTTGATAAATAGGAGATATGCTTAATCCCAAGCGAAATGGAAGCATAAGGCTTGAAATTATGACGTTGTAATATGTTTTGTGGTACTCACACAATCCTCATGCTATAATTTCAAATGGTTTTAATAATCATAACAATAATAATTCTCTAAAGAGAAACATGTCTAAAAGAAGACAAAAAAGAGTATTGGCTGTTGCTGGTATTGTTGACGATAAAATGTATATATAAATATAAATACAAGTGTGGCATGGTATGGCATCTCGAGTGGAATTTTTTCATGGGAATAAAACTTTTTTTTTTGCTTCTTCGTTTTGTCCTTGGTAGAAAGTTACATCTCCCGACATAAACATTTATTCAAATGGTAAGTTTTAAAGGGTACGTTCACTTTATAGATCACATCCCCATTTATTTTTACTTTTCCCATTTCATTCCTGTATTTTTCTTCTTATTTCACATAAAATTTACTTTAGATAATTTTCTCTCTCTTCTCTCTCTCTCTCGTTCGCTCTCATCCCTCGTCTCGTTTTGTGGAGTGAAAGAGTTAGTCGAGCAAGACAGGAACCACTTTACGTTATTTTTTCCACTTGGTGAAAATTTGACACTTTTATGATTTTCACAAGTTTTCCCTTGTGGAACCAAGAGGAGTACGGCACGTAAAGAAAGTTTTCAGTTTTTAACATGTACGTTCAGCAAGGTAGCACTACAACAAGCAGCAGCACCAGCTGCACGGAGGGTAAAGTAAAAAGAGAAGCTCTGCAAAAAGTTTTCGTTCCTCCTCCACCTCGCATTCAACCTTTCTCGCCTACTTATTTTTTTCAACTTCATTCATCGTTGAATACATTGAATAGTACCTACACACATCTTCGCTCGCATTGCCTGCCCGTTTGTGCCTGCAGTGATGAGAAATATAATGAAGATGTATTATTTTGTGTTACGTTCCACTACCAACAATCTTTCTTTTTTTCTCGTTTTGAAGAATACAGCATATAGCTACTATCTAAAAATTCCCATTTAACTTTCAAGATAATAGATACGCGTCATGATGAACATTCCCACCTCCAGTCACAGGTTGCCTTTAAATAACCCTGTGAAAACAAAGCTTTTAACAAACGAATGAATACATTTTCGTGTCTACCCCTCTTTTTCCTAATGAATTAATGCATTATTGCCTCCAGCTGAATTAAGTATATACTCATTTACTTCAAAAAGAAAGGATTTTTCCTCTCCTCTCTCTGTTCGCTCCAATTCCAAATCAGCAAAAGTAGCACAACTTTTGAATGACTTGCCTGAAGCAGTAATTTTATTTGCTCTAGAAAACACTTCCACTACGTTGATTACCTATTATTTCTTGAGAAACTATGTATACAAGACTTCATCGGTTCTAAAAAAATGCATGAAGGTCTCCACTTTCACCTGCTTCTCTTTTACTTGTAGCATGGGACAAATCCTGTCAAGACTCACACAAGAGATGAAGTATGAGCAAGAAAAAAAAGTAGGTAAACAATAAAGCAGGATGAGAAATAATCCTGTAAGGTTTCTCCACTCACTCGTTCAACTACTAACTACTTTGCATAATAATGATCAGCATCATATTATGTGCCCATGTCTTAGTTTTTGGCGAGAAAGTCAGCGCTTAACGAAATATAACATCTGTGTTTTCTGTCTCTGGGCGTAACATGATTAAGCTGTACACAATAAAAGCTTATGCAGTAGTCCGGTAAAAAACTTTCTCCTTTTTACTACAATTCGAGCCCTCTGAAACTCTGTGAGAGGTTGTTAGCCTTTTTGCTAATTGGCTTGTCACGAATTATTAAGTAGCATCACGGACGCTACAAGGGACTCGATATATTACGCTGTATATATTACTACATCTAGCCGTTTGTTTTATAACATGCGTCCAAGCAGTGCACTAAATTATATACCTGTTAATAATAACAGTAATAATAGCAACGAAAGCAGTGTCTCGTCTTTCTCTCTTTCACTGTTATGCATGCTGGCTGTTATGTTATCGTGAGCGACGGCGTAACCGTCTTTCGTCACAGCTGATGGAACAACCAAGGAAATGAACCACACGCTCAGATGCCAAAGTCTACACGCTGCTGCTGATGTGTCTAGTACAAATAAACTTTATCAACATTTCATGTCTTATGCAAAGCCACGTACTTTCATCATCAAGAAAAGAAAGTCACCGGTATATCATCAAAATGATGCATATACATGCCATCATTATTATTATGCTTCATCATGTGCACATCTATAAAAAACTGTACCGTTGCAAGAGGTTGTATACCTATATACCTACGTATGTATATAATACACTCACGTAAAGAGGATATTATGAAACGAGTGAAAGCAGGCATGGCCGGAATAGAACAATGTTGATCTACATTTTATTTTTATATTTCTCTCTTACTCCTTTTTTATTTATAGAACGAAATGCTGTGCTACGATATGGCTATATATACCTATGCGTATACCAATGTCATCTTTCCGTCTTCCTTTCGCTTTATCTCTCTCTCCGTGTTTGTGTACCGTACTGTAATATTTAACAAGGCATTCACTCAGTCAGTCAGTAGACCATTCTTCAAAGAGGACGACTACTGATGTGGATTGTTCTACGAACTCACACTCAAAGTTATACAGGCGAAATTTTAGTGCTGATGCATAATATTCTTACATTGTCGACGGAACAAAGCCAACACAGCATTTGCCATGAGCCGTCGTTATCCTAGCGTCCTCGTGGAATATATTTTTGCTCTCGTGAAATTAAGGTGAGCTAAAACAGCCCGTCTGCCCAATAGGTAGGTATAGTAGTCGTATAGTATATCTTTGAAAATATAAAGAGCAACATTTTTTGCCCAAAAAATAATGTAATAAAAGATTGTAAAGGGCAATGTGATGACGCTGACGAGGAGACGAGGAAGAATAAGAGCAGGATACGGATAAAGACACACCGTTTTAGTAAAGTAGTGTAGTATTATATTATGACGGTAGTAAAAGTGGTATTTACCCGAAAGAAAATAACGCTGCTCTTCTTTTTGCTGGAGTAGCGAGCTCTAAGCTATTGCAGTCCACTGGCAATAATAGAGCAGCACCATAATATATTTTTATACTGCACATTGTTGTAGTGCCGCTGCTGGACCTGGATATTCTTGCTCTTGATTCGACATTGTAGACGGAGCAAAGAATAAAAAAAACTAGAGTAGTAACAGCAGTACCAGAAGCGGTGTCTATGACCGCAAAAGACTTTTTTACTTTGCTTCCTCTGTTCTTCTTCCCTCGCATTTCTCTCTCTCTCTTCTTCTTCCCTCTTCTCTGTTGCTTTTGCTTTCTTATCGATCCAAAGATATCGATCCATTCCCACATAATACAACTTTCACACAGAGAGAGAAAGGAAGTATAGAACGGGATGGAGGGAAACGCGGCGGCGGGTATTTATAAGCACATGCTTGCATCTTCCATACCTCGTACCCATCTACCATGTAATGCTAAATGGAAGATGTTGGTGCAAGTGGTTTGGCATGGTTTTTTTGAGCTGTTCCTGAAACTGAGGTATTTATTATACTCCATTCTCAATTTTTATATCCTCTTATGCTCTACTTTACTTTTTACTTCTTCCTTATTGTCATCTTCGCACAAAAATATTAATACGATACGACATGCGACACAGCTAAAAATATATAGTCGACAAAAGGTGATGTAGCGGGAGTGTAAGTAGTAGTGAGATGCCACGATTGTAAGTATTGGTACAATGTCTCAGGTGAAATTGCAAAAAGAAAACCGGATGTCGTCTAAATTTTTTTGTATGACTGTCTGTCGTCGTCTGGTTGCAACTGAAACAGCAACTAGGTATATATTTTATTGTGACGTTTTACCTACCGTTGACGGTTGAGTTTTTCCGGGAATATAAAAGAATGGATATTGTAGATACCGTCTCTTTTTCCTCTTTCCTCAGGAAGTTCAGGTTATTACTACTACCCGCTTGCGTAATACGTCCGCGTTTATGCAAGAAGCAAAGAGCTTTCTTATACAATAGGCATGCTTTAATATCCAAACCAGCAGCTAAACAGATCTACATATTTTTATTATGCATTTAACTTTTCATTTTTCCTCCTTTAGATAATGTAGATTTTTCTCCGTATGCTCAGTTATTCATGTTATTTACCTGAAGGGAAAGGTAGCAAAAAGCTTTTGGCCGCTTCTAATGTATTCATCTTACTTAGCTTACATCTTGTTGGTAGTAAAAGTGAAAAGGGAACGGTGAACAGCGAGAGAGGCTTAAATTCATTTTATTCATTTACATTACTTGACAACGTGAAAGATCATAATGATGTAACACACAGGAAAGGTCAAAGAACACTAGAAAGGAAAAGAAGGTGTACATGTTTACAAAATGGATGTTATTTCTTTGATCCTATTCTGCAAATTTGTGTGTTGTAGGTTTACTTATCATTCACATAAAAGAAGCAAATAAAAATATTCATAAAAGTCTATATAATATGTAATGCATTCCATTGAGACGGGAGAGCTTTTTGAACATGAGTAAATGGAAAGTTGGAGAATTCTTGGAATTTTGAAAGGAAGTAAAACGGAGCAGGATATGCCAGATATACAGGGTACACGTACGCATGCTTCCGGAATGTATATCAATATGTCAGATGGGTTAGTAATCTACTAACAGCCTTGCAATTGAGGTTGAAGAATTGCTTTCTATCAGCAAACAAGAAATGAATATTATTCATTCTCTGAATATATGTAACTTGCTTATGTATTTTTTTCTGCAAAAAAAGCAGCAAGCACACTTTTGTTACATATGTGGAGGATGGAGCAGATATTAGCGACCACATATTACATATTGAAGGCTGAAAAGGTAGATCTGAAGAGGTGATGGTTGTAGCATCCTAACACAATAATATATTGTACCACTATATCACTACATGGAATGTACAAACATAAATCTACAAAGATATCTGCATTGAATTCTGGAAATCAACAAAAATGGTTGCCTACATATATATGTATATAATTTCTATTGGGCACTATTGTAGTTTATTAGAGCATGTATCTGCGAATACAAAAATGAATATAGTTTTGCTCTTGGCTCCCTTCCTTCCTCTTTTTCCCACTTCGGTTTTGTCTCCATTGTCTCAAATCTTTTGTGAAACTTGTCGGTGGGTAGGTACTTGGTACGTACCTATGAACATAGTATTTAGTTGCTGCAAACACTATTATTTAGTCGCTTTCTTCTTAAAGATCTCAGAGAAAACTCAAAAGCTAAGAGAAATGGTTGTATACCACCACCACGTAAATATGTTCGACGTACATGCATCTATATAGTTTTATATATTTACATATATAAAAAAGTTTGTACATTTACAACAATGGGGCTTGTTTATCTTGATGTCTAGACTTTGGTCTTTTTCTTCTACTTATACATATATCTAATATGGTTCTTTTCTCCCAGTTCTGTTCTACTGATTGGAGAGAATACAGATCGGAAATTGCCATTTTTTTGTGTGCTGAGGGAAAATAGAAAAAAGTGTATGGTTATTGGTTATTATGTGATAGCGAGAAGCACGAGGGACAATACCAATACAGCCCCACACGACTGACTCTTTATTTTCCCTTTTATTCTTTCAACTTCCAGTTTCACTATAAAAAGGGAAGTTTTTAGGTGGGTTATAGACAGCTAGGTTGGAAGTTCACTTTGATGACTATAAAAAGAGAAAGGGGGTACAAATTCTCAAAGAGAGAGAGAGAAAAAAATCTTTGTATTTTCCCTTCTTCGCCTTTTCTCCGTCTACTGTTCTGTCTATGCTTCTATATATCCGTGTTGTTTTTTATTGTTTTTATATTCCTTTCACGTTTCGGAAAATTCCTAGAGGCTCCTTCTTCTGAATGATGTGTCTCGTCTTGTCGTTGTCCCGGCCATTATTGCTTTCTTAGAGAGGAAGTTACGGTTTTTCCGAGTGTCGTTTGGGAGGCAATAACAGTAAACTAGAGGAAAAGACGGGACTTATTATTAGCGAGTGAGTTTAGTGGAAGAGAAGGAGTGAGTAATTATCAAATAAAATTAATTTCTTGTTACGATAGACTTATGTGTGCTTGTTACGATACACAAAAAATGGTTATAGGATAATACACTTGGTGCCGTAGTGGTTGGCAGATAGAAACTGACATGATCGCCGTATAATGTATTGTTTGAGAACTTGATTCTTTCAATGAGTATATATATGTACAAGTTGAAACTATCATGGTATCATATCAGGCGTATCTAATGCAATTAGTACACCATGAACCATGGCCTTTGACTTTACGTCATTTTCTTAACTTTTAATTGGCTTTCTGTCTAAATAAATAACATTCCTCCCGAACATTAGGCCAGTGTAGGTATAACTTTTATGCTGCAGACTAAGAAACCGAAATAGTTTGTTTACCGATGATGAAGATATTCGTGACTGACTGGACGTTGAAGGATTTCATGTGTGTGGAATACAGAATGTTATGAAATAATCAGTAGACGACTTTTGTCAATTTTAAGAGCTCATCCATTTTGTTTTCTTTACACAACACTATTTCCAACTTGCATGCAAGCAATTTGTTGATCTCAACATGGGAATATTGACTACTTGGTCACTACCACAAAAAGTTATATATATTTTTAGCAAAGAAATCCACTAGATTTTATTAATATTTTTTTTATATAAAATGACATGACTATTGTGAAGTAGTCAGTCAGTCAGTTTTTCAGAGTTTAAGTCGATTATCTATTTCTAATAAAGAATTTTTCTTGGCACTGGATATCTTTATCTTTGCACTATGTAAAAATATTACCCGAAATGTTTAATACAAAACCGCGCTTCTCCATTAATGCCTTGTTCGGTTTAGTTTCAGAATTGACAATATTCCTATCTGCTTATATGTATGTACATAACCAGTACAAAGGCATTGACGCAAGCATAGAATATACGAAAGAAATCTATTGCATCGGTGATAGGATCGTCAATGTAGATAATACTAATTTACTGCGAACAGCACCGCGTTCATAAGTATACCCATGTTTGTGTGCAATAGAATGAAAATTTTCTCTCTCGTGCACTCCAATATATGTACATACAACCACAATCCTGTATTTCTTGCAGCCCCAACGGTTCCAAATTCTTCAGTTATCGTTCTTCCTAGTATAGCTATGCGGTTGCTTTGTCAGAAGAACATAGAAATGTGTCTATTCGTACAATAATTGCAACATTAATATAGAGCTTAGTTGCGTTAATTTTGCAAATTTTTACTGGCTCCTCACTAGTCTGCACAGAAGAAAAACTACTAAGCACACAATTACTTAGTTCATAAAGTTAAAGACTCTTGTTCTCTCTGTCGTATTGGTATGTAGACTGTCGCCTATTCAGAGAAAGGTCTTAACAAGAAGCACATTAAAATTTGCTTGCTAAAGTAAATAAAAAACAGTATAATCACCAGTCAAGGCTCTGGAAACAGTACACATGCATATTGTCCACATCTCTTATTGTTATTTACAACATTCAAGTTAATGCCTGTTATCCTTTTTACTGCTGCAGCTACGTCTGACCGAAAATTACGTCATTCATTAATCCCCCCTGAGGATGTTGTTTGCAAAGAATTTGATCATTACGTTACATACTTATCGGTATTCGGTATTATATGTACTATTTTTATCAATACAACTATTACTTATATACACCACGAATATATTTTCGAATCATCGAGAAACCGTGGTCGTGTTCTCTTTTTTTCGTATTTTATTGTCGTCTTTTTTCATTTTCACATGCATTCTCCTACTGCTCCTTGTATTCTACTTTCTGATGACTTTAATTTTCCTTTATCCTTTTACATCCGCTCAAGATTCAATTATCTTTTTTTTGCCCAGCAAGTGAGCAGAGAACAAGACGAGACAACGAGCTTGCTAACGGCTCTCGTTTATTTTATTTTTTGTTTTCCTAGTCTCGTTCCTTTCTGCATGCATTCCTAATTCCTCTCTCCGTGCTCTTGCATCCAGCAAACTTCTTGAAGCATCTCTCCTCCTCGTTGTTCCTTTTCTCCTCAATGACAATTATTGTGCAACAGCACCAGTACCACCGCAGCACTTTCTCTATAAGACCAACCAAACTAGATAATTGACACCAGTGCCTCGTCGTCGTTCATTCATATTGCTTTCCCAAGCATTCTCCCGTCGTCGTCGGCGCATCGTCTGCCTGCCTACGTATTGAGTTCCAATAACAATAATACTGCTGACTACTGCATGTTGCATGCCGATTGCTCTCTCATCTCGTATATTCCAAGCACACATACATATTTACTAATACCTCGGGAAAAATTGTCTTCAAGCAGTAGTTGTAGTAGTAGACTCAAGTTCTTCTTTCTTCTCATCTTCCAAAAAGGGAACATGGTGCATCGTCAAGAATACTAATTTCTCTAAATGAATGGAACATTTTTTTCCTACTAAAAGTTTTTTTTCTGCTTCTTTGTATTATTACCCCACAATGGCTGATACGTACGAATGACTCGAGTTTAATTTATACTGGTCACTTTGTCATTATCATCAACAACGGCAGCAGAGTTAGAGTCGTTATGATCCGCACCCAAGCAAACTAACTAGGCTTCTTGTTACCGCACTGCTCTACCACAAGAGAAGATGTATTTAATGATTGGTTACATGAACTTTCATTAATTTCCCATTTTCAAGAGTGTTCTTTTCTCCTTGATAAGCCATATATGAGCCAAAAGTATAGACGCTACCATATATTTCTGGGAATTATGGATCTTCTTCTCGTTGCGCTCATTTTTTCTCGCCCTCTCTTTATTTTCACAAATTGCTTGTCTAGTGGGGTGGCTATCTATAATAAGTATTTAGGTACATGTAGTTTTAAAGAAACTGCTCTCCGTTAGCTCACTTGTAGTTTTTGGGCTATGGAGAGAAAATGAGGACCGTCCCACTTGATGTTTTTAGTTAAGATTTTTTTATCTGTCTTATTCAGCTGGAATGAACTGGAAATGAAATAATGGGAAGTTGGCATCCAGCCATATTACTTTTGTGTGTATGTCTATACTTGTCTGTGCACTTTTGGACAATTCACATTTTCTTCTTTCTCTTAAACACAAGCTATTGTGAATGTGCCCATTTTATATTAACATATCCATATTCATATTAGTGGACATATTTTATATTAAAAATACTTATATGGAAATATACTGGGCGCTATTTTGGCATGGAACTTTGTTTTGTGTGTATACATTTTCTGAGAAGGCACAACATGAATCCTTACTCGTTTTCGGTTTTGTTGGCTGCTATATAGTGTAACGCGAACAGATTTTGTATTGTGTCTCTGAGTTGGTATATATGGATTGCATTATTGCGGTATGAATTGGTTGTGTGTAGTGGAGATGATTTTTTCCTTTTTGGTTTTTGGCTAGAGCCTTCCGAAAACGATGTATTCCTGCTGTGAATCGCTTTGTTAATAGCAAACCAAACTTTTTCCTTTCTATGTAGCAGTGTCTTCTTCTTCTGCTTTTCATTTCTCGCTTCCTCTTTTTCTTATGTCCTCACTGAATACTCTTTTTTTGTAGAAAAAAAGCTCCCAAAGTTTCAAGAATCTCATATAAAATTAATTACATTTATCCTGGTGGCAGACACTACAGTTCAGTTTAGTGGTGTCGTAATGTTGGTATATAGTAATTGTTGGTTGTATACTGTCATACAATTCGTACATCCGGGATAAATGCAAATGGTTACGGTTAATATTTTTTGCCGTTTGCTTGGCATACGCCACGTTCCACATCCAGCTTTGTTTTGTAGTCCATGAACTATTATTCAGCGAGTAATGAATCAATGTTGAGTTTCTTGTAGTTGGTGGTATCGTGTAAAAGATGATTTTACCATTGTACATTAAGCAAAAAGAAATGCTATCAAACTACGCGAATGAGCTAACGAAACAAAAAAGTAAAATGTTTGGCTGAGCGCACTCTACCACAACCAATGTCTTTGTGGGTTTTGGGTAAGTAAGTGTATTAATTTTTTGTTTGTGTTTTTCCAAGAAGCTGGAATGGGTAATTATATGGATATTTTCATAAATTTGCCAGTTTGGGGTGACCACAGAAAGCTTCGTCGTTAAAATGTTGTCCAAATTGTGCTCCAAGAGAGAAACCATCCTCAATTCATCAAAAATATACATACATACGTAAAACTTGTGCCGGATGCATTAAATACTTGTCATAATAATATTCTTGCCATTTCATATTGGGGCACAGTCTCCGCTAAGAAATTAAAAGGATTCATGTCCACCCCTTTAAATTCGTGGCACATATGTACCTTCTCCTTCCTGTCCCTATCAAATTGAAGAGAAATATTATGAATGGTTATTTCGCATGAAATGTCAATGGTCAATATTCATGATGTACATTTTCTATTTTTGGTTACTTTTACAGGTGAGAAGCCTTACAAATGCATGTGGGAAGGCTGTGAATGGCGATTTGCAAGATCTGATGAGCTGACAAGACACTACAGGAAACACACCGGTGCAAAACCTTTCAAGTGTGTTCATTGTGACCGTTGTTTCTCGAGGTCGGATCATCTTGCCCTGCACATGAAACGACATCAGTAAAGCAAACGAATTGGGAAAACTTGAGGACTATGCGAAAAAGAGACCGCTGCTTTGCTCCTTCTACTATTATTACTACTGTGACAAGATAATGGTCTTCGCTTTCTCTTATTCTCGTTCTTATACAGTCTGCCCGACAACATATACATTAAACCTTTCTTAATACTGAACGTTGATGGCATTTATATGAACCTCAAGCGCAAGAGAACCTAGAATAATATACACATGTACTTTTTGCTGGTGGACTTATATATAATACGGAGTGAGACTGACTGACAGACATGTACACATGTCAAAAATTGCTTTCTTTCTTTGATGGTGAATGGAAGAATGGCCGAACATAAAAATTAACGTGAGTGCTCGTTGTTGTTTCTTTTTGTGGCGGTCGGTGAAGTGGACACATGATACCATAATATGAAATATGAAATAATTCCTAAGACAAAAAAACGATACATTTTTTTGCAAGATGAGAATGTGAACAATAAAACAACAAAAGGAATAAGATTACTGTATTTTTGTGTGTGTGCATGTGTGCAAGTACAATTTGTGTTTAGCGAACGCTAATGGTGACGTTATTGTTTCTGTCGCTTCTCGAGTTCCGTTTAAGGACAAAGGAAACCTCAGAAGCAGCAAACAAGACATTGACACTAGAAAATTACCCAAATGTTCCTACGTGTGCACAGGCCAGTTCTTTTTAAATGTAAGACTCTCGGTATAGTTCACGAAATGATGATGATGATGGTGTAATGGCATAAAACGAAGTTTTCAGCCAAGCCATATATGAAGCTTTTTACGATGCATTCAGCAGCAGCGTACGTGCATTCCTCCAGTCTACTTTTATTAGGAGAGTCTGTGATGAACTCTATATAAGTAAATGTAATGTACAGAGATAAGTCTATAAAGCAGAAGACAATGCCAATGCCAGTGAAATGATAGTCAAATTTGTGCCGTGACCGGTCAACTCCCAAAAATAAACTTTGTAATATAAAAGTTCAATGAAAAAAAAACTAATGTCAGACAGAGACAGAGGCATTTAATATAGATGCATAATATAAAGTGTGTGGATGATATAAATATATCTACCTACCAAACAGTGTTCTTTTTAGATATAATATCTACATTACATAAAACTTTTACAAAGTAAACCATAATGTTATACTAGTGTTATCTATAATGATATGTATCTTGTTCTTTGCGATCCTAGTATAATGACAAAACAATAACAAAAGTTTAAATGCAGATAGGAGAACACCCACGAAAAAAAAGTTTTTATATATGTCTATATGAGATGATTGAATGACGAAACAATACAAGCCAACTGACGGTTACACGACAAAAACAAAAAAAAAACATTTTGTGATTGCAGTTCCCCCATGGAAAAAGAGATAAGTGCGTACACAAACTACCCACACAAGCGCATAAGAAAAACTTTTACATTTAATCCTCCAGTTTACACTTTACTTTTTTCTTTCGTCAGAAATAATTTGTCAATTGGAAAAGTTTTATTGTTTGTCTGAAAAAGAGCACGGGAGGCGGGCAGGCGGGTTGACTGGCTGAAAGGAGAAAATGAAATGAAGACAAATTATACGATAGCAGCGCACACACATAAACATAATATGCATCCAGCGTACTCATTCGCCTCCACCACCACTTGTCTTTGATATGGAACGAGACGGGGAGAGCAAGCATGAATATCCTACAACTCTTCGTCGTCGTCGTCTTCTTCTTCTGGTGAAGTCTTCACTTTAACTATGACAAGTTGAGTGATTGTGTGTTAACTTAAAGGCAACCAGAGCCGCGTTCATCACAAAATACGACAAGGAAGCGAAAGAGAGAGAGATACGAGAAAGGTATTCACCTAGCCCATCGTGCTGGCAGCAGCGCAGCGAGAACGAGCTTCATAAAGAGAAGGGAAGGGAGTAGGATTGAAGAATAAATCCTTTCCTTCATTCTTTTACAAAAAGAAAATTACTTTGGATAGTTCGTACCACCACCGGAGGAGCTCTACGACTAGCAAAGCAATCAGTCAACCCATCTCATCATAATCATCATCTCACCTCAACAATGAATAAAAAAAATTTCTCACTCCTCGAATGAATGTAATATAACAACTCCTGCAAGCCTCGTTACTCAAAGTAAAGAAAAAAAACAAGAGGAATTAGCGTAAAATACAGTTTGTTTGTATGTATATGTATGTATTTTAAGCATAAAGTGTGAAGGTAAAATAATTATTGTAAGTTTGTATGTACATTATCAAAATTCCACACAAAACGCCGCTAATAGTTCCTTTTTAAAAATAGCCGTAAATGCCAAGTAATCCAGCATATGTATATTTTAGCGTATATTTTTGCTAAGCAAAACCTCCGCCGCAGAGTACACTTTTACGTAATCCAGCACATATTCCAGTTAACTTTTTTTCGAAAATAAGTACGAATACACATATATAATATATATATATATATATAAATATAGCGGTTCGAGTGTTTTGGTGCGACTTGATGTGTGCATGCATAACGAATTTCATTGGAATAAGGTAATTGCCGTAGGAAATTGGAGCTGTCATATCTATCATAATCAAATATAGATTCTGTTGAAAAAAAAACGAGGAAAAGGCTAAGAAAGCGAGAGAGAGAGTTTTTAAAAAGATTTGCGTACAACAATAATAATACTTCTACACGTGTGACTCCGTTTCCTTCTCTCTTCCTCCCTCTCCCGTCTCTCTCTGGAGATAAATAGGAAGCAATTTTTTCTTCAAAAATTGCATATAGTATAGATTTGTAGGTGTGTGTTTGTAGATTTCATTTTTTGATACAAAAATATACATTTTTTTATTCTGTCCTACTTTCTTCAATTCCATTCCCGCAGCAGAGTACACTTGCAAATCTTCACCACAACATCAGTGTGTGATATACTGGTTTTGTAATTCGATTAGTGTGAGTGAGAGACAGAAATCGGATTCCGTTTTGTGGGAAAAATAATAATAACAAAACAAGGTATAGTGCATATACACATCATCATGGAATGAAAAATAAGTATGAGCAGATTTCGAGTCTGAAATTGACGGCATTTCCAAAAAGCAAAGTCGCATTTTATACATATTATTTATCTGTTTCTCATGACCATGCAGTGAAATTGATGCCGACATAGGGAAGATACTAGGATATATTTACATATTTTTCGGCAATAACATAACGACACAACACGAACGGAAAAGAAGATCAAAAGCAACGACGACGAAGAAAGGGTGAGCGAGAGAAAAAAAGGCTTGTATGTATTGACATTTTTTTACACAGCTTGTAATACTCAGTAATGCGACATATTACAAGAACATTTTATGTCTGTTGTAGGGTCATCATTAAACATAACGTCTGCTGATGGACTTGCCTTTTTTCAAATCTTTATGTATCAAAAATTCCAACTTGATCATCTTGGTTTTTATGACTTTCAAGAAGCGTTGCTAGTTTCGTACTACATGTATCGGCAATCATAAAACAACAACAACAAAATTGGGAGACGAATAATAATAAAGGACAGGGACATGCATCATTTTGAATGTATTCCAGATTACACATTCATTGATGTTTGGGTCTGCAGCATGTATAAAGCATTAGCATAAAAAGCTGATTTACTCCATGTGATGAGCTAGGAGTTGACATGAATGAGACAGAAAACGAGTAATAACAGGCGATATCAGGATTCTCGTTATCACCAGAGCGTCGTCGTTGTCGTGATCTTTCTTTCGCTCGGCAGTGTCGCTCGCTGTTATTGTCAATTTGTTGTACTACATAAGCAAGTCATATAGAGGCAAAAGGAAGCAGAGGATCACACAGGCACAGAAGGATTTTCTCCAACAACAAACGTAAAATTGTAATAAAACACAGATACAAGGGAAACCGACCCACACAGACAGATTACAAACCGACACAAATATAACCCACCAACCCCATTTTTTCCATTCATCGCCTGTTTTTTATTACAAGATAGCTCTATTTATATTTCATTATCAATATCAATACACTTTATTATTATTGAAAAATCACAAGCCGACATTTGGATCAGGTCCGCTCTTTTCTGGTTCGATGCTTACACATAATACCACAAAAAGCAAGCAGATTTGAAAAGATTGGATTAGTCTGCGGTTCTTTCATTTTTTGTCAATGAATCACTGGAACATATATATAAACACACAAGCCCAAAGCGAATGAACAATAGTTAACTGTCTCATGAGAATCATGCATTTAAGTAGATATACCTAATCATTAGAATAACCAACCCAGCCGCTGCGCTGTCTTTAAAAGATTAAATAAATTAGTCGTAAAGTTAAAGGGGCATAAACCAGAGTGTACAATATAATATATTATAGGTAATATAGTTTTTAATGAATGAAAATACCAAAGATAGGAATTTTTGCATATAAGGCCTTTACCGTAAGTTGATAAGAGTATATATTCTTTTTATTAGGCAAGTAAATAGAAGGATAGCATAAAGATAAGAATAATTGTATACTATACGACATCATTTTTGTTGTTAATATATTTTTTGTGCAATGCGTACATATGTATCTCCGTGATAGAAATGAGTTGATTTTTCGTCATAAAATTGTTATAAAATTTGCTCCTATAATATACAATAAGAGATCCTCAAACTGAAACTAGGAGGATTTTCTACTTATTCTTGTCCTATTCTTCTTCTCCAACTTATTACAGAACAGACATCCTAATACTTTTCTTTCTTCTTGTTACTGATCTCCTTTACAGGAAGACGTGACTACAGTACACAAAAGTAATACACTTTTTCATATACTTTTTCTGATACACAGGATTTTTTTCGCAGATTTTTTCCTCTTTCTTCTTCTTTCTTTCTTTCTCTCTCTCTCTCTCTATCTCTGTCTCCATTACTATTTCTTAAGGATATCACTTATTATGTACATGATTATATGAAACTGACATGATGATCTTGTTGTCTCCTGCAACTTTCTAAAAAAGAGAACAAGAAGACGAGCGGAGAAGAAAAAAGAGGACACTTTTCAAATGCAAATTTTCTTCTCTCATCCTGCTAGCAGTGCTTCTTGTGCTGACAACTTCACTTGCATAATATGTAGAAGAAGATAGCAAAAGGGACTATATAGTGGCAATAGTAATAATAACACTGTTGTTGTGTGCTGCTAAAAAGAGTTTCATGTTGTGCATTTTCTTTCCGTTGTTGTTCTTGTTCCTCTCTTCTTCTGGAAAAGGGAAAACGGAAATTAGATAGTGAGTTTTGGAGCAGTTGTAACTAAAAGTTGAAAACAAATAAATGCAGACAAGAAACGAAGAAGTAGTACACACATTATAATATTCATTTTTCTGCAAAAGGCAAAAAAGAGCACATAAAAGTCTACCTACATCTATCTCTACATGGTATCTCTTGCCACTACCCAGTTCATGTATATGAATGAGTCTCTATCTCTTTGTCTGTCTCTGACTCTCTCACTCTTTCTCTATTTAACTCTGTTATTCTTGTTATTAGAAAGTACTATCTTTGTTGCCTGAAGCAGTAAGCTCCATCTCCAACTCTAAAAATAATATCAAAAGTGAAACAGTGAATAGAATAATAGTAAGAATAAGACACTCGGAACGAGACTACTACTGCGACAACAGCACCAACTCAAGAGAAAGTGCAAAAAAGCAAGGAAGTGGAAAAAAAGAAACTTTTTTTTCTGCTCCGTTGATACTCACTTCTGTGTACACGCTAAAGTTAAAGGCAAGAATTTTGTTGTTGTTTCAGGCGAAGAAGAAGAGTCAAGTATCCCTTCTCTTTCACTCTCGAGACCTCTGTCTGTCGCTCCCTTTTCGTGTGTTCTTTTGTCTGGAAGAAAACGATAAACTTCCTCTTTTCTTCTTCTTATTCATCTATATTTCTCTGTACATTCTTTTCATCTTTGTTTTACAAAAAAAACTGTTACCATTTAATATTCACACCACCCACAGTAACAAACATTGAAAAAGTAAACTTTTCAGGCAAGAAATAAATAAATAGCACAAGAGCGAAAAAGAGTTTTTAATGCAACTTTATTTTTGTTGAGTACATTCACACTGAATTTTGAAAGTATATTTTTTCCCTATTCCGAACAGGACGAACGAAAACAGAAAAAAATATTGCTGCCAATATATATTTGGCAGTTAAGGAGAGAGAGGGAAATTCCACCGATTACTTTTTACTACTATACAATACATGTATACTATACTGACGAGAAAACTTGCGTACCTTTCTATATTGTAAGCATATATACCTTTTGATTTTCATTCCAACATACACCAGCACATAATTCTTTGTCGATTTTCATTTTGTGCTTGGTTTCATAATGTAGTTTTTTCCCCGCAAATTCTACGAGTAAGGATCTTGAGTACATGATAAATTGAATTGTTTCAATATTATCATCATCGTACAATTGACTGCATACTAATAACAATAATATATATACCTATTAGTAAAACCAGTGCGAAATCTTTGATACGCTGGGAGAGGAAACACGTTGATCTGGAGTAGGTACCTTTAATGTTGTAATAATAACAATAATAAAATATACAAAATCGGAATCAGCATCGTTGCGTCTATTTTATTAGGTATGTCATCAAGCAATCAAACGTTCGTAATCGTTATACCATTTAGAGCATAAACTATTTATATTTGTAATATCGGATAGATATGTATGTAGATATCTTTTATTCATGCGTTCATAGCCATTTATATATATAGCATCCAATTGATTACTTGTTCCACATAATACAAATAACCGTTGCAATATCCTACCGTATAAATAATTTAATTCAATAAAATATACACATATAGGCTTAATGTATGAAACGCGTTGGAAAATAGCTGCTTTCACTGTTGTTTCCCGCATTGCATAAATTTTATAGTAGTAGCATTCTCCATAATACTTTGTGAGAAGAGAGAAGAAGGAAAAGGAGTACAATCAAAAAAGACACTCAAAAAGCGTCATTCAAGTAGGAAAAGAAGCACCGTCGTGACTGCTGCAAAAAGGTAGTTTTTTTATTTTCTTGTGAGAACACGGCAGTTTTGTACAAGACCAACAAAAATTGGCTATTACGCTACAAAAATGTGTGTTTATATCGACAGAGCGTAAAAATCGATGCGTCATATAACCAATCCTTGCTGTCTTTTTCTTAATAAACTCTCATAAAGTTTTTATTGCATGGATCTTGTCGCTCTGCTTCTATTTTGAGCCATAACAATTCCCCTTTGCTGATGACTTAAGTACATAGCGGAAAAAACATACCTGGGTGAAAAAGTCATATAGTTATTGCGTCATCGTCATCACCGAACAACAACTACATGAGTTGCCAATAAAAACGAAAAAAAAAGACAATCGGCATTCGTATTCGTATCAGTAGGTCGGTTCGGTAAAATTGAATATCAAACATTGAGGGGAATTCCTTTTCTGTGCATGATAGCGTAGTAAGGTAATCCTAGTGTAACTGGATATGTCGTAACCATCAAGAACGACAAGAAAATAATCGACAGTGCTTCTTTACTCTCTCTTCGGATAGACGCGCTACATGAGAAAAAGAGAAACGATAAAATTAGGTAAAATCGTAATTCATTCATTCATGGTTCAGCGACAAGGACAATGATTAGCACGTGAGTTGATTAGCAAAACTTACACAAATTGAGCGTATCTTGCTGGAGGCACGGTATATAGACAAACATAAAACAGGCAATTTTTACAGTTTTTATTAGCTGCACAACATAGCATACATATAAAAAGCGTGTTTGTTGTTTGTAAATTGTTTATTGCGTGAACGTGCCCTGTATTATAATCAGGGGCAATTTGTCAGCGTGGCAAATGAGCATTACCTACATAGCTTATAATAATGATAATAATAATTAGGATAAAGAATAGTAGTATTGAGGAAATGAAAATGCAATGAAACACTTTTGTTCAACTTTAAATGTAAGAAATTAATTTTTAATTAATCGCTTAATGACTATAAGATAATTAGAAAACATGCCAGTTTCCCATAAAATAATTACAAGAAACTTTGTTGTAAATGAGTAAATGCTATACATAGTTTATATATTTGACTAAGTGATATCATCATCCAACTTCTTCGTCACCAGTTAGATAAAAAACCAAATATTTACATATTCTGGCATTTGTTTAAATGATAGAGCGAACAAGAGTTCGTTATTACTACGCAGTGGACAAGTTTGCGTGATGTTTGTGTGTGTGTTTTGGTTTGATATGAGGACGAGTGAGTGCTAAAACATGATACTGCTCGATACAAACTAACATCTCGTGTTTTTATTTCAAAATGAATGAAAAGTGAGTAATTATGCGATGACATATGGCAGAAGCGACGGGAGATGATGCTTGAAATGAAAGAGAAAATGACTCATCTTTCTTGTTGACTACAAAAATTCCTTTCATCATCATCTTCTTCGTCGTCGTTTGCGAGTTTTATCTCCATAAAAGGACGCTGCCTATAAACAATTGACTCATAGCTGTAGGCCACATAATAATACACGACGACACACGAGTGGTTCTTCTACACTCCACTGCTTTTTCTTTCTTGTCAAAACCGAATGAAAAGTGTTTTCTTGTGATCGAGTGAATTGTAAACATTACAGTGATTATGACAGATCAGCGAAAATGGTTTGTGTGTAGAGCATCATCAAGAAAGTAAAATCGAACCTGAGACACCAGCACATGATTTGCTAAAGTCAGGACGATGAATAAACTACAAGAACATGATCATGTGCTTCATAATTAATTAATACGGCAGAAATAATACTAATTAAATATTTCAAGATAGCTTATTGTTATGTACATAACGTATATGTATGTATGATGATGAGTGATTAATAAATCATACTATTATAGTTCAGTAAAGATACATATTTTGATTTAGGTAAATTTAGATAAAGGACGTAAGTTTAAAATACTTATGGTAAAACATAAAAGTATATTAATAATGATAATATCATTCATATAATTTTAAAAACTGACACGAAAAAAAACTACATTACCTGAGAAGGCTGGAAAATTCATCTCAATGTTACTGACAACATACCTATAAAACTTCGTACACATTTCATCATCATTCAACAACTGAACTTTAGTAATTAATTTAAAAATAATTATATACTATATACGGTAATAAGTAATCATAGTTGAAATTATTTAAAGTTACATTGCAAAAAAAAACATAAGCGTGTAAAGGATTAATTATAGCTGCTTCCGCGACATCTTTGTTTAGTAGCGTGTTAATAGGATCTCCCGTTATCTTTTGGCAATATTGGTGCTGAAGCCATTTTTCCAAAAAAATATTTTATTCGTCAATCAAATCAAGATATTCAATTCATAAGTAACGCTTTTGATTTGCTACTTTTCTATTTTGACGTTTCGTATTTTATCTTCATAAAAACATTTACAACAACATCATTATTACATTTTCAAAAAAGTTGTTTCTGAAATGAAAGCTTGCAATACAATAAGTACATATTATTATTATTATACCTAAACTACTTTCTACTTTTCGTCAAAACATACTGCACGTAAACTGTAAAAAGATTAACGAGACTGTAAAAATCTAATGAAAATGTATATTTGTGTACTACTAAATAAACCTTGTCTAATCTAATTTTACTGTTGTTGTACTGTATACTCTAGCATAAAGTTATATAGTTTTTTCATGCGTTTCTTAAAAATAGGTAACAGAAAAACCAGTGTTTTTATAAAATAGTTCCTCAAGTGCATATATACATACATACCTATACATACATACAAAAAAACTAGTGTAAAAACTGTATAAACAAAAAATTGTTGATAGCCAAAAAATGATGTACATAATACGAGTAAGCATTTAGGATTAAGAATATAAGAATAATAATAAGAATATAAACATACGTGTAGATTTGTTTATTTGACTGTAAAAAGATTTTAATGAAAAAACTTGATGCTTTTTCTTCAATAAGTAATAATAAGTATACAATATTACGCTAAAAAATACTATTTAAACAGATGTTTGAAAAAGAGTAAGAAGAAAAACTGCAATCTTGCTAAATTGCTTTCTTTTCTTGTGTGGTAGTACAATCGTAAAAAATAGATTTGTTAAGAAGTGTCAAGTGTAAAACACAAAAATTTGTGGTTGCAAAAATACTGTAGTTGGCGAAATATATTACGACTATTATTATAGCATTTATATATGTAAATCTAGCATAATATATATAAATATAACGTATTTTCTGTGTATGCAAATAATATATTTAAAAGATAGTCTTTAAGCATACTATATATATATATCTACAAAGTAGTAATATTTTTAGCTTTCTGTAGCAAATAAGGTAAAGAGAAATTATATTGTAGTAGTAATTATAGAACACGAAAGGAAAAATTTATTGCTATTTACTATCTTATACAAAAAAATATTCAATTATGAAGAAAAGGTCAACATCATCATCGTCAAGAGCGTCGTCATCAGGAGAAAACCATGTTGGGAGAAGTGGTGATAATAATAGTAATGCTAATAATGCTACTACGATGAGGGGATCATCCTCTGCTTTGTTTACTAATGGTGGTCCTAATTTGAGAAATTATGAAATAGATGTTTTCTTTTTATTATTTATTTTGGCCGCTTGTGTTCTTTTTTATTTATTATTTGATATGTTCATGTTCGTCATTACCGTAAAACCATCCAAGGCAGAAAAATGGGTTAATCAAGCATAAAAGTCAACAAAACCATTTTACCATCTCATCTCATTCATTTTTTTCCGTTCCTAAACCATTCATTTTCTTCTTCATATTTTCATTATTATTATTTTTCCGAAAGGGAGATTACATATATTTAGCAGAGAAAAATGGATCATTCGAGAGGAGCAATGTTAGGAATTGCTCTCGCTAAACGGGCACCATGTCATCCACATTGTCGTGTTCCTAAGCATTCATTTAGGCCAGAACTTAATGATTACAACAACTACTACCACTACTACTACAGCTGCTGCTGGTGCAAGATCGGAAGAAGGATAAACGACATGATGAGCATAAGCTGCTCGTCATTCTCACAATCCTATAATCCATGTAAGTTGCTTTTGAGAAGGAGAGGAAATGAAGGGGTATGCATAAACATGAACATGAGTCGCTATGATCATCTTAAAAATAATCGCCTTGATCAACCCCTTCAGTTAATTATTCATCCTTCACATCATTACAGCTGAAAACTGGTCAGATTTAGCCAAAGAGGATAATTATAAAAGACTTTTCCAAAATAGATTTATTATTATAACATGTGCTGGTAAAACGTGTACTTTTATGCATACAAATAGCGATTGAATGAGCGAGCGTACCGACATGCGAATGGCATACTTATCAGATAAAAAAAAGTTTCGTACTAACTCTCTCGCTCTAGGAAAGCCCATACATTCAGAGAAGCCATTGAGAAAAAGTTGTTGAAAAGTTTCCTGTTCGTCAATAAATCTTTACGTTTAAGGGAAAAGGATATACCTTAAGAGTGAAGCCACCCGCCATTAATATCCTCGTGATCATGCTCTCATCTCCGTAAACTATTCTATTCATATTACGACTACAACTACCACTACTACTACAGCATATACTTACACTGCCATTTAACATTCTTCTTCTCTCCTATAATACCGTTAGTCATCTTGCTAATCTTGCCAACTTTCAAAAACGAAGAACTGTTCTCAAAAGTACTCCAACATAATTAAAAACTTTAATGTATGCATATATACAGATATATACTTATCCAAAGAACAATAATGGGTGAGCAAATACCAACATGGTCAGAATAGCTATCAAATTCATCACTCCTGTGAGTCTAGTGTGTGTAATCCCCTCGTGTGAGCGGGGAAAGTATTTCGGGTTACTTAGGTTAGGGTACTACGCGTCATTTACTGTTTAATCACATGTTATCATTGTAATCAATTGACAGATTTTCGTATTAAATTTTCTAAAGGTTACCACACAAGTAGCAGGCAGATTATAAGTAGAGCAGCAGAGCGAGCGGTAGCTTTTTATATCTACTCAGATAGACTATAAATGCCTATTTTTATAAAAAAATAGGTATACTGAATTCGGGTCAGTTCCGAGATACATTAAAAATAATAGCATACATACTCGGTATACCTATTCATTCATATAGGTTGTTGTTTCTTAATAGGTTAACGAACATAAAAACAAGGCAATTTCAAAATAAGACTCAACGCGTAAAATTGCAGTGTAATAATAACACGGCAAGAATAACTCATTTCAGAAGAGACAGTAAAAATAAAATACATGCATACATAATACATTCATTTTACTATGATAGCTAGTGTAGGAGTGTGAATATATGTGTATAAGGTAGGTAAGCGTTTTTATAGGTAGTATTTAAATTTAAGTATCTGTACAGATGTTATTTCCACATGACAAGTACAGTAAGAAAGTCCTAGTCAATTCTCATAATAATCAATGCAAAACTTATACCTCTTCACATTCCACTTTGTCTTCTTGTCAATGAAGATAATAAGATGAAGGGGAAATGAGGATAAGTTGGGATGCATAAATAAGAGTGCCACCTTCATTTTTATTCATTCTCGTCATTTAAAAAAATATATAAGTACAATACATATGTGTACGCATACCTGCATAAAACATACATAATGCATACTTGAGTCTGTTAACTTCTTACCTAATAGCTTGAAAAGGTTATCTACGATTTAGAGCTGGGCTTAAAAGGATTTTAAGGTAATTTTCAAGGAGCATAACATAAACTTTTTTTGTGTCAGTGCCATCCTTCATTTTTATTACGCTGTTCTACAAAGCAGTATATTACTTAACTTGATTATTATAGCCACTCATTACATTCATTCATTCGAGTTCAAGCATAGTCATGAAATGACATTTGTACGCGCGCTATATATTGCCATGTACGTGTGCAAAATTGAATAGGAAGTTAGATTGGTGTTGTTTTAGGCGAACCAACGCTTATACATTTTTAATAGGAAATGGCATTCAAAATAAACTGCTGCAGTATAAATTCAATCTAAATCCAATCTACCACGAGCACGACACTCGTAAAAATCCGTTAAACTCAAGTTATGTCATCATAACTCGCTTGTATCTTCGAACATCAGCGTAGCAGCCGCGTGTTATTACATGGCGTATTTAAATGGTTAAATGCATAGATTATTATTCCGAAGCATCCATGCATTTAGGCAACGACTCATCATCATTTCGCCTGCAGTAATTCTCAAGTTTATGTAACTCTTCGCGGCATCTATTGTACATACGTTAACACCATATTATCTTTCCAATGATACCAGTTAAACCGCAGTGGCTCTTCTTCACATGTAACCGTGCAAGCAACCAAAATATGCAAACAATTCTATTTTAACTCTCCTCCACACGCTGAAGCATCAGGGCTAAATTATAAGCGAGCATCATATGAGTCATGATGATGTTGAAAAAGTCTTGACGTTCATCAACTTCAAACTATATTGAGACTACATTATCATCATGTAATAATGCCACCACATAATAATTTCTTGTTAACTTTTATGCCACGCGTTTAAGAAAATTGTCTTTCAGAGCCATTATCTTGGTCATTCATTTGCATACATAGGGAAATATGTCGTGTATATATACATCTGATATTTGTCACATTCTAAAATATAATAATAATGTGTCGTAATATTATATTGTTACTAGAACTCAATTTTAAAAACGTGTTTAATAGCTTCTAGGACAATATCCATAAACTATACAATATTCAATATTGCTTAGAGAGAAGGTAGGAGCAAAACTGGGATTTACTATGCAATGCAGCGCATCATCAGAAGCGAAATAATTTTTTATTGCTATATTCAATATATATACGGTCGTTTTTCAACATGGATGTTTTTATAGAGAATGATAGCGATACGCAAGTAATATATTATGGATGATGTGTTGTGCAGTAAATGTTGTAAGTAGTGTGTGTATTTTCCATTTCATAGATGTAGGCGGTTAAAAAGTACCTTAAATCTTAATATAGGTCATACTTTTACTATTAAACGTAGAATAGGAACATGCATATTAGGAGAATAGCATAGAGTCTAAATGATATTTTATGCATAAAGAGAATGGTAATGGTAAACTCCTATTTTTAGCATGCATGCATAACGGACATTGTCGCTCAGTCAATTATAAACCGCGAGGGAAATTGTTTCGAAAGAGAAAGGAAAAGTGGGAGTATATATTTTACATTTGAACGTTTGTATAAGTAATACGGAAGGGATGGGCTACCTATAGTGTGTGTAGTGTAGTGCATAATAGACAAGCCATTTTGTTTTTATTAATCCTCTGGGCTTTTTCACCACTGGAAAAATTCATTTTCAACATGACTGTCCAGAAGAAGAGGCAGGAAGGCAATATGAAAATAAGTTTTTTCCCTCTGACCATCATCAGTTTAAGTATTCAGCAACAATAGATTGGTGGAGACGCAGTTTTCCCCGGATACTCTTCTACTTGAGTACATGGATTTTCAATAATATTTTTTCCTGTACGGAAATTACTTGGAGAGATTACTTTCTCAAAAAACGAGAACTTATGTGTACGCAGTTTTTCACCACGCCACCATGATAATGTTCAGGAAGAGGAAGTGCTGGTTTGAATTCAACCAGTTTACTCCTTTTAATAATTCTGACATGATCAGCACACTTTAGAGAGATGGTAGGCTATAGTCACAAGCCACGTATCCTGGAACAAGTCAATTCCATCATCTTCATCCAAATCATGACTGGAAGTGCTTAAACTTTCAGTTTAGAAGACACGTCTCTATCAGAAAAAGGCACGGTAGACAGACAGGCAGAAGGAAAATATATAAGTAGTAAAGGAGTAGTAGCATTCGTGTTTTGGAAAAAAATAACTGTATTCATCTCACAACCTGAGCCCTGCTCATTGAAAAAAGGAGCACAGAGCTTTACACTAAAATATAACCAGTCAGTCAGACTTACGCATTTTTACTTTGAGTGGTTCTCTTTCTACATTTTGTTGAAATTCTGAAAGTCACTCATGCGTCATACCAATAATATTTCTGCTGGCAAAACCATCAAAAAATCTAGCTCGTCAAATACTTCATTTCCCCTCTTGCATTGCACTCTTGCAGTATCCTCAATTTTCTTACAGAAAGATAACTGTCAGTGATGATTTGCTACTAAAATCTGCAATTCTGCAAGCCTTCAAGCAAATTCACTTTATACGAGTAAGCAGCAACCTAAAAAGCATATAGTTTCAAGATGTCTCAAACTCCAATTCAAAACTTTTTAAATCCAGTTCAGTCAAAGGAATTTTAAGGGATCCATAATCTGAAGAAGAGAGTAAGATTGGTGGGTAGGGCTAAAGAGTCCAGTAAAACAATGGGCAATAAAACAGCACTCGTCTTGTCGTACCTGCCATTTTGTTTGTTGTGAAGCTTTTATTCCTACATGACCTGACCCTCTGCAAGCTACCAACGCGTACAAAGCAATTTACTTTCCAATTCAATCCCAATCATTTGAAAATAAAACGTTTATGCAATAAAGGCAAGGATTTTTTGGTCTTTGTTTTTGGGGTAGGTAAATACTGAAATTGCCATCCACACTAGATTACTTGGACTCGCAATGAGCGTGAGATAACCTGGAATATATACGCCTTCAATAATAATTCCAAGTAATGGATAAACAAAAGCTAACAAGATAAATAGAGAGTGGAAAACAAACCAAAACTATTATTCCCTATTTTGAATGAAACAATAACAAAGTCCATTATTTTTTGTTTGCACAAGAGCTGAAGTGGCGGAGTATTGCATTGCATGGAACTAGCACATTGCACTTGAATGATAAGAACCAGAGTAATCCCACTATCTCGTGTGTAATTTACAAGTATCAAGGTGAAAGAGTCTATAAACCTTTCACTCGTGTTTTGTTCTATGACTGCCACTACTGCTACTACACAACTACTTTACACTACCCCAACTTGCATTGCCTTCATTCTTACTACTTGGAATAGTGCATTAGGAAGAATTGTAAAAGGAGAGTAAAAACACAACAAAGGCAATCCAGCAAGCGAATTTTTTTTCTCCTGTAGATTTCTAACTCCATACAAACAATCTGGTATACAATAACGATAGCTTGCATCTATAAATCTGTTATGTACCTACTTAAGTACACAACATAAACACACCAAAAAAACCCACCCCAACTACACCACCACCATAGTACAGTATATACTGTTATCATCGAGTATATTGATATTTATATGCTTAACCGTTTTAGATTTCTTCCTGAGGTCCAGAGAATCATCCGCCAAGCCAGAAAAAAAAGAAAGAAAAAAGCTAAACCAGAAGCAGAGTAGTAGCAGCAATGAAAAATATGTAGGCCAAACAAGCAACTGAAGCAAGCAAGCTGTCGGCTATAACTGCTTCTTCTGTTACCTCCATTGACGTCAATTTATATTCCCCTTTTCCTTCCTTCCTTTAGGCTTTATACTCACTTCTCTCTCCCACTCCTTTAGTATTACATATTGCTTCACTAGTAGCAGACATAACAAACAACTAAAAAGGAACAAGAAAAAGGAAATACTAAAAACTTAGCGATCCTTTTGCTCTTCTCAAAAAAATACTCAAGTATCCCCAACCAAAACCATGCATGCAATGCCACACCACTACTACCACCATTACCACAATAATCATATATAAGTAGGTATGTATCTATAATATATAGGTATGTACGTCCGTACGTAACAGCAGCGGCCAGAAGCATTCCATGCCAGTTTAAACGATATTATTACACTCACATGCAAACCTACATGTATTAGAATTTGTAACGTTTATTGTTTATGATATTTATGATTAGTATTACTTCCAAATGCTGCCATCGCTGCTACTATGTCTTGGGCCATAATTCCAGCAGCAGCGAGCCTTCTGTTGAAATCTTAAAAGCTAACTAGAGTAGCCGACCATTTTCGTTTTGCTTTCTTTGTGGTCCTTTCTCCTTTCGAGAATTTATAGTGGTTTAGTTTTACTGGACTTTGCAAAAACATGTTTGTGTGCTGTGTGAGGATAAAAACAAAAGCAGGTTCAATGAGACAAAAACTTGTGTATTTCTTATAAAGTTAAAGTTGGTAGTTAGGTAGATGGTGCATTACGCAACAAGCCCGATACAAGCAAAGCTTGCAAATTATGGAAAGAGTAGCAAAAGCGGTCTGCAGAGAGTTTAAGATACCAGGGGAAAATTTATGGAATGAGATGGTTTACACTCGTTTCCGTATAAGCTGCGAGTCTGTTTTGTTCGATAGTAGAAGAATATTATTTTATCAAGTTTCGTGTAATGGCCTATGTATGTGTAGGTATATATGTATACAATTATATACTTTAGTCTTGGCCATGCCATGGTCGATAGTATCCTGCCTCACACCGACAATTTATTAACGATTTCTTAATTCATTTTAAAGACAAGTTGGTAGAAGCTGTGCCCGAGTTAAGGAACGCGACAATAAATATTTGCTATACAGAAATGTTTTCAGCGTTCCTCGAGAAAGTGAAAATTCCCATTTCCTTCTTCTCATTTCAGCCGCTTAAAGGGTGAAACTTAAGCACACTCAGAGAAAGTATTCATTATTCTCGTATTTTGTCTGAATTCAGTAAACTCTTTTCAATATAGTAGCTACTCTATTCCTGAACGGACAAAGTATATTACCTTGCCCTGGTCCGTTTTGTTGTCCAACTCCCATGATTAATCAGCAACAGTCAAAAATGAAAAGGCAAAATACGGACAAGACCTTTCCTTGCAATCATTCCATTCCTACTGACAAAAACATAAAATGATAGTTTATATTCCGGGTTTCTATCCAACTATCTAACACTAGAATAAAAGAATGGCGCTCTCAGAGAAGCAGAGAAGGATAAAGGAATAGAGAGCTTGTTCCATTTTCTTTCTTCTTGGCAGACCAAGACCAGAGTTGGCGATATTAAGTAACAAGCTGCAACTTTTTTTCCTTCTCTCTCTCTCTTTCTCTCATTCTTGTTGTTTCTCCCATTCTTTTCTGCAGCTTTTTGAGCAAACGAGGAGGATTGTGAGACAATGCAATAGAGAAAATACAAAGGTTTCCTTTTATTTTCTTAGAATTTAATTTTCGTCCCCTTGTGCTTCTCTCTCTCTCTTATAGTCCTTGTAATCAAATCAGGATTAAATAGAGAAGCAGTAGTCGAGTAAGTTTGCACACACAGAGAGCACCCGATGATAGCTGGCAGTGGAAAGATGTACATATTGCACACAGACCCACACACTCTCTGCTTGCTTCGTATACCAACTCACTCGACTTATCCTTTTGCATTGAAATAGGGAAAGGGAATAATAGCCTGTAGCATGCTTTATAAGCATCAGTCGCCACTAAACCGAAAGGTTTTTTTGTTTTCTTTTCTTCCTCCATTCTTTCCTCTTTTTCTCCGCACTGTACTTTAGTTTACTCCACATCATCAAGACTTAAAACAAACTCACTCGGCAAGTGTAACTGGAAGCTGATGATGACGATAGGCTCATGCAGGTTCTTAAAGACGGCGGAAACTGTGTTTACACTGTTGTTCTTTCCTATTATGACAATTATGTGAGTCGTACTATTATAATAATAGCCACGCGTGAAAAGGAGTGTTACGACCCTACACTCATTTTCTTTTTTCGGTATACATGCTATTTGTTAGAGAGTGAATATACAATACCAAGTACAAATGCATGCACTAATACTAATATTTCTTTAACTCACGCTCGTATTGAAATCAAAAACATTTTCCTCAAACACGTCCTTCTCCTTGTCCAATTCTTTATTTAAACAAGGTTCCATATATTCAATTCGCAACAAAGCTGAAGAGAAATTAACCCGGAAAACGCTCTGTCCTACAATGTATTTTACTTTGTGTGCTTTGCAGCCGCTATCCCTTTCAATTACGCTAATTTATTATGTAAATAATACAGAGCTCACTTTATCAATGAAATTCAGCATGGTTTTTGCGCGCAGGTGTTGTTGCTCTTGTTTCAAAAATAAAATATTTGTTTGCAAAAATCCCCATTAGGCGCATGGACCATTAAAAATACATTTTTGATATATTAAAAGCACTTGTAGCAGTGACATGATCAAAAATAATTTTGCACGCCATACAGACCATGTCTAGATCTGTGTTATAACGTCAAAGAGGTTTTGAAGAAGACATTAGCAGCAGCTCCCCTTTCATCCAAGGCTGTCTTTACATTTTGCTATGAATTTGCAGAAACTTTGGAAATAGATCCATCTCAGAGTGTAAAATGTAGGTTTAGTTTCTCTTCGACTCTCTTGGTTTCTCATGAGTTTTGTAAAGCTCATCATGGCGAAGGGGAGGCAGAAAATTCTGGTGTGTTTGTACCACCAAAGGTGAAAGTGTTCCCTGCTGGCTCTTCTTTTTCGGTTGACTCTCTTGTTCGCTCGCTCGTATGATTAAATAGATAAATTCAATGAAGAGAAAAGGAACAAGCTGCTGGCAATCCTTCCTTCCTGCTGATGATGATGTTTCTTCTGCTCCTGCCGTAGAAAAACTTGAGTAGGCTTTCACCAGCGCCTGCCACTTTATCCAGATAAACTATTATATGAATTGTATAATAAGATCAACATGGTCATCATCATCATCCTGAGTAATAACACTGTAGCAGTTCATATATATACCTGGCTTCATTCAAAACATGTTATGAGAAATGAACACGTTAGTTTTTGGTGTGTGTTTATATTTTCGTGTACTTATTACCAATATACACTCCTATACGCTGCTGCTCACTCACAGTTCGAACACACCAGTTCACAGTCCACGCAAAACTGAGCGACAGCAAAAGTGGAAAGTTAGAAAACAACTTAAAACTCTCACGGAACAGCAGCAGCAGCATTAACAGAACAACAGCAAAATATTATTCAAAACTGAATTACTCTTTTATAAATACATTGCACAGCGGTAGGGAAATTTTAGGGAGATGGGAAAACGTATACTTTTGAAACAGAGAGAGAACTTTGCCATGAAATTGCGATGAGTTAAGAGAAAGGCAAAGGGATATTCAAATCATGAAAAATAATATGTTTGTGCTTATAGGTATGAATGTAGGGAAAGAGGGTCACAGCCACACAACAACCAAGCAATACAGGAATTATTACATATAGTCCCAAAATATTTATATAGACCTTTCTCTCTCTGTCTCTGTTTCTACCCATCTATTTCTATTGTCAAATGCTGGTGGTATCTCAACAAAATTTACTTTTGCTACAATTCTCGTTCTCACTATTATAAACTTTTCCCACGACCAGAGAAACAACAGAAATGTGCGTACGTCATTGAGGCAGGAGCATTACCTATATGGACCCACCAAAAAGAAAGCTTATTATGCAAGTTAGATTACCTATTTTGCATATATACTATAGTTCCTTCTGAAGCTAGCGCTGTACAGAAACATACAAAACGCTATCGACCTGTCTGTCTAAGTAACTTGCTGGCATATACGCCTGCTGACCGTGTGCTCATCATCCTTGTCTCATACATAAATATACATGCATTTAGCATTGCAAACATGTAAAGAAGATTTTTTTAGTAAGTGAAAGTAAACTCGAGAGACTTTTCTCTTAACCATTTTATGAGTAAAAAAGGAAAAGGCCTGCTGCACATTAAGTGTAAGTAGGTCTTAATTTCCGGACTGTGTAGCTCTCCACCAATCTCATGTAGAATTCCCACCAGTGAGACTATGCATATGATTACCATGATCGTACGTAGACCAGAGAGAAGGAAAACATGAAGGACTATTTTTTGCCATAATTCCCATTTCCCCGATGCTCTATGCATTGAGACCTAATTTATAATGACGGGATAGTGAACCGGTTTTGGATTCATGTCTAGTCTGCTTGACGAATATAGTTTCCTTTTTATAGTTGGCTACTCTTAGCGTTATGATCTGATGACGAGTAAAAGTAGTATATAAAAGTAGTGGTAGTAATAGTATTAATTTTTGGTTCAAGGAAATTTCAACGTCAAAATATAGTGGCCTCCGCTGACTGACGAGGATATATGGCTTTGCGGGAATTGAATTTTGAATTACCGGAAGTGAAAGTTAAGCCCATCACAGTAGACAAAAAGTAGAAAAGGTCATCATCAAATTATCACCATTTCCTATTACGAGAATCTAATGTAATGTAAATAATTATACTTTATAGGAATTGTGATTTTAGGAGGAAAGCGTTTTCTAAACCTAGGAAAGTTTAGACAGGGTGAACTTTCATCTTTCACTTTTGATGCTTCAAGTTTTCACATGTACTTTTATGGCAGAAAAGGTAGTTCGGTTAGAGGTAGAGCGGAGTTATATTTTTTGTGCTTCAATTGACTTTTTAAACATTAGGTGCTTCGCAATACGTATCATCATCTTTTTGAACAGGAGAGGCAAAAAGGTACGCTCACCCACGCAATATATCCATTTACTTGTACATAATTCTGCATTAAACCCCTATAATTTTCAATCAAAAATATACAAACGAAAAATGCAAAGGCTACGCCTGTAATTTTGTCTGGACAGCGTATTTTTATCGTTATTTGCATTTCTCTGCATTTTGGAAACGGTTGGAAAAGTAAATATACTTCGTGCTTGCTGGTTATATAGTTTGAGCATTTAAAATCAACTTCAGCGCTAATGTTGAAAATTGACTGTAAATATTGCAATCACAACTGAAACAGTAGAGAGGGAAAGGAGCAAGGAACCGCGGCGTCCGAGAGTTACGATGTGGAGAAAGCAGGAGCTGCATAAAAATATCATTATCACTTAATTTAGCTAAGGATAGTTAATTATAATCACGTTACTTGCATACCTAGACTATATTTATATCGTTATAAGAGAAAAAAACGCAGCAGCATCAAAAAATTCAAAATGGAAACGCTAGAAAAAAACTGTACCTTAAAAATCAAATAATAATAAATTCTTGAAAGCGAAAAAAACGATAAAATTTATCATTATTATTATTATTAAATATAATTCACTACTAAAGTTTTACTATATCATTACCTCTTAATCCTTTTTAACAAAAACGGAAAACTAGCTTTACTGTCGATCAGTAAACAAAAAAAAATATTTTATGTGTTGTGGAATTTTAAATAAACATATATAGCTAATTAAGTGACGACATAGTTTTGGTAACAGATTTTAGCTTTTGACTAGGAATAAGTGTTAGGACTAGCGCTACTACTCGTAACTAGTCAATAAGTATATATTAGGTTTTGCATAATTAACAAAAAAAGTATATTCTTTAAAGCAGTATATGAATGCAGTGGTATTCCCGACTAAAGTTGTACATAAATGCATACATTAAAATATTACCACTTGTAGGTAGGTATTTATAAATATAGGTGCATAGAATGAAGTTGGGTAGAATAACGGTTAATTAGTTATAGATAGGTATTACGTAAAATGTAATTCTGTACATAAATGTAGGTAGATGGTAATTTTCATTACAATATTATTAAGACATACTTAATCAAAGAACGTTTTTTATTTGGATATCTGTTTGATTGCTGATGATTGATAATCGAATGTTTGCGTTTTATATCTTTATGATCTCGCTAGTTTTATACATCTCTTGATGACGATTATTTTAGTGATCTCTAAAAAGATAAAGTGGATTTTTGTCTCTTTGTGGAACGGTATACGTAAATACTTACTACAGCATATTAAATACTGTATGTGTAATACTTGTGAGCGATGATGATTGATCTTCTTTTCAGGCGTGATGAGACAAACAACAGCGTCTACTGTTGTTGCTCATCATGACACATTGATATCATGAGTATGCTTGTTTTTTTACTTAGGGAGATTTTCCATAAAATATTCTTCTGAAGGTAACACGATTGGAAAATGCTACCAATATGACGAGTGATCAAAATTGTAAAAAATTATTATGGTAAACGAGCCAAACTTTGTTATTCTGTACTACTACATTTATGCGCCAGGTTTGGCAAAAGAAACTATAAGCTACATACTTATTCGTGTTGTCATTGTTGTGCGTTTATTGCATTTTTTATCTTTTATCCTAGAATATATTATAATTCTACAATATCTCTAAATACGTATTCTTTGTCTAGTTCTGAGAGAAAAAAGAATAATAATGTAGTTTTTACGCAAAATAACACAGTGGTCATTGCAACTGAATGCATAGAGAGAGCAGGAGGAAGGGAAATATAAAAAAATACAAATCATCATTATCATCAATCAAAGTAAGTGTACATTATTATCTCATGACAAGATAGTACTTGAAAGAAACGTGAATGTATTTATGAAATGCGTCAATGAAACAAAAATGCAGTAACGTCTTGATAATTTGAAGTAGAGATATAGAAGGTATTGTTGTTAGATTTATCGTGATGGTTCAGGAGAAAGCGTTTGGAAATATTATGTACATTACGTCTCAAACTGAACATGAAGTGAATTGACGGTTTTAAGGATACATTGGATACAGTGTCGCAGATAATATGACATCGTCTTTTAAAAATGCTACTTTTCAACCACACGACGAGTAAAAAATATGTATCTTAACTGAGAGTAACATTTAAAAAAAAGTTATATAAAGTCTACTAAGGAGATGATAAAATGATAATATACGTTATTGTATAATACTGAGATATGATGATGATATGATAGGCTAAACTGTATACTGATATACCTATGTATGAATATTCAGAAAAATGTAGATCTGTTCGTAAAACCAATGATGAATAAAAGCATTTTTGTCTCAGATGTTTAAAACAAATCCATATGGTCTTTATACTTGTATTTATTTTTTGACAAGTTGCTGTTTTCAGGTACTCCATCCGCTTTGCAACTCAACAAAGGTAAAGTTCAGCAGCAGCTCGAGGGTGAAGTTCAAACATTGTCGCAAATCTGTCTGGTTGCTCGTGTTCTTAGACAAAGTCATTATGTATAGACTTAATTGCAAAAGTTTATTTGAACTATATCTGCGTAATCAGACTCATTTACGAGAATTGAGCTATTATTGTCGTGAGTCGATACTGGAAAAGTTGACTCACAGCAACGACAGGTGTGTTACATGATTACGTCTGTCTGTTTGTCAACTTGATATCATTAAAACGACTTCCAATTTTCATTATCGCATACCTATACGAAACAGTTAGTGCTTTAAGCGAAACTGGTAATTTTGGTAAATTATTACCCTTTTTCGCTACTTTTCTACATTTTGATGGCTTGGTTTATTGCTATTTATAGTATTCATTTCACCTTCGTTTTTTGTTGTAAAGAAAAATCATTACGTCTAACTATTTTTACGCTAAATTTTATTGCTCCTTTTTATGCACTCATGCATCTGCGTCATAAAACAACCTACGTTCATTCGTACTGCAACCACCGGTACCAAGACCGACCGCACCGACAGCATAGTTACAGACGGTTCGTAAAAGTCGTAAATATATACATGCGCTATTTCAGAATAAAGAGTTTGTATGCCTATCTATGCGTAAATAAATTACGGACACTTTTGCACAATATTTTATTGCACTTCTGGTAAGCACAATAAAGTTCAAAATTTTCACCAACGTGTAAAATGTTCTGTGCGTGATTTCTTATTACAGGTATAAAGTATTACACCATGTATTCTTTTCGTTCTAATAATGCTATCAACCCTCAAGATAAAGTCAACAAATCATATAACCTAGCTCAAGCTCTGCTTTTCTGTCAATCCATTCAACCCTCATCGGTCAAGATTTCATATTTTGGAGATGACCCTTTACCAAAACGCCTTTCTCGAGAAAATCAATAGGAAAAAATTCAGAGAATTTTAGCTGAATTTGAAATATGTGGCAACTTGGGAACGTTGAAAAGTAACTTGAGAAAATATAACGTGAAGAGAAGACAGAAATGTATACCCAGGAAAAATTACAGACTAAAAATCCAGAAAACAATTGGGACGATGTAAAAATTCCCAGGAAAAGAGCCAGGCAATAAATAATATGATAACACTCCAGGGCACAATGGGAATGAGAATGGGCAAGAAAAACACGAAAAGTTGGTAAATTAGAATACACGCTAAAAGCGTAAGCATCATTTCTTCATCACGTTCCTTTTTATACGCACATTGCGCTTAAAGTTTCCTTTTATAACCTCACCTTTAGTACAACGTTACAGTTACAACATTATTATGCTGGAAAAATGTTATTTTCGGCAATCGCTTTCCATATTTTATGAGTGGTGTTTGTGTAGGTGCATGTATGATGTATATGAATATCTATCCGAATGGAGCTCCAACAACACTTATGATAGGTATGTATTTCCTTCGCTCGCAAAAATTGACTGACTGACTGAACAGCGAGCGTTGATGTGATATTCATTGTCCTCTACTCTCTCAAGATTTTTATGACTCTTTTATATTGACACAAGGTAAGGTAGATTGTAACTCAAACTGCTTTAAAAGTCGCATATAAATATATTTTCATTATTATTATTATTACTGTTGGAAGAAAATGTAAATGTCAAAGCAAAAACGATGCAACAACATATAACCAGGAACAAGGTTATCACATTCCGTTGGCGAAAGGTACTAGAAATCTACGCATTTCAATATGATGAATGATGACTTCTTGGTAAATGTTAACTTCACGATTTTGCGAAAACCTGCCTAGTCACATTTTAAAGCTGATTCCTACCATAGCATATAGAACATCAAAATAGAATAGTATTTAGTGCTAAAAATAAGAGGAAGATAATACACAACCTGCCACTGTAGAAAATCACATTCCATTCCTAGTTTATTTCAATACATCGCATCTATATCAATTCCACGAATTTAAATAATATGAGCATGAAAGCATTTTCCCCTCCCCACACACAAAAATGTCGTGATATGATACAAATATATTATATGAAATCATCAAAACCATCCCACTTTCTTCCTTCCGCATTGTCACTCCTAAATTTATATGACGATAAAGTAGCATTCCTCTTTCTTCTCTCTCTCTCTCTCACACAAAAGCATATCGCCAGAACAAAAGAGATCTCGCTGTAAAAAATGGAAGTTGTGATGATGTGAACCCACTCAAAACGGAATCATACTCACATTACATCCAACGATTCCGACAACGACAATGATGAAGTATGAACTTTGTGAATTGGCATGAATGCTTTTTCAATATAGTCGGTAGAGCACCAACCAACTATACAGCTACCCATCACGATACCAGAATTAAAATGGAAAAACCCCAGCCAGAATGGAAGGATGATGAAAACTTATAGCAAAAGTGTTATTCGCTCCGATTCGCTTGCCAATTTCTTTTTTCCTTTTCTGGTTTTGGCTTTTGATCACCATGATATCCTCTCCATCCCACCCACCAAAGCACCATCCCAGCCGCACACTCCCCTCTACTATTCATTTCTGCCTGCTTTCCTGCTGGCTCTCATTTTCATTGTGAGAGAAGAATGCGAATCTGTATATCGTGAGTTTTGTGCCGGCGAAAGCGGGTCAGATGAAATCTTCTCTATCTCACACACAAACACCGTTTGTTTACACAAAACCATATACATTCAATAAATATCTCCATCTCTGTTGTGAGTCAATCAAGTGTAGAAAACCGGCAAGTGAACGCACCGGCGGGAGACTAGACTACTTTCTCTTCTTTTGCAAAACTAAAAGTTTTTGTAACAAAAGCAGGCAGAGAAAACATTCAAGCTTCAAAAACAATAATTAATCGCGATGCGGTGGTATCGAAAGAGGAATAAGCCCATATCTTGTCCTATTATCATTTCATAATGTGTAATAATAATAATAATATTATATATAGAATCATGGAATTAATAGATGGAGAGACAGAGAGGATTTAGGATATAGCAACAATGACATCGACGACGGGTTGTCCGAAGCCAGAGAAATAGATATTATAATGGCAACTGAACTACTACTCCTGATTGAACAGCCACACAGCAAAGCACCAAGCAGCGATTTGGCGGCGGTGGTAGTGGTAATGGTCTCCGTATATTTATACAGTTATATATATTTATACGGCACCATATTAATAACAAAAACAACAAGAAGAGTAGTTATTTTTTACATGCTCTCGGCTGGGTCTACAGGGAAAGTGCGATAAATTCCATTCAAATCGACCGTTTAAACGTACCAAAAAGCACGGAGATGTGACAAGAAATACACATCTTTTTGCAACATCAACGACAACAAATGACCATTTATTTTCCCTTTCGTTCTCTTTCTTTCTCTAGAGTCCTTTTTGTATTCTTGTTTTTCGATAGCCAAAAGAGTGAGAGAGAGCGAGAGAGACGAGGCACGAAATGAGAATGAGACATGCTTGTGCAGTGTTAAGTATAGTAAATAGTAGTAATAATACCTGCCGTCTGCTTTTCCCTCCCATACCTACTTTTTCCTTTCATGCTCTCAGCCAGCGCACAGAAACAGTGGAGCATAAGCCAAAAACGGTGCTAAATCACGGACTCATGTCAATAAAAACCTATAATTTTAGTTGAATGAATGAAGGAAAACGAACGGGACTGGAAACGGAGACCTTGTTTTTTGTTGGCTCGCTCCCTTTTGATGTAGTATGAATTCCAGCAAAAAGACTTTGTATTTTGCCTAGCCAGACCAAGCAGCAGCGTGATAACCAAATTGAGTACGGTTTAGTAATAATAAAACATATTTTCTGAATTCTCTGCTTTACGTTTCCTTCCAGTTCACATCTCTCGCCTAGTTTCACTCACTGCGTATATTTTTATTCTTGGAACTTTCAACGCTTATTAAACAAAGAGGTTGTGTGTTGGTGCTGCTGCTGACTTATCAAAAAGCAGTTCAAAATATACTCCACTTTCGATTATTTTTTGAAAGGGCATACATTAAGCTTCCTATTCACGTATACATTTATACCGTGTTTACGCAAATGAGTATATTGACTAAAACACATCCTGTCTTGCTCGTAAATAAAATGTCAGTTGACCCCTGTAATAATAAACGTGAAGAATGAATGATCATTTAAGCCCAGTAATAATGACCATGCAATGCCCCAAATTCTAAGAGTATTTTTGTTATTCATGTTCGTTTGTATGCTTCATATATTACGGTGTTCACACTACACTACATATTATGTATAACGTTAATATTATTACACTAACCCTGATGCCTGTTCGCGTAGTTTTTTTCTGATCTTTGTCGAATGGGGCAGCGTGTGTGTAGGAGAGAAAAACAAGAGCAAGGAGAGTGGGCGTTTTGTTATTAACAGGAACAGGGAAAGAGAATATGGAAACTTATCGAGTTTATGAATCAAAATTACTAGTTTTATAACAACTGGGAAAAATGATTGCAACAGCAATTTCCTCTTGCTTGTGTTGATTTTTTAGACTTTGCATGCATTACATGGGAGCAAGTTATAATAGAAAGCAAATTGTCCTTATATGTTGTAGTACTAGCATGCTGCTGAGGGGTCTGGGTTTAACACTGTATATTAATTTATCTTCATATATTATACTTCTCGAGTCAGCATAAAAAATCATCATATCTCTGGAAAGTATTGTGGAACCTTTATTTTACTTTACTGGGACACGACATGGGAACATTGGTAAACGCGAAAAGCAAAACTTTTTTTAGACATTCGATAGGTCCCCAGTTAAAAAAAGTAGATGCAACTTTGTAAGAGCAAAAAACGCAGAAAAACGGTGACATTAAACGCAACAAGAGCAAGTTTTCTAGTAGTATATATGCACGCACTAGTTTGATTCATCAAGTCTGTCTTGACTCTCTCGCAATAAAACTGTTTCGTTGTGTAGGTATGTTTAATGAAACAGTAGAAGGGATGCATGCTCTCATTGGAATTGTTTTGGAAGTTGGGAGGACGAATAGGACACGCAAATGCAGGTATTACCTAGAAACAAAAGGGCAAAAAAAATTTAGTGCCATATTAAAACTCATTCAAAAACGTTGTAATATTTTTAGGAGAATATTATATTTTTTTGGAATACTATTATTCTGCACACTCGTATACCTACCTACACACTTGCTTATTTATTTCTGTTTCTAAAAGTTGCCATTACCGGAAAGTGCAGCGTTTTATACTCATAAACCGATATATTTATACGATGAAATTGGTGAATTAAACGAGAACTGTTGTTGGTTGAGCACGCAAATGCACTTTATGTCAGCGTGTGTGTGCGAGTCGTCATGAGTGTGTACGATAGAGTTGCATTGAAGTAGGTATTTAGGTAGTTCATATCGTCATCATTATTTGCCAGCATACATTCACTCAAAATAGAAATTACACACCGACTATTTTTATGTATGTTTATATTCCCCCTACAGCGATTCAATTTTAGCAGCGAGCAGAACGTACAGCACACGCATCCGTTTCTTCCGTGTCCTCGAACGAAATATCTACTAGGAAATAATATAATTGCAAGTTGGAAGGCTTTGCACAAGACAGCCCACATATAACACCAAAGTACAATTGTAATTCATAATAACAAATACGACATGCCTACAGGCATTGCCTACGCAGCAAAACAAAGAAAATTGACTACGAGAACGAAACCGGAATTGCGAAATGTTTTTTACGCTGCAACCTGACTATACGGACTTATAGTGTTAGGGACGACTTTTTTGCAAATTGTTGATAAGTGAATGCATGTACGACACGGAGAGAATTTGGCAAATATGTTGTAATGCCCGTGCATGTACCTCTAATACAAGGGCTACTGCTGGTAATGGTAGCAGTTTGTCAGGTTTAATCAACTTGGGTTTAATAGTGGAGTACATACCGTATATGAACATATTATGTGCACAATGTTAATCCTACATGTTGCTTTGTCTTGTCACGTCCTTTTGTCACTGTCACACCATGCGAAATTGCGAATGATGATGGATAAGTTTGTATGCAGCTTTATTGTGTCCCTTGTTCTACTACAGTTGTTGTGCCAGTTTAATTTTGCCTTTTTTCCTATTACGGTTCTGCTGATATGTAATTCTCCTAGTATTCATATTTACTTTCCCCAATTCATTTAAAATTATTGCTCCCTCTGTGACAGACGCACCCATGAAAAAGTTGCACGAGATGATGATGATGATATGAATCACAGTTTATTGTTGGCTCTCTGTAATTTTTCCATTTTAACTTTTTATTATCGCTTTTCATTTAGTTTTTTCTAAGTTTTTGCTTCCTCTTCTCAATCCCTTATCAACTGCATGTTGTTACAGACATTTTGAATGGATGGATGTCTGCGAGCCTATTTTCAGAACAAAAAGTATTATTCCTTTTGCCATTTATATACCAACATGTTCATGTTCTTTTCTTGTCAAATGTGTTCCATAATGTGCATTTATATCTATAGTTTTATTATTATTATGGCGGACAGTTTTGCTTGGTTTTGGAGAGGGATATATAGACGAGACGAAGAGTTAAAGAATCGCTCGAGTCAGTGGTAGTTCCAAAGTATTATCCACTGCACTGCGATACGGTGTACCATTGTATATTGTGCATAACAACAACACATGTGGTGGAAGATAATAAAAATGGTTAATGGTGCACATAAAAAATTGTGATATTTTCCATTTTCTTCTTTTTTCTCTTTCCACATGACGAGCACACAATAACAGCTAAAGCCATGACTGGCGCTTGTGGTAGAACAGATTTTTTTGCATGTTACATATCTTCATTATCATATCGTATTATTCTATGCCTGTGCACATTGACTTGTGCAAGAAAAGTTGTTTTCTGTTATTTTTGCTTAAAAAGAAAGAAATGCTTTTGAGTCACTAATGTATGCACGCAAAAATGTTCTTATACTAACTTTACCACTGTGCTCGCCAAAGAAAAGTAGAAAGAAAAAATTATGACATGACAGCCGACAGCAGCAGAGAAAGTTAGCAACAACTTGTACCTTTCTTCTTCCTCAACAATATCCACTGTAAAACGAAATAATAAGTGTGTCGCAGCACCATGCTCCTTTATAAAGTGGCTATTTGAGACCTTTCAGCTATATTGTATCAAGTGCCTATTGGTTAAAAAGTATGGGTACAAACGGGAAAAGGAGTGCTTTGATACTGTTATCGTTTCTAGTAAGGGAAGAGAAAGGAAATGGCAAAAGTGCAATTCTCTCTGATCAGATCTTTACGATACGGCTTGTATGATATGATGACCGGGTAGTGCATTGAATTGTACAATATTTATAGACATGATATGCCATACATTGTGTATACCTACGCAGTATGTACTTTTATCAGAATGCATGCACGTTGTCGTTTTATCTGATGGAGGAAATGGAAAATGGCATGTAGTATCATTTTAGATTGTAGGATACACTTTTAATATCTTTTTAAAGGTTGAGGCTGGTGGAGATGGTGAGAAAGGGAGTCAGTGAACGATGACGACTGATCGACGAGCCGAAATATTTTTATGTATTGCATTGTTCCGCTTGTATGCTTGCATACATTCCAATATGCAATAGTATATGGCAAATAGGAATACACTGATACTGATTGACATTACACGTAAGTACAAAGTATTTTATTTCGTAAAATTGAACATTTTTTGCATATCTATACCTTCGCTGCCAATGCCTTCTCCTTTCACGAGTAAGCTGCAGTAGTTACAATATGTTAAAATATATGGAAGAACCTTGGGTGTGAAAGGTTGGAAATGAGGAAGAGAAAAAAATAGTTGTAGCAGCAGGAAGATTTATATAAATATGCACACGTCAAAGTGGTGTGCTAGCCCCCGTGGTCGTGTTGAATTGGATTGAGTATTGCTTTGAACTTGGCAAATAGATTGGGAGCGGAGCAAAATGAAGGAAAGGGACATACCATGACGTCCTCATGGTTCACGCAGGTCCGAAATAAGTATGCAAACTTTCATTGTAGACATTCTTATCTGATCGCTAACATTTTCTGTTTCATCTTCCCACTTACTTGGTTATTTCTCCCACCTTCTTCCTTTCTCATGGCAGTGTAACAATCTAAAATGGAGTACAGGAGTAGAATGCACACATATATATATTCAAACATACCCCCTAGAAAATTTATTGATTTATAAACGATATTTTTTATCTTGTCCTTTTCATCATTTGGTATAATAGCCCATGGGAAGCAAAACGTTCCACAGCCACGTTCCTATCACTAAGAAAGAAAAACATATATTGCGTAAATATTATATATAACAAGGTACCTGTCTAATTTAAGTCCTGCTTCTGATCCTTGCCAACAACCAAGACGTTGAGCAGACAAACGGCCATGTTACACACATTATGGACATTTGAGACTTTTTTTTCAAGAATGAAAGAAATATTGTGAATTCCCCGAGGGACGACGGGACAAAAAAACGAGAGAAACTGTTGCGAATGTGGCTAACCAAGTCATATATATTAGGAACAGGAACCGCAATGTTAAATTTCACTGACTGTGAGTTGTTGCGGTACTGCGATGAATGAATCTTTGGAGGTAGTAGGTACTTTTTCAGCCCTCGTTTCACTTTCTTGACATTTTTGTTCTCTCTTCTTTCTTCTCTCCACTTACTCCACGATGACACGAACGAATGGCAAGTGTTCGGAGCAATTGGCTCAAACATGGTTAACGACACATAAACTATAAATATATATAGCAACATCTTTGCAGTGAAATTGTGCTCTAGATACATATAATAGATCGCTTCTGCTGCTGGTCCCTTTTCCATTTACAAACATTCATTGGTCTTATATAGATTCCCAATAAATAAAGGTATTGGAATATTATTACGTTTTCAGCGTTTTCCTGACAATTCTTTTTTTGCTGAAATTATATTCTTTGCAGGCAAGTGACATACACAGGCATTTTTGGCCGTTGCTTGTTAAAAGCCGACTTAGAGAATTCGGGTCACATACGACACAGTGCTGCAAGACAACTAGTACAATATGAGCAGTGTGCAAAATCAAACCCTTTATACCTAACGTGATCTATTGATATATGCACTTATGTATTTTACAGTTGGTGTGCACAACAACTTTGCAATGTACATTTCCTCTCCGTCTGCAACATTCTCAAAGATAGTCACAGGAACTCATATAATACCCGCATCGTCGTCATCACCATCATTATCAGGAATTCCAAAAGAGCCCTTCGAAAGCAAAACCCAGGGTAAATGATCAGACTTCCCCAAAAGGAGCAATAAGAGGAGAGACCACGTTATGTATTATGAAACGTAGGCAGCACATCAGACCCGACCTCTTATCCATTTTCTATTCAGAACGAGAGAAAAGGGAAAGTACAAAAAGTGGTGTGTGCCATGCATTCATATCATAGGTACTACCGTAGGATTGTATACTGGGAAGCGAGAATGGAAAGGAACAGCATTTCACAACTCGACTGATGTTGAATAGCAACGAGATAGTTTCCCATCTACCTACGTAGGTAAGTGCAAAATGATAGCGAAATAGTATTAGGTAAAATATATATGGATATGTTTTAGGTATATGCCTACATAAATACTTAAAAGAAGTGAATTTGAAAAGGGAGCCAACTATATGGTATAACATTACAGTTTGTGCGTGTGTTACATCATGCCAGCATGTTTTCCTTTTCAGTCCTTCTTGGTTGGTAGTACATAAAAGCTGGTGTAGTAGCACAATTTATTGTTTTGTTTTATATCTTGAGTCCTGATGTTGGATGTTTTGTAATGTGTGAGATATTGTGTAAAGCGGACGGTAGTACGCCATGTCTTGGAGCACGAGATATCCGCGTGCTTGCATGCACTCATCTTGTCGTTTTAAAGAGAAAACTTTTAACCGAAGCCAAAAAATAAGTGGTGGAGTAGAAAAAGGTGTCTGTATAAAATACCTCACCATCTTTTCATATTATGAAGTGTACACTTTTCTTGGTCCTGTGCTGCTGCTGGTAGTGGTGATGATGAAGCCTTAGGAGAATAAGAAAAAAAATGCCTCTTTACCTTTGCCTTACTGGCAGGCAGTTGTTCATTGAGGATGGAGGAGAAAGTAAAACAGAGAGACCTGCATCAGCGGAAGCCAGGCGGGAGAGGGACGAAAGAAAGAGGAGTACATAAAGAGGAGTTTTAGTTGCTAAAGGGAAACCAATATTGCTCCTTTTCCTATTTCAACTGGTGATGCCGAGGAGGAAGAGAACGAGAACCATGATGATGATCAAGCGGAGGAGAGATGGTAAAGGTAAAAGACTAAATGCTGATGTATAACGCTATCAAAAACGGAGGAGGGAAAACGAGAACTGGTCGTCGTAGACATAATAAATTGATGCAGTATGGTACATAACAAAAAGCGTCTGGTGAAAGTAAAGGGAAGTAAAAAGTAGCAGACGAAGTCGCAGGGTAAATAAAAAGCATGAGGTAAAACTAGAGAAATTCATGACCAAGAGAGAAACTGAAACAGGGGACCAAGTTTTCTTCATAGACTGTGTACAACATGTTTGTGGGGTATATGCAATAAGAATTTTACGAATAGATCCACTCAGAGAGAGAGAGAGACGAGAAATAAAGAGAAGGAAAAATGTAAAAGGTAGATGGATACACGAAAGTATTTTGGGTATGATACATCGTGCACTTACACACCTTTACTACATTGCTATATCATAACCTACCATCCTTTCTCTATTTCTCTGACTTGATTTTTGAACAACTTTTGGCACCGTACATACATAGAGAAACAAAAGTGTATAAAAGCTTAAAAAGAGCAAATGTGAGAAAACAAAACCTGGAGACAGTTGTAGGTAAAGCTGGGTATGATATCATACCTTCACAAGAATCAGGTTATATTTTTTTATAAAAAAGATACATACCAGAGCGCAGGGTGGAGTAGAAGGGTCTTTGTAAAAGTAATCTTAAATTCTACATGAATACAACATATACACCTAGATATTCTGAACAGGATAATATCATGTTCAGAGCACTTGGTGGATGTGTGGGCGCTATGTACAACATTTATTATGTATTCATGCAAATCTTTCACTGCTTTGGAAAGTGAGTACGTCCATGCATAAATATACATTAGGCTCACAACAGCACGGGTCGGTTGTCGACTTTTGAAAAACGCACTACAGGAAGAGGAGAAAGGTAGCAGGTGGCATCCATTAAAACGAAGGCTTGTTTTGTTTTATGCACGTCTACACAATATACGTATTACGCTGTTGTCAGAGCTGGCAAATAAAACTGGTACTTTTGTCGTCGTCGTCCTTCTTCTTTGCTATCTCCCGCTGCTGTGCGAATGAAGGATATGTGGAATGCGTAATGATAAACAAATACTTTAACTTTCTCCTCCCGAGGCTACCTCCTCGATTCTACTTGAATTCCCCTTCCATATTCTTTGTGCACTTACTATTGGTTTGTTGATTGATTCTTATCGAATACTGTATTACTATAAAATCAACGTGTTCACTCGTTTGTCTTTCAAATTATAATGTGGATCATTTCCAAGAATATATTCGCGGTGATCATAATTGATCTACGAATTAATGCTTATCTAAACCTTGTGGTGATTTTTTCCGGTTTTCATGATCATTTAGAAGATCGGATTGATCGGTAGATAATAAAAACGGTTTATAATGCATCGGAATTTCTGCGTAGGAGCAACATGGCATGTCTACAGTCATTTAATAATTAATTCATGAGGTCCTCTAACTACATTGTAACGGAGAAACGGGCTCGAGAACTTGTATAATATATTTCACAGGGAAAACGTTCATAATTATCCTTACTTAATCTCCATGATGTGAAGCAATATTTGTTAACATACCTATTCGAACTTTCAAAGTACAGCAAAAATACGGACGTAATGACGGACAATAGGTATTTGTGATCTCCGCTGTAGAACATTGGATAATCCTTGTCGCATTTGGATATAGCGCAGTGTATGTATTTCTTTCTTTTGGCCGTCTTTCTGTACGTTTGCAGGTTTTCTGATGAAAATGAATGATTTTTATGGGAATCTTGGGCAGGTTTCTTAAACGTTCGATATTACCCTTTACCCAGGTCCATAGATCGTATGGGGAATTGAGTTGTAAAATTTTCCCCAAATGGTCATTTAAAAGAGTAAATGAATTTAGGTAGAATTTAAAACGTAAATATATATTATTATTATATTATTATGCCAAATGCGAATCATCCATATCATATTGTTAGCCATGAAATACTACTCCGTTTTTCTAGCGCTACTTTCCTATCCCGCTTTGAAGTTCATTATTTATTCACACAACTCTTACGTAAAACGAGAGCATATTCACCAGAGACTAAAAACTTGTTTGTTCTTAAAACTTTCGCAGTTTATATCCCCTTTGTTTCCACACGTCCACGTTTTCATTTTATGCAAAGTGCGAGACCTAATTTTTCTATGGACGCATGTGACGGAAGTTTTCTCTATACTTGACAGACAAAATGAAGAATAATTAGCTACCTATCCGTACGTTTTGTTTGAAAATTCTTAGGAAAATTAGGAAGTATTGTGTAGAATATGCGTATAGAAAGTAATGGTGACGAAGAACGGGAACCCTACAGAATTACTCCTGTAGTCAATTGTTCGTATTTTAGCTGTTAAATGATGTCCATTCTCTGTGGTGGTATTGTTACTACACAAGTGTATCGAGTGAAATTTGTTGGGCAATTCGCCTTACGAAAGTCTGGTTTAGAATGTCAATGTTTGAGACTGTGCCAGAAAGTTGATATCTATTTATTTATTCATGTATGATCAATTAATGAAACGGAAAGTACAGATAAGCGCGCTGTAAATCTTGTAGCATGAATTAATAACATGCAGAATAAATAAAATTAGTCAACAGTAAATAATCCCCGCTTTCTGATTTTTACTCGCTCAACTTTTAGTTTGATACTTTATTTCCATTTATCACCAATAATAATATATAATATAATGTCAAGACCAGCATAATTACTCATATACCTACACGTGTATTTAAGTAGTAATTTACAAAGCATTCAAATATTTCCTCGTTGAAAAGTTTTTATCACATTGCAATAAAATAAGATTTATGTAACTTTAACTCTTAACTTTACTTGTATGTAATTTGTTTGTAGTTTATATTGCATACACGTATCTAAATACTTTTCAATCTCTTCACTCATTTGTTGCAATATAGAATAGTATGTTATGTATATAGTAATATCTCAGCAGTATTTAAACATTTTTTGCCAACCAGAAAGATTGTTGTACATTGTGGAAATTTTCCTTTTTTGAAAACATTTGAATGCAATATCGTATACCATAAAGAAAGCTAATAATTTTTTGAAGTTTTTTTTGTTATCAACAGTATTAAAAATAGCCTGTTAAAGCCAGCTGCTGCTTGCTCCCGCTTCTGCACTCCCTTCACCACAAGTACCAGTACATTCCGACTTGGGTACAAAGTCAGGGCACGATTTTTGGCAGTCTACAATCAAAGGACCCCCACATTTGAGCCATTGTGCTACCAGCACAGCAATCAGACCCGCAAGAACCACTAAGATAAGGAACATGAGCATTTGAATACGGTCTATTTTCGGTTGAACTTTCTTGTACACGGACTCGGTTATCTGAAAATGGCACACAGACACTGAACATTAGTACATTTAACGCTCTGAATATATTATGTGTAATGCAATTCTTAACGAGCCGTCATGCTTTTCTCCTCCTCCTCATCTTTACGAAACATTTCTGCCATGCATAAAATCATAACAAAATGACGGAATTTTCTCTCATTCTGACCTTTTTCTCCAAATCCTCCAGACCTTTCCGCATTCTCTCCTCATTCATCGAAACTGTAGGACCACTACCGAGCCCGGTATCACCCGATCTTGCTTCCACACTAACCGCCACCTTGTAAGTATCTATGGTCGTTCCAGACGAGTTAATGAGCCTCTGGAAATGTCAATAAATTCCAAAACATTGATCAGCACCTTTTCTCCCCTTATTATCGTTAACATGATCAGTTGAACTGAAACCCTTTTATTAATATAATAGCTGCACGTATTTGCTCGCATAAGATCCTCTTTCTTATTCTCAAGCTCTTGTGTCGTTTCTCCTCAGTCTCCATTTCCTTGCCATCATTTTCTTCATTACCCATTCAAGCGAGAAAGGCTTTGCGTAGAAGAAAGCTCGATAGAGTTTGAGTCTTTGTAACAGCAAGCACAGCACGTTCTTTTATACCTCACACACACAAAAATCTACGTAAAACTATGAAAAATTCAAGTTTGCTGGTTTCGTGGTTATGTTTCCTGAAAGTACTTCGTAGAGCTACTTCATATAATATTATTACCATTGTTTGATATTACCCCGGCAGGCACTACTGTGCATAGGAGAATTTATAAGTTATGTACTAGTTTCCACCTACTCAGGGCACACCATTAAAGTAAAATTTTATTTTTCTCTGCTTATGCCTTCAAAATTGGAAAGTATACAGTAAAACTGGGAAAAAGCAGTGTATATATGTGCGGTGTGTATTCATTCACTACTTGATATAATATCATGAATGATCATGTAGGTAAAGTAAATAGGCTATGACCCGTTGATTCGATAAAATGTTGTTACTCTACTCGTATAATAATACCTTATATACCTTCATGTTGCCGGTTGTAACCTCAAATGCTATAAAATGGGATCATCACATCACGCGGTGGTGGTAATACTCGACCTTAACACTACAACTGGTTTGGTTGAAAAGTATCTTTTCTCTCTGAAAGTTGCTTGTTAACACAGAAAGGAAAATAAGTAAGTTGAAGAGGGAGCAAACGAGAGAGAGTCTGTGTGTGTGTTACAATGTTGTTGATGTTGATCCACGTGAAAGGAAGGAAATTTCAAGCATATTCACTGCGTGAATAATAGGGGAAATGGGAGAAATGGAAGAAGGCAGGCAGAGCGAGAAAGTGAGAAGGTGAATAACATTTTCTTTGTGCTATACCCAGCCATCTTGGTACTATACCGTGAATGTACATATAGGTATGTACGGTGTGTCATTCCACAAGAACTCAAGTTGATGGTGGCAGTAAAACTCACATTCTGTTTCATTTTCTCCTTTTATGTCCAATAGAGAGGTATTTATGCATGCACATTCTCTCAGAAATTTTCTGAGAATGCACGCTTGCGAGTGCAAAACTGAAAGTGTAAAAGGGAAGTTTTTAGGTTGGAAGAGAAGGGAATGACATAGGGATTCTCTCTCGTGAATGTCGTGAAAGTTGGTGCTGCACAAGTGGAGATGTACTCGTAGCGAAACAGATGTATTAACAACGTACCCCGAGCAAACATCCATGTTCTTTAGCAAATTAGGAAGAAATACGAGTGAAAATGTTTTCATACGCTGTTTTGTATACCTACTTGACGTGTACGCACAGTAGAGTAAGTGTGTTATATGTAAAATTTGCTGCGACGCTATTGAGAAAGTTGAGATACGTAGATGAAAGAAAGAAGAAGAGAAAGTGCACTTCTCAATCTAATTGTAGCAAACTAATAAAATTAGGAGCATAAAAGCGTGTTATATGTACTACCGTCGCTGCCGCTTCAGCCATTCATGCAATTACATTGTGATGTCGTGTTGGTATAATATTTTTACCTTGAATACGTTGTTAAGATCGGCAAAGTTGCTGTTTTGAAGGGACTGGTTTGACGAGCTCACACTTTCGCAGCTCTCTTCATTCAGCATGTCTTTGGGCATAATACACACTTGCACTTGAAATCGGTCCCGTTGTATCTGCGCTGCGGATACGCCTGCTTGCGATGTAATGGGAACTTTGGCGATGCCGCCTGCTTCAATCACAGCAATTGTGGGTCTTACTCGGTAACGATCCGGTGACGTTGTCTTGATCTGTAAAATCAATTACTCAAATTAAATGAATGACGGGAGACGGAGGAGAGATGAAGGAAAAGGCCATGCTATATGCGCCCACACGTAACCAGACATTTATCTACAGCAAAGCAGTTTCATCATCAAAATTATCAGATTAGGAGGCAGAATACATTTTAAGTACCTACATGTTACTTGATGCAAAGTGAATAATAATAAAGATCAGTACAAGAACACTACTCCTAAAAGTTTTTTAGTTAAACAACTATATAGTCTCCTCCAAGTCCTTACAGCGTAGGCCTTACACGCAAAACTACATGGCACGTTTCTCGTGAGCCATGCATGCTCGTTTCATCACGCTTCATTGTGAGACAGTATTTTTTTGTGGAGAGGGAGGACCATGTTTTTACGAAAACACAAGCTTCATGAGAGGTCTAGAATGGAAACTTCCTCTTCATAACATAAAACTGCCACATATAATGCTGATGATGGTGATCATCATGATAGTTAGTCACAACACACTATACTAACAAAAGAGTGCATCTGTGTTTTTCGCTGCGTCTAGAACGACTGAAAATGAAATCAGGAAAAGGGAAGTTGAAGAAAACATCAATACTATCAAGTTTATGCTCGTTCAAGTTCCGCAGTGATATAAGCTTGTGTGTGTTTGTTTTCTTCTCCGCTGAGAGATGAGTCTTTTGCAACAAGCAAGCTTTTTGTATGTCTTCTTGTGTGTATTTGGAACAAACAACATTACTTAACGACAGAGAGTGCCCTGTTCTGCTATAAATAAAAAGGTTGATAACGACACCCTATTATCCATCCATAAGAACATTTTATCCTTATATAGCTATGTAGAAATCCCTCCCTACTCCATGGCTCCATTGCTTTAGTACTACTGTCATCACTAACATCATCATTATGATTATTTTAACAGGGTGGATTATACCAAAATTCCCATACACATAAAACCAAGTGAAACCTGAAGAAGTAAAATTGCCTCTTCTATGCAATACTAAAACTACACGTTGTAGCTGTAATCTAATCTAATATGTTTTATAACGATATCGGATATTATGCATGTGATGCGTGTTTAGATGTACCAGCAGCAGCAGCATCGTTCTCCTACTCACTCCTACTGCTTATGTTGTTACTGTTTCTGATTGCCTCTATTTCCAAAGCACGTTCTGGTGAGTCTACACATATCGTAGTTGTCGTTTCGTTGATCGTCATCGTTTTGAGTGTCGTTCTGCATGGAAATGTTGCATAATATCTTAAGAGACTAGGCAAGAGAGAAAGCCTGAAAATCCTCATATGCATTGTCCCATTATAATATTGTTCATGATGATGAGGATGATATTATACCATAACAGGGCGAGTGTAGGTGTCCTATAGTCCCAAATCCCAACAATAGTTTTTTTTTAAATAAAAAAGGAGATGGTAGCAGCTGAAGAAGGCTTATGCTTGCTGCTGTGTGGGTAGCATGGAAAGTAAAATGGAGAATGATACATTTTATTGACTTGTGAATACATAAAAACCATGTAAATCCACGGGAGAAAAAAAAGAAAGAAAAGAGAAAAAGGTTTGAGTTTTAGGCTGTTGCGGTGTCCACAACCATGTATGTTCCTTCAGAAGCACAGGGAGAATACGAAAAAGTAACCAGTGAACCGTAGATTCATGTATCAAAACTAAAACCTCTCTAGAAAACTTTTTTTTTTCTTTCCTAGTAAATTTCAGTGGTACTTATTTTCCTCTCTCTCTCCCTCTCTACTCCTACTCCTACTCCCTATTTTCCACAGAAATCTGACTGACTGACTGACGAGAGAGAAAACCTGAATCTTGATATATTGTGCTACTTTTTTTGTTAAAGGAATAAAAGTACTCTCTAACAAGCATATTATATAAGATCACTTACCAAACTATTGACTGGGATATCTGGAGAGAGAAAAGTGAGACGGAAATGCAGCCAAAACCGAAGCAAACTACAAACCTTTTGAATATTTTTATGAGGTACACGATGATGGTAAAAATGGATAGTTGCAGATGGATGGGTGATATCTGGCATGAATAACTTTGAAGGAAGAAGTTAGTAAAATGGATGGTTGAGTTGGATAAATGAAGCAATATAGTCTCGATATGAACACATATGAACATGGATGATGACGATGACTTATATACTCATAATATGAAGAATGTAAAGAATGGGCCGTTTTTTACAGTTGTGTGTGTGCATTGCGGAAAATACATATCTACATAGGTATGCACGTCTACCATAATGACGCAAGTTTAAAACTCAATGCATGTTTTATAGGAAACCAAAGCAGACAGGGCCAGGGCACACGAGAAGTAAATAAATAGTTGTAAACATGACATGAAAAGGTTTCTTCATTGATTTAGCATCGTTCTCCTGCTACTGAATCAACAACAACAAAAGTCGACTTACTTTGTAGATGATTGAACAGGAGCCTTGTGCTATATTCTGGATATGAAGACGACAGGCATATTCATCATTTTCTGTGGGCTTGAATGTAATTCTTTCGTCGACTTCCGCCAAGCTGTGTTCTGTAAAAGTCATTATTGTGGCAATACGGGCATTAGATAACAAAACTCAGCAGAGGGAAATAAAAATGATTGATATTTTGATACATACATACACAAATAAACCAACTCGTTATTCAGGCTACATATTTTTAGACCAGTCTTGGACTGTCTTATGCAATCTCTGATTAAAGTTGTATGTACATTGTATATATGTGGCATTGTGTTGAGCGAGCATTGTGCTAGGGCTGCATATTTTACCTACCTGTAATCATCGAAGCCATTCCACCTTGAGCGAAAGCCGCACGGGCAGGACTGGAGGAAATTGGAGTACCCGCTCCACTATTTCCACCGAAATCCTTTGACTTATCTGGAGTTCCAGGTTCAGAATGTTTGCCCTGTAATTTGACAGTGTGAAAACAAATTAGATACTGGATAATGTAAAGGTAACCGAAGATACCCTTTTCTTCGACCGTCTCTATACTAACAGGAAAGTAATAACTGACAACTACGATAGATTATAGTAATAATCTGAATAACCTTTTCCGTATAAGTAGGTGTTTAGCAACTTACTCCACACCTATGTTGTGGGTAGCCGCAGTACTACAGCTACATCTACCTTGCTAATTTGCCCTCAGCACATAAAACTTATAATGAGGAGGCATAAAAACTTGTACAACTTTTCCTTGACGCTGTTGAGATGTTTTACAGTTCACTATATACTATCATCACTAATAAAGCAAACGGGTATAAAATTATACTTTATGTCACAACTTTTCCGAATGAAAATGTTGCTAAAGAATATTCTCATTACAATTCTTGGTTTGGTCAGAATAACTCAAGTAGCCCCAGTCGATACAAAAGTTAGTTCTTGACCACATACCACGAATGATTCATCGTGACATGAATGGACGTAGAGTTGAATTTGAACACACAACGATATAGAGGGATCTTGAATTTAAAACTCAGCACCTCACACCAAGTTCATCTTACCAAGATACCTCATGTCACATCTCGATAAAATGAAGAAAAACATCTTGAGTTAAATTGCAAGGTTAATAGGAAGTATGTCTGATACAAACTAAGTACTCCCAGTAGGTTTATTTGACTTCAAAGAAGTTTTAGGCTTTCAATATAAAACCAATAATGTTTAAACTGGCATCTTTACTAGTGAAAATAATGTTGGCAGCAATATGTAAGTGTCCAATATATCATGTGCAATGTGTTCGTCCTGCCAGTTATGCATATACATTTGCGTACCCTTTGACCCTAATGAACTCTACAGACTTCTTGCATCTGTTTTTAAAGTTAGAAGGTCTAATGTTGTTGTGCAAGCATCAGTTTTGAAACCCGAAACTTTAAACATGTAGCGCGCACAAAAAACCATCTGGGAAGTTAATAAAATAAGGTACACAAAAGAACAAAACTTGTCCGAATTTTTTTCCACCTTATTAGAAGCGGCTAAAATACAGCCAAGTGGGTCGTAAGTGTGTGCAGCTAACGAGGAGGATAACATAAACGAGTAAAGAATTAGCAGAACTTTCATGTATTCATATACGTATCTATACATACTGTTAGCCGTGTTCCACGTGCCTTCAGGTCATGAACAACTGGCATGGCACATCGCTTTACCTAGATGCAGTACAATTTTACGGTGCTTATCTCGTTTTACCATTTCCTATATAACACAATAAGTAAAAATTATGAGTGAAAGGGAAAGGTAGCAAGAGAAACGGTACTATTGTTAACTAGGCAGATGTCCAGATACAAATTGCCCGATGGACGCAAGGTGCGTGCAAACTTTAGAAAGTGTGGTAACAGTAAACGTATATTTAGACACGTAAATATATTCAATACACAGCTCGCAAAATGCAGATGCTCTTCATATTTAGAATTAATAAAATCCGAATTTTACTGTATTATAAATCACAATCTTTTATCTACGCTGTATAAACCGGATATGAGTTGTGCTCAAAATCTTCAAGACTTTAGTCACCTGTTCGAAAAAGATATCCCAGTTCATTAATTATTTTAACACGAGAATGGCCGATTGCTGTAACTACATTCAGTTGTACATTACGTATTTGTATAATCTATGTTGGGAATTGGTGTATGCAATACAAATTCAAGTTTGCATGCAAACAGTCTATCCGCTTTACAAGGGAGCGTGCCGGTATTTCGTTGTCCGCTCTTATTAATATAGATATACAAGATAACACCAAATATCGCGAACATTAAATGAGGTGATGGGCAGCATCCTGTATTTTTTTCGTAAAATGTTGTAAGTTGAGGGATTAAGGAAAAGAATAGAAGAAAAAAGTAGAAGTTATCGTGGTTGAGCCAAAACCATATAATTTCATATATCACCTTTCTCCTCCGCCCCGCAAAAAAAGTTTCATGAGAAAAAATGTAAGAAAAAATTAAATGAAACTAACTTTTCTTGTACCCTTCTGCTTCGGGAAATCTTTCTCTTTCGCTGACTCCGCATTATGATTACTTTTGCCACGATTTTTCTACATGTTATGCCAACTTAAAGTGGTATAAAATATATAGAAAACCATTGTTGCAAGTTGGTTATGAAATTCAGGATATATAAATATAAATGGCGGCTGTAGTGAGCCGTAATACTATTAGTTGGTACTTGGTACTGCACATCGTAGGTATATAGGGATGTGGGGAACGAGCGACTGGGTTCATTTTTTTTCTTGTGCAACTTTTCTCTCGTGTTTGCTGTTTATTTTTTCCTTTCCTTTGACTGCTCTGTAACGAATATATATGTAGCTACTGTTGGGTTTGCTATTACAAAGTACGACTTACTTTTCTTGGTTTCGGGTCAGGTGGGCCACGACCATTTGGCATGGTTTTCTTGCTTCGGACTTCTGGCTCAAACTTATACGTGTAATTGTCATTTCCTCCCCATTCTGCCAGCTGGTTGTCCACATCTATCCACTCCTTAAGTGTTTTCTTGTCAACAAACTTGACTCTGTCAACGAATTTTGGGGGAAGCCAGCCTTTGATGATTTTCCATGCAGCTGTGGGCACACAAACAGAAGAATGAAAGGTAAAAAAAGTCGGTGTAAAGGAAGAGGGAAAGAGGAGCCAAACGTACTTCTCCGATCTCTCCCTTTCTTCTCGGGAAAAGTTTTTGACTTGATGATGACGGTGTGTGGTATCTTTATGTGGAAAGTGTGGCAGGCATTTATAAGAAAATAATATATTTTCTTGTAACAGTAGTAGCAAATCTTGTGACAGACAGCCCCACACACAGTGCAACGAAACAGCTTATTTAGAACACAATGAAAGCTACCGCGCGTCAGGGGAAAGCAATAATCTCAGTTTAATTTCAAAACTAAATTTCAAAGCACCATATGCCGTTATGACCGCTACTCATCGACTTTATGATGCGTATTTGTATATAAACATATTTCCCCACGATTTCGTAACACGGTGAAAACTAGTTATGCAAACCACTTTAAACATTTTAACAGAATGTCGATACTGCAACCTTTTCGTCGAATTAATTACGTTGGTTTAAAAAGAACGATTTTAATGGGGACTTGAAGACTGTTTTTATTCAATTTTTAGATCGCTTGTATAGAAATATGCACCTATGTTAGGTAAACATCAACGAGTTGAATTCATTTGCGTAAAAGAAATTCAATGAACATTCAATAAAATGGAGGTAGAAAAATTGCTGGGAGTAATTCATTGAGCCGACTTGATACTTTGACCTTTCCTCTTGTCAGACAAGAAAAAGCAGCACTCTGATTTTGTTCTGTTTCTCTTCTTTTACAAGTTTGTTGGTATTGTTGTGTTATGCTTGTTGTGTGAGAGAAGAAAAAAACGCTCCCTTTTCACTTTTACAAAATATATAACGTAAAGCCCTTTTCCCTTCCTCGCTTTGCTCACTTCATCCAGCGTTTAGCGTTTGGATCTTTACTCTTTTATTCCGTGGATGTGTGTGTGGTGGTGGTGGAGTAATTCCATACTTCTTTTAATGCAACTCAGCCCCCAGCCTCACGGTTCAAGATCATTTTTCAACTCATCTTGACAAGACTTAAGACGAAAAAATACCAGCGGTGCATTTCGTTAGTATTACATACATGGATACCATGCCCTGGTGTAGGCATATACGTACAATAATTCCATTACACACGCATATTTATTACAGTTATGTTACTTATGTGCTAAAAGCAAAAACAATTGAAATGCATTATATTATTATTAAACTTCTATTTCTCTCTACACGGATAGCTTTTCCTCCGGAAACTCTAGAAATTCTTTTTAAGGTTTAGCGTTTCGGTCATATATCAACCTAAGGCCACTTTCATTGGTTCCTCCACACATGATCACAACACACATGAGCCAAGAAAGAAGAAGAACAAGAATACACAACAGAACCGTCGAACAACAGAAAAGTTCACACTTCACTTTCTCCTATAGCAATAGACTCAGGTTTAATCAAACTGTACATGCAATAGTATGCTTAGAGGGACAAGACAAAAGAAATACATACACGCTGTGTTACACTTTCCTCGCATGTACCTATGTGTGTGTGAATGTATGACCTATGTACGTGATTTGAAGATTTCTCTTGAGCTAATGATATTTTTGCGTCAAGTGAAATGCTGACTTTCTCCTTTCCTCCTTTTTTTCTCCTTCTGCATGAGATAACTTTTCCTATCTATTCTTTTACCAAATTGCGCTGTCCCCGTCAAAATGTTCCCAGCGACTGAACATGCTCAACCATTGCACACGTTCACGTAGCTTATACCTCGCTTGCTACAACAGCACCATTTTACTTTTTCCGTATTCTAAAAAGCATCAACCGGTTTCCTTCCTCCCTTCCTTACACTTTCTCCACTTCTTAAATACTTTTTGCAGTATTTCTTTACAATAAGTTGGCTACGTTTTTTTGCATTTCGTTGTACAAGTCCCTATGTATTTATACCTACTTACTATATTTACACATTTATTTCACTTTTCAAGTTGCAACTTTTTTGCATTTTGTTTCAAAGATGATGTTCATCCCACTCAATTTTCTTTTTAATCCACATGAAAGCAGCAAAAATGATTTACTTCTTCTTTCTCCACTGTCATATCTAGAAATTTTGAAACATTCACTACGATGCGGCCACGTAAGAAGCAAGCAGTCATGTAAGACTGACGATTCAACAAAGCAGTATGTTTATGTCGCCAATTTTCCTCTGGAGAAAAGTAACTCCGGAATAATGTACAAGTGAAGTATGATTATAGAAGATATGGAGATGCATGTTACAGTTATATTCTTAGTATGTATATAAGTACTTGGTTAGTTTCAGTCAAGTGTTACAGATAGAAGCCTTAAAGCTCCTGGTTCTATCCCATTCTCCTAGCTTTTTCTCTTTTTAACGCTTTCGTGCAAAGTGAGATCGATTTCGATTCACGTTTTTTTCTCTCCTTCCTTTCTCAAAACTTAAGTGGCTTTACTTGCAGTTAAAAAGGGGGATTTGGTTTGATACATATATCACATCGGCATCACATCCATAAGAACAGGAGCCCGACACACTGAAAACTTGCAAAACCGTATTTATTCTATACGTGTTGATGTCTTTTGCCTAAAAAACTCTTCCACTTTCTGCATCGTGGTGCTCATAGAATTGCTTTGTCCGCTGGAAACCAGCAACTCTACTACTTCAATGCAACTGTATACTTCCTATCAATCGAACTGTATCATCTTCTTGAGGGGAAAAAGCTTTGCTTTAAGCTTGTTTGTTCTCACATAAGCACAAAACTGTATTGTGTCTTTTTTTCGATGATAAATATATAGCATTGTATTTTTGTGCAGACAGATAGAACACTCACCCAGTTTGTATCACACCTTAAGTTTTACATTTACATTCTTTGTCTTGATACCACTGCAGAGGAGAATCGCTAATATAATAGCATGTGCTCGATACCAGCTCATATCACAATACAGTTAACAGACCGAAGGAGAACGCAGTGTAATCTCTGTCTCCTTTCCCAAAAACCCAGAACGGAACGAAAGAGACAGGGATTTTTTCCCTGTCAGTTTTGGCTACGACGCCAGGGCTGAATGAGGATATTGGAATTGTACAATTTTAATGGATATTCATTGCAAAGCAACAGTGATAAAGTGTGTTTTGTCTTTGATAATGTACAGACTACCGTTACAAGACAATGTCCTACTTCTACAAAACGCTGGATTTGCACAGTAATAAGCTGTCTAGCTACTTTAGTTTGAAATAAAATTCAGCAAATGGACAAGCGCAAATATTAGCAAATTCTTTAGAAAATAATATACAAGCTGATGCGATGGAAAAAGTCAACCCCAATAAAATATAAAATAGCCAGAAGAAGCAGAACAAATAATTAGTTGAAAGTACTTACCGTTCAGCAACCACGGCATTTCATAAATCATCAACTGCAAAATACAAAAAATATCGTATCATCGAAATGTTCATTAGGAAATTTATTATTGGAGCAAGTTAGAGTTTTCAGATGATGAAATGGCGATTAAAGCGATAATAAAAAAAACTTTTAGAACTTACATAGTTTACAAAGTACGGGTAGTATGTCTTTAATAAGGTTATGAGATAACGGACAAAATCCATATCCATATTTTGCCAGCCTGTACATAAAAAGTAGCTGCTTTTATCTCCCTGATTGATTTTCACTTAATTTTGTTGTCAATAAAATATTGTACAGGAAAGCTTTTTTACCTGTATCCTTCATGTCAAATATTATAGAAATCTGATCACTTTTTGACTCCCTGAAAGTAGAAAAGGAAATCGTTAAAAATGTTAGTAAAATAAATCGTGCACATCATTTGTGCAACTCGTCAATGTTTTCAGAATGCAATGTAGATCTCTAACTATTTACACATCTACAGAAGGAAACATACATCAAAAGGACAAATAGGTAGTTTATTTCCGTATATAGTTCACCGGAAAACAACAATCTCAGGTAATCAAAATCAGTAAGGAGGATATAAAGGTTGTTTGTCGTTTTGCATCTCTTCAAACGCTAATACCACGTTTGTATTTTTATTAAGTTGGTAGCAGTGCAATAATAATTCTAGCAATGAAGCCGAGGAGAAAAGTCATTGAAAACATTCTTGGAGGTACTTCCAGAACCTTGTATTGATTTTAAAGATACGTAAATAGATTCAAACAAATACTCTTGCACATTTGCAAGGCTTTCCCTGTTGCCAGTAAATAGCTGAAAACAACAACGTGGTGTGTGGAGAGGGTTGTTTGTTTGATAGCAGAGAAAAGATTGTTTTGACTCCACTCCTTCGTGCATTTGTGCTTCAAAAGGGGAAATCTTGGAAAACAAACAGAACAAACAAATCGTTATCGTATATGAATACGATGCCAAAATGAAAGCGCTGTTTCCTCCCAGAAAGTAGACTACATACTTATGTAGTTATGTATATAAAAAGACAAAGGGACTTTCGTTATGTTTTTAGTGAAATCACTGAAGTAGCAGGGGATCTTGGAGAAAGGGAGAATCCAAACATAGAAAATGGATTCACATTCATTTTTCTATATGTCAGCAACAACAACAACGGATTGACTGTAAATGTACAAGAGAGAGAGAGAGAGAAGAGAGAGGACTTTTTGTTTGCGTTACTTGTCCTCAGCCTCAGTGTCTCTGCTGCTGCTGCTGTGCTCTACTTCTTGTCATTCACCACCAGCAATGTAGCATCAGCAACAGCCTCAAATGCAACTAGAACAACGAACTAAACTGTTTCTGTAGTTTTATTTGAACTGGCGAATGATTTGGAATCAATGATAAGGCTTCTCTTTCAACGTCTTCTCGATTTTCTTAGTTTTAGCGGATGATCAAACACTAACCAAAATAACAACTGTGCTAGCCAAAACTCTGATCAAACACAGTTGACTGATTCTTGTAAATTTGATAATACAACATAATATTGTATGCATGTGTAACATCAGAAAGACCGTCAACCGTTGTCTGCAAAAGAACTGAATTCGGATGAAACTACAACTACAATACCAGTAAACGCTAAAGACTAGTAGTACTCAAATGAATTATGGAGATGTATGGAAACAGGTATAAGGAAAGTACGGAACGGAATTCTTGAAGAAATTACAAAATTAGGTCTGGGAAAAGCGAAAATATGAGCTTGTTGAATTATATATTCTCACTGAGAGTAAAGGATGTATAAATTGATATTGGCATTATGCACAAGGTATATTGACGGATGAGTATTCAAGTAGGTAACTATCAATAAGATATTAGCGTGTTTCTAGAACGAAATCATTTTTTAAGATTATTTTTTTGGGAAATTATTGCTAAAGCATGCAAGAATCAATTATTCTTTAATAAATTCATCGGTTTGTACTAAATATATTCATTGTCAGGTTATTATACAAAGACTTACAGTTCCATACTATAAAGTTGAACAGGCATCATTATCATGTTTTATCATACCTAGTTTGAATCTAAGGTTCAGGAGCAAAAGTTTGATTTTCTTTACTCAAATGGAACCAGGAAATCTGGGAGATATTCTGCCTCTTATCTTATAATGAACTAGTGAAAGCACGTTTTCTCACGGCATCACATATACGATCATCTCATCTCACTCCTTCTCATACACTTTGTTCAACATGAGCAACTCACCTTTCGATTCTGTCGAAGTAGTATACAATAAATTTTTGTAGTTGGTCCATTTCGATCGTCCCTTTCTGGTGATGTTTCGCCCTGAAAATAAGCAGCTTCTTTCCAAATGCATCCTTGTTCCGAATGACTAGCGTTCCCTTTTCTAACAGTCCACTGTCTATTTTCGTGTGATCCAGTTCTGTTTAAAACAAGTAAAACCATTTAATAATTTTAGTTGTTGAAATGTGTAAATATATAAGCAACAATGTAAAATACCAGTATATACTATTGTTTCCTTAAAAATTACTTGCTTCTATTTTTATAAACTAATACCTAAGTCATTTCAGTTAAGTATCATTTAGGGAAACATGAGAAAAAAGTAAGTCGTTGGCCCAACCCCTTGCCCCTTCAGATGTACAGAAAATCATTAGGAACTGTCCTGTATCAGGACATTATAAGAAAGTGCCTTAACAATCAAGGATTGTCACGAAAAGTTATGTTATCATTGTGCATTGTGTTGCATTGAAGGTCATGCGGCAAAATTGGTCGTTACCACGCTTTCAGTAAGCAGTATATTTATTGTAGCTCTGATTTATGTTTTACCCCTTAAAATATAATCGGTTTTATCTTTTTCTTCAGTAACAAGAACAAATGTTCACCCACACTCACATCTTCAGTACTGATTTCGTTCATTTAAAAGCCCAACGGAACAAGACTTCCATATAAGGCAAGGATGCAATGAAAATCAATTAAATTTAAACGGAAGAAACTCAATCTTCCTCTTTATCTCCTTTCTTCTTCAACTTTTTTTGTTCATATTGTACAAAAAGCATTCACTCAACTCTTTTCCTTCTCCTTCGTTTACTTTCTCTCCCTCCACTTCAATCATAGTCACTCACTTTTACAAAGCCGCTGGCATCACTCCCATTCAGAAAGTCATACCGACATCAACATCATCCCACACAAACATACAATAATATTATAAAATGTAACCTGCTTTTGTCAAGCCAAGAATATGTGCTTGCTGCATAATCTTAAAGACTGTACTTTCTCCAACAACATGAAAATGATAAAACAGTAGGAAACGAAAATGCATCGAGAAATACAAGACTCGTATTATCGTACCGGTCTCCCATTTCTGTACTCATAAGATATTCAGCACTTTAAAAAATATATTACAAAATATACAGAAAACTGATGGACAGACGCGATGATTCCATAGTGTCACTTGAGTTCGAAAGGCAGCCAATCGCACGTTTTCCGTTTTTCATCTACACAATAGCATGCTGTTTAACAATGCTTCAGCAGTTTAGTACCAAGTTGAACAAACACATCACATATGCTATTATCATCAACAGCGAGAGGTTCCAAAATAGGAGACGGCTACTAGCGACCAACATAATTTGAAAATCTCAAATTTATTATTATTTTTTACTTGAAATTTTGACTTGCTCTTTCGAAAATAGAAGAAGATAAAGAAGTACGTGTAACTTCAATCAAGAAATTCGTATAATATGTACCTAGGTATGTATATATAGTACAACGAGTCGAGGCAGCAAAAAGTACCTAACTGTAATGTTCGTCAACATAAACATCGTCATTTCTTTACTTCTGCCACTATTACCAACATTAGAGGAAAAATAAAACATCATTGTTATCTATTTGCCATCAACGTCACCATCATCAACATCATCTAGCTTTCTGTAACGTTTTCTCCTTCATATCTCTTTTCCTCTCTCCATTTTTTACCACCGTTAGCTGTTATAGTTGCACCATATTATTTTCTTTTTAAGTGGATTTTTCAGCAAATTTGTGACTTCAATTTTTATGTTTCTTTTTCTTTTAAAGGCCGCCGTCATCTTGTCTTTCAACCCGTTCATGAGGACATTCTAACTTAAAAAGTATTTAGGCCAAACGTAGTAGACACATGTTTGTGCACATAACTACATTACTATTTGTCCATTCATATATGTAGTCAGTCTTGCTACTTCTCTTTGAACGCATTTTTGCTGATTTTCCTGTTGGCTGGCTGTCGCCACTATAAATACATAACAAAATTCTCAAGAAATGCTCTAGCTTCTTATTGCGATAATATTGTGAAGCAAGGAAACGGCAACTAACTGTTCTCGTGTTGATGATGGTGTCCTCTTTTTTCACTTTTCCTCGTCGTTGTTCGTTATTTTTCTCTTTCTCTCCTTTTCTGTATTCATTGCCATCCTTTTCTATTCTGCCTTTCGTCTTCTATTCTATCTTTTCCTTTCTTTCTCCCTCCCTCTCTTCTTTTCCGTCCGTCGACAATTGAAGCGAGCACTAATAATGGCGGTGAAACTATATTATTACGACTACTATATATACGATCGTGTAAAAATACGCGAATGGTTAGTTGGTGAGTTAAAAAGAGAAAAAGGAAGGCATGCAAGATATGTGAAAATGGTTTTTGAAAGAGACGTCAAGTAGAAAAAGTAAAGGAGAGAGAGAAGGTACAGCATGTAATGTGAAATAGGTAGGTAGTCATCGGATGGATAGATATGCATCTAATAAGAACATGCTCAGGTTATTTTATGGGATATATCTGATACATACAACGACATGTTCGCCTATATTCCGACTCTTACATCTGCCTACGGCACATTGCATTCACATCATTCCAGGACGGCCGTCGCGGTAAAACATTACGTACATCGTACAAGAATAATAGCAGCTTTCCCCAGAAGAAAAGCACCATAACATAACATACGGATCGACTAAATGGTCCTTCAAAATAGAAAATCACCCAGTTCATAGCCTATCTTGTTTTCACTCACTCTCTTTTCCCTCGTTTTCTTCAATGAGACGAGTTTTCTAGGAGTTTGCTTTACCGTTTCGTTTATTTTACTTCCCCAGTTCGTTCACTCACACAGACTTTGACTGGATATCTCTAGGTATATATATTTTCACATTTTTCTATTATTATTCTACTACTTCTGAAAAATAGTGTAAGAGCAATATCGACCCCTGAACAGTCAAAAAATCGAAAGCAAAAAAGGATCGGTATAAAAAAGGGAGTCAATGGAAAATCATTGGGTTTTCAGCAGTCGCAATTTCAAAAACTACTCCATTTCAGTAGTTCCTGATGGTGTTTTCAAGAAAAACACTTCAAGCGAGCCAATAGTACACACATGGAGTGCATTCATTCATCGCTGTATATATATATATCCTAACACAAAAATCATTATGTTTTTTAAACGACTTAAAAAGTAGGAAAGGGTTTAATATACACTTTGTAAACTTTTGTACAGTAGAGCCCTGAAAACACATCAAAATGGTTACTCTATCTATGACATGTAGGTATGTAGATATGTAATTCCGCAAAGGAGCCTCATGAGCCATTCTTATATGGACCCTGTAGATTTTGTCCTGGTTGTAGGTGTAAGGTACTAAAATGGAATAATATGTTCCGTAATAACAACACTGAAACGAACGAAAGATCCTGCGGGGATACTAGTAGTGAAAACAGGGAAAATGGTAGTAAAAAAGACTTGAAGGAATTTTCACAACTCTTTTCTCCCGTTTTTCTTGGCATCATCTTAATACCTACAATGCTTTGGCTTTCCTACAATATATAAAAAAGTGCACACACACACTAGCCTGCTTTTGCCTTTCGTCCTCGTCACTTGATCCTTTGATGAGATTTTTTCTCCTTTGCACAGCACACTTGTTATGTGCGGGCTTAAGTAATAAAACCAACTGTGTAATAATAACACTCTTTTTGGTAGTAGTGGCATGATGGTACGCGCTGTGCTCTTTCAGAATAATACAGTAATATTAAGCGGAAGCGCCACTACAAACAGATACTGTAGAAGTAGTAGTAGTGCTGCTAAATAACATAATAATAATACCAGCAGGACGATTGCTGAGATATACTTACTACTACAGCTTTTTTTGCTACTACACATCTTTATTATTACTGTGGATTAATAGCTTCTTCTGACTGTTTGCCGCTTGTGAGCATGTACTCGCATCTTTGTTAGTAGTTTTGTTTTTAAAAAATTTGGAGTCTGTTGCCAGCTGTGTAAAAGTAGTACCAGTTTTATATTTTTTTGTGTGGAAATGCCTGTCTGCAAAAAAAAATGCCAAGTCAAGTAGCAAGTCTTTACGTCTCATTAAATGTGTCTCATTTTATTGTGGTTTTTATGCAGCGAGGTATTAATGTTACATTAAATTCATGCAAGTGTTGATATTTTTTAATGTGATACAGATACAACAACAGTTTTGTTGCACAAACTGCACTATAGTTGATAGTAGTCTCTGTTTAGTTAAAAAAATATAAGTTGTGATGTGAGGGTAAATAGGGGATATCGCGACGAGGCAAGATTCTAATTTGAAATTAGAAAGAGTTGGATATTAGTGTCATATCCTACATAATCTCTGCAAAAAGTGCCTTCAAAATACTAGCCAGTTTTACTTGAATGACATTATCTGTCACATTGAAAAATATACACATGCATTTATCTATGTCTATACATAAGCTCTTATTCAGTCCTTCACCATACTGCATTCATATTTGATGTCGCTGTCAGTCAATTTGGAAAGGAGTTTCACCGCCCCAGAAATTAGATATCATGTGTAAAAAATCCTAATTTTTTCTCCTTTACAACTCTCTTTTACTACTGTATTACATATTTTTCCTTTGAGATGTTTTTCTTTTATTTGCTTGTTTTATTTCCACTTTCACCAAAATAAGTAGTTTTCAGTTTTGACGAAAGGAGAGAAGAGGGAGGAGGAGGAGAAAGGAGGATCAACAATGGAAATAAATTGCACTTTTTGCTCACATTTTTTCAGCCACACAACAACAGCATAGCTATAAAAAGGTCGGGTGTCAGTTGAAAATAACAAATGTGCCGACTTTTCCTCTTCCCTCGATTTTCACTGCGTAGCGTCTTTATGTACTTGTATTTTGTAACAGACCTACTTTGTTTTCCGATTGGATTGCATTGCAAAAAGACCTTTTTTTGTTCTTTTTTAAAAAGAAAAGTGAGTGAAGTTGGGTTACTTTTATGTAGTATCTGCCCTGTTTTGTACTACAAAGTGTACTTACTCAATTCCCTACTACGACGCTACGCTACAGCCTACATAACTTGTATTTGATGAAATCGTTTCATTTCCCTCGTATTTTCTCGTGTAGAGCTTTAAGAAGTTTTACACTAGCTGTGATGTGAAAGACATGACGAATAAAGGTTTTGCCTCTGCCAGATTCAGACAGGAATTGCTTTTCTCCTTTCTAAAAGAATTGCTGCTGCTGAAACTACATTATGTAACTAGCCGAGTGGAAGCATTCGGCGATCCATATAATATTACACATTAGGCAAAATATCCATGCCAAATCATAGTTACTTAACGATGAATCTGGTCTCTCTGCCTCTGGATACATTCGCTGTTTACTGCTAATGCTAAGCATAGTTGAATGACTGCAATATTTACATAGCCAGCCTAAGAGTGCAGGTTTTTTTTTGGTTAATGCATCAAACTCTTTTCTCCGAAACCGAGCTAAAGAACACAATAAGACTCACAATCAGTCCACCGCCATGTGTACGTATATACTTAAAGCGTTCGCCGCGTTCATCTACAATTTCACCGATTGTGCTAATAGTCCATCTATTTCCCGTCATTTCACTTTTGTTGACAGCAGCTTGTGTGTGATTCCCCCGTCTGTTACTACTACACGGCTTCTCTGCCGTACGCCTCTGATGCCGGATTAGGTAACCTACCCAAATACAAGCCATTTATAGGAGTAACCCTATACCGTAGGGATGTACAAGAAGAATACTTTGTGTAGAGAGTGAGGAATGAATGTCAGACTGGTTATGTTGAGTTTCTTTTCCATATACACACAAGTAGAATCGAGAAGAAGAAGAAGAAAAAAGAAAATTGGGCTGTTTGAGTTTTGTAACCACACACGAAGATGAGGAGACAGGGTAACATAAGTACATGGAGAAAAAAGAAAGCCATTAGTAAAGTTACGATTTCTTGTTCAAAGTGGCAGTGGTAGAAAGACTCGTCAAGTATTTGTGCTACTGCTGCTGGTAGTTGTAGTAGTAGAGTAGCATTTTTACAAAAACTTCTAACTGGCAACTATAGTACACAGCTTTTTCATACTTTTAGGTTGTTCCATATGTCTCTTGTCTGCATTCTAGCTACCAGTCGTCATCATCGTCATCCTGATCCCATCTTGCAACTATTATACTTGTGTGCCTAGTGCCTATCAAGGAAATGTTGGCGAAAATATGTTTAAGCTCGTAAAGCACTTTCTCATTATCTTTACATATGTTAAATGGTTGAGAGAATTACACATGAATGAGCATACATGGGGAAAAAATTGGTTGCACACATGAACACTTGATTCTATCATCGTCGTCAGTATTTTTTTTTGTAAATTTCTACTTGTTTCGAATGTGTGTAGTCTGTCGCCCTTATACCAAACAACCAACCAAACACAAACTCAAAAACTTCGTCAAATAAAGCTGAACAACTCGCATCTGTGCTCTCTGTGTATATTATGTACATTATGTACATAAAGCAGCCATTATTATTAGAGAAACTGTGTGTATGTGTCAGTGGATAATATTTCTCTGGTTGTTGGTTGTTAGTGGTGGTGGTGGTGGCGTCCGGATAAGACTGTGGATACAGCACATTGCGTTACTTGACTTTTACCATAACTAATGTCCGCTATTATTACCGGAGAAATGGCCCGGCATAAAAGTAGTTTGATGTATGCAAACATATGTACTTTTACTTCCTCTTTACTTCTCTACAACAGCACATCACATCACATTTACAACATGGCTTTTTGTACACACGCATTACACATAACTTAGCCTAAACCATCGCTAAACTCATGGTGGCATTTGCCCTTTCTCGCTCTCTTTTCTGATTTTCGTGAGTGTGTTAGTTTGCCTTTGGTCTCGTTTCTGGTTTGCTTACATTTAGTCGTCAGTGGCACTTTGTCTGAAGACTGACATCATCAGAAGAGCCACAGCTGTTTCTTGTTATAAATATATCTTTTAGCCAACAGCCGTGTAGTAGGAGCACTGGCTCAGCAGCAGCAGCAGTTGTGTCGTGTGGTAAATGTGTGTGTCTTTTACTCTTTCCCTCTGTCTCTCTTAACATGTCTGTTTTAATAGAACATACACACCACCATCACCACTGCCACCAGAGCAAACGAAGAGTGAAGAAGAGAAAGTACAGCATGTTTGCTATTCTTCTTTTTTACTTTTTCTTCTACCTTCTCGTAGTCGTCTGATGGAAGGGGAAAAGAGAGAAAGCCAATAGTAGGAAGTACCTTGAAGCTATATAGTTTCGCATCATGAAGCTCTTACTCCACATGCTTCTTAGAACTCACATTATTGCATGGATGGTTTGACTTTGCCATATAAGTTAAGCTGCTGTTACTGATGTGTATTTTGATAACTTTTTTTCGTCTTATTCTTCTTCCTCTTCTTTTTCTCTTTCATTTCTAATTTTACACCACATGATTCATGTTCATGCCCTTTTGTATTATCTCTTGTAGGAGTACCAATAACACCACAATTTCCATTGCTATACAAAAGGTGCTCGTGTAAGAGTCTCTATTCTGTCTGTAATAAGATATTAAATCAAATACAAAAGGAGATGGATAGATGGCTGAAAGGAGAAAGGGACATGAATAGAAAAATAGCCACGAGGTTAGCAGACTCCTACTACCACACCGTCCGCATGATATAATTTATTGTGAGCAGTTTGCCTACGTATATATTTTGGTCCTAGTTTTCGTATTTTCATAGAATTCACAATGAACCTGTGTCGAGCCATAGAAAAATATGTTATGTGGGCAGATATTAGATGATCGTAAACCCATGAGAATGAGGAATATATACATATAATATTTTTTACCCACTCGTGTTTACATTTTATATATTGAATTGGTTTTGGCAAATCTCATTTTGTCATGGAAGAGGGAGGAGAGCATTTGATACCTGGTACGAACATTGATTTTATCCAGATTTACAACACCAGGCCAGACCTCACCTGTGTACGTGTGTGTATGGAATGGGATACCTATTTATACAAGTCAGCTAAGGTTATTTTAACTGCAAGGCTCATGAATGGAAATGGTGGCATGTATTTATCGTTACTTGGCATGTATTTCCAACGAGAATTGCGTCATTCAAGGCATATGTTCATATAATTTTCCACTTTATAATGTGGCGGGGAGTTTAGTATGCCCACGTATTTTGTGTAATACAGTTTTTGGTTTCTTCGTAACGTTTGAGTTTTGGAACCTGGTAATATGAAGGACTATAATATGAACCCAGAGAAGGACGGACCGGGAGCTATATGGGATTACTTTCTCGTTTTGTTACACAGTTTTTAAGACAATAGCACCACTGCACTGGATTTACACATACCTGGCTACTTTAGGTGAGTTGGCACATAATTGCGTTACCAGTGCCATTTTCCCAGGGGTAATAAAACTTTTCCCATAAACTCATATCAAAATTCGATTACAATCTTAAACTGAACTAGTTTTCATGCTTTTTTTCTCGTGGAGAACATAGGAGCTTTGATTAAAGCGCTTTTTTACATAAAAGTACTTAGGTACAATACTTTCATAAAGTATTTCGCAAGTTCGTGTCACCGACATTCTCTTACCAGCAGCAGCATACCATATTCGTCGCGGTACTAATTCTCAGTGCAATTATTTTCTCTTTTCTTTTCAATACTAATCTTATCATTATTCCTGTCACAAATCCATGCCTTTCCTTTTGTCATGCATATCAAAGTATCTCAACATGGGTGTATACCGCAAGTTTAAATGAAGGAAGAACATGGGCCAACGCCGTCTCAAGAAGCACATGAATAAAGAAAAAAAATTAAAGGTCTTGAGTCATTCATTACCATTCACGCCAAACTCTTTTCTCCACTGGCAGCAGTCATAAAGTAGAGTAGAGGCTGTGCCGACATCCTGCTCCGCAGCAGCGATAAACCGTCGTAGCCAAAGTTCATCTTTCTTGACGCGCTCCAAATCATCTGGATGGAAATCTACGAAAAAAGGAAGAAAAGTAATGATGGGACGCAAGTTCAAGTAGCCATTCGAAATACACAAGAAATTACAATAGCATAAAGGGTGCATTTGCATAACACCGAAGCACACATCTCATGGTTTTTGTAATAGTAAGTGTATAACTATGAAAGATCATCTAGCACAGGCTAACGACATGGTAGCAAATGGAGAAATCATGCAGTACATCAAAGAAATGACATTCCATATACATTTTATACTACTTTTAAAAGTACAGTATTTTGTTGAAATGAAATTGCAGAACTATGAAGAGTATCATACAGAATTGGGAGAACCACAGTGAAAAAACTAGGAATTTTATTGCCTTAGAAAGTCAGCGACTAACAAGGTGGGATATAGGTGCAAGCTTTCCAAATTTGTGTGGGTATTGGAGCTACTAAAGCATACTAACAACCAACGCTGATATGATAATGATAAGAAGAGGAAAAAGTTTTTTTTAGATAATGCAAACTGCTGAGTGACAACTAATGGGTCATAAAAATTTCCTTTGAAATCATGCATACGTACGTACACACACACCTATTTATACATACATCTCATGATTCCATCCACTCTATCCTTCCAACTTTCTCAATTTCTTTTTTGTCTGATCTCATGTATATAAGTACTTATATGTACATATATACGAGCTTGTTTTTTAGTATTCATCCGAAGTACTAACAAGACTGTGGCTTCCTACGACTTTTTTTTGTGGTGCAAATACTTTTACACGCGTTAGATGTACTTTTCGATAACATTACGAAAAACTTGGAAAAGAATTGCGAAACATCATCGTGGAAAACGACAAGGGAAAAATGGGTCACCACAAAAAAGAACGAAATGGCGCGAGTTTGCCCATATTCATTAATTAGAGGAATGACATGAATGTTAAGTAAAAATGTGATTGTGAGCTTGCTAACTTCAACGATAGACTAAAAGCTGCACAGCTAACAACTACACTCATTGCCAGACACCCACCGACTACAAGAACATTGTTGCTTCTCTCTCCTCGACTCTCCCAAGTCACTACTACAATTTCTAAACTTTTTTTGGCTAGATGTTGGCTGATGAAATGTTCGTACTTAACATTGCATTTTGTCGAGAACAAAAATGATATGGTCCGCGCGGTGCGGCCGTACCATTGTGCTCTTGCCTCGAAAGTCCAATAATAACTCCGGTGAGTACTGTAATACGGAAAACTGTATTATCTTTAGGTATGTGTGCATATAATAATCATTAAAAAAGTGCGGATGACGATGAAAGAAAACAAGGAAAAACTTTTTCGGAAATTACTTTTTGAAATTATGTAAATAAATGGCCATATCGTTGCAAGGTACGTGGTGCACAGACTGTAGCAGTAAGCACAGCAAAATATTATACTACCTACTTTTATTACACAGTGAACTATTATGAACTAAAAATGAAAGGACATGAGAATTCCCTGGGATTATGCCATACAACTGGAGTGTGTATGTGTGTGTGTGCCCAGTGCCCATACCGCGCTAATGGAAATGGGACTCATTTTCATCTCAGAAAATATCCGTCCACGTCATTAATATTAAAATGTAACGTGAAAAGACTTGCAATAATGAGATTCTTTTGAATAGAATAGCGTACTCCCATACATACCTGGATTATTTGCTTTCACCTTATCAAAAAAGTCGCTTCGCAATTTAGCAAGTTGGTCTGAAGTTACTTTGTTGATGTCCTCCATTGTTGGCTCGGATGAAAGTTAAAAGAATATTAGTCTTTTCAGAAAAGTGTTTACTTTGAAAATCAACGTCTTGCTTCCTGCTGGAACGGAGACGGCTCAAACAAACAAAAGCAAAATCTCCTGCGGCGCAACCCCACAGCTCAGTTTTGGAACAGTCACTCCACGTTTCGTCCAACTCGCTAACTTCTCCTCCAGAGCGGTCGGTGCTGTCGTCAGGTAGAGATTTGGGGAACTACGTCGAACGACTTTCTCCTATGACCGTTCTCGCTTCTCAAATTGCCTATACCCAATACTATGTGCTCTTATAACGAACGGCACCACTAGCGCCTTGAACGCACTTTCCTTTCATCCAGTATCCCTTTTCACTTTTAAACACGCTTTTAGCCCCAATTTCGGGAGAGAAAGTCAATGCTGTACTTGTCTTGTTTGTTCCTTTATGTCGGGAGTGAACAGCTGAATCTCGTGAGAAGAAAACGGTATGGTTGAACCACCACCTTTTAAAGTTTGTTTTCTCCACTGTCTGTATTACGCCCTTGTCGGTTTTCTGCTAATATATCTCAAGGCAGTACATGTGTAGGGTGCAGCAGGAACGGGTACACTCCTTTTTTATCAACACCACTCCTGTTGATGTAACTGCGTCTGGCACGCTATTCTACCTATTTTGTATCCAGTGAAAAGTGAAAGCACTAATAAACACGAGTTACCCTTTTGGCACGTAAAATATCAAGACAAACTTTCTAAAAATGTCTATCTCTTTGGCAGTATCTGATTCTGTTTCCCTCCGCTTTCACAGACCACACTTGAAACAGTTTGTTTGGCAAAAGTTCCCGGAAGCAAATGTCATTCAAAATCTCAGCTTGGGTTTCTAACAAAAATAACTTTAAACTTTTCGTAAAGTTTCCACATATGTAGCAGTGTCCGATTATATATTTTAAAGTAATTAAAACTTCACTGTCTAAAAATACGTCTAGTTGGAAGAAAGACGGCAAGAGTCGAGTTCTTGTGCGCCGAGTCCGATGTTTTAATGCGTGCGCCTTTTCTTGGTATAAATATTTCTCAGGGATCTTAATTAATGTTAATCGGGAACTGTTGGGTGGTTTAAATTGGCGACAATTTGAAGTAAGATTAGTAAAAGTGATGAAAACGACGCCTTGAACACTGGCAGCTGCACCCGGACTCCAGAAGCATCTGTTTCCGCTTATCTATCTGTGTCTGCAATAATAAAGGGGAAAGTACATTATGATATGATAACACAAGCACACACACGAGGAATGTGACTGACATGACGGGAGCAGTGGAGTTGGGGGATATGAATAGATAGACAAAAGAAAAGTAAAGTGGTACGTAAAGTGTGAGTGAATGAATATAAACAGAGGCAGAAGTCGAGTGGTTTGCTGGTATTCCTCTTACTTACATGATTATAATATATCCCAGAGAGAGCCGTGTACGTATACAGTGGCTCTTCTCCTTTTCCCTCTTTTACGGCTACCAGCACTGCTTCACACGATCAATACTTTTGGGTTTGGCATACCATAAGTTGGAGTAAAAAAGGAGAAAAAAATGTTCTTCTAACCGGTACACTATCTTCACGTTTAGAACACCCTCAAAATTGCTTAGGCCATTACCACTGACGGACTACTACTCGTTTTGCTGGAATTTGCTTGTAGGAACGTGAGCCGAGTATGGGTGGAATATTACTATTATGACCACAAAGATGCTCCCTTGCAGGGTCGTAATAAAATCGTATATCTTACTTTTCTTTACTCTTCTTCTTTCTACCGGTTATGAACGCGAGTAGCGCCAGTAGAGACGTTTGATCTCCAGACAGGTCTGTAGATTCCAGGCTTCCTTACTGATTTCTCAGCCAAATGGAAAAATCAACTCTCTAGAGTGTCCTCCAGCACAGTACTAATATTCCTTTGTTCTCTGATTTGACGGAACTAGAACATCTCTTCTCCTCTGCTTTGTTTCATTTGTTGGAGTCGCTCACAGATGTGGAAAAGTAGGACAGCATTAGTATACCTAACAAATACATTACAATCAGAAATCATGGTTAGATAAAATATGTGTGTACACTACATGAGTAAGATAAACGAGATAGTCACACACGTAACATGTAATTACTCATGTCAATCACATTCCAGAAAGCAAGTTCGTGCAGCTTAATTGAATTTGCTTCGAATTAATTAAATGGAAAAAAGAATCAATAGCAAAATAAATTTTCCGTGGACTAGCGACACGCATAGGGCTTCTTGCAGGAAATTCAATGTAGATGATTTCCAAGTGCATGGAAAATTTCGGTCTAATGAAATTCTTCCAGAGATTGAAATGAACAAAATCCTAAAAATTCTGAAGTTCCGTGTTTTCTTTAGTAAAAAACTGCAAAAATCATCCTCAAGTATCATAATAATATAGTGAAGAACAATATTATAATATTGTAATTGAATTTGTTTTATGGCACCAACTTAACTTTTCGAACATGTCAATGTGACTTTTCAATCTTCTTTTTGTATGGATGGCAATATTACGAGTCTATCTCTATATTTGTAAGCATGTCTCTATCTCTATATATAATATTTACTTTATGAATCGATATTATTTGTAATATCAAATCAAGTGGAACCGTGACATATAGTGATTTATATATGTTAATAAATTCTTTCACATAATAACCCAGCCAAATTCAAGTGTGGAATGCGCGAACGATTTCCTATTGTCGTATCACAGCAGAATTGCAGCATAAAACTTGATAGAATGTTTGCATAGATGAATGATATTGCGTGCAATATTGAGAAAATGTAATGATGATGTTGTTCAAGATATCACGCCAAATGCTTTGCTGACGGTGCACACTGAAAGATTTTGCAGTATCTGCAAAAATTCCTCTTTTAGGATTTAGCCCAGTGGGACGATGAAATAATCAATGTACTTTATGAAATGGGTGAGAAGGTTCCGTCGATAAAGGACGAGTGAACACTAAGCACTTATTCTATGAAAAAGGTCGTCCACAACCCTTACGACTTACGATTATGGTGATTGTATTTTATATTCAAGTGTCTAGACAGCAAAGTAGTTTCCCTGCTGTATGTACTATGAAGAAATGAGCGATATGGTGATGTTATGAAGATATTAAGGACAAGAGCAAAACAAAATTGAAATGGTACATCAAGACAACCGCTACTGTGCACTGGTAAGAGATGGCAGGATGGAAATTGTTGATGATGGAATGTGAAATGACGCGCTCATTTATGGATTTTCTTGGGAGATATGTGAGTGAATCGAGATGGGAAAGGATTACATTGTTGATAGGAAGTAGGAGAGACTACGAATGATACAAATGTCGCTCCTGGATGATATGATGTAGCTCACATGATTATATGCTCCATAATTTTTACACAATGTATTCCACATAGCTTTTTATAAAAAAAGAAACTTATTTGTACTTTCTTTACACTTCCAACTCCCCTGCTAAATAACCATTATAGCGTTTCTGTACTCCTCTGACAAAAAAAGAAAACTTTGTTCAAAAGAAAAAAAAGTGCGCACATGGTACATTTACGCTTGCTCAAACTGAGGTAATAGATTCTGAGAAACTGTATCTAACTAACGAGCGCTAGTAATAACAAGCAAGGAAAATGGAATGAAGACAATTTTGCTTTTAGAGAAAGAGGGAGTGTGAAAGAAGATAACGAGAAACCTGATCCCTACGAGATGTGAAGAAATGATTCACTGGAGACCACGTTCTCGTATCACCATCAAGGAGAACACGAGGAAAAACAACCATTTCGTTTGCTGGAAATGGAACTGGAGAAAATGGAAAATGGAAAAATTGATGTTACGTTACACGAACACCTACATTATTCATATTCATATGAAAAATGCCTTGTGTGCATATTAATTTTTGCAGTGGTGTATGCGCAAAGAAGGTATGCAATGCAATAGTAATGTACACATTCTCTTTAAGCGTACTCTCATGTTGGCTGGCTTATTTTTACAGTATACATTGTACCGGATACGAGTTTTAAGCAATAAAACGAGAAATTAACTTATTGATTTGTTCAATTAACTTTTCAAGACGACATAGTAAAGTGAATTTTGAAATTACGACGCGACTATCTTGAATATCATGTTGTTTCTTAAGAGTTTACTGTTCACTTTAGAGAATCTCTGTTTATGTCTAGTCGTGTTAAATTCGCCAAACGGTATGTTTCAACAAGTAACAACGAACAATTATTGTATGAACAATGTGTATATAGAATTTAACTTTAAGGAAAGTTAAGCTGTAAATAATTAAATTAAACTTTCAAGATTCTTACTCGTCAATCCAAAGTCCCATGTATTAGAGTGAAACGTGGTTCGTGTCCACTGGTATTGAGGAATGCTGAATTATTACTCAAACGTGTATTTAAAAATAAGCTTTCCAATTTGTTTGGCAATGAATGTCCATATCAGTTTCTATGTAGGTATATGTCACGCAAATTGTGACTATATGAACTTCACTAAACTTTTATCAATTAGACTTGTGTCTCCTCGTCACTAATTGAATTCTCGTTTCAATGTCTGTGTAATCTTTTTGATAATCATGAAGATATTGTTTCAGGAATCGTGTTTTGCTGTTGGCAGCCAATATCATTCAACGATGGTGCGTACTGAGCCTGGATGGAATACTATGTACATGCATACGAGATTGAAATCTGACTGACATGACAGACGGCAGCCCAATGACAGTTTGCCTTTACACAGACAATATACATACACAAGTTATGACTTCCTTGCTAACAAAAAAGATATTCTATACAATCATATCAAACTGCAGATAAGCACTATCAAACATGTTGTAGTCAATTTTCAATAAAAATGACAGCAAATATACCTAACAATGTACCATGACTCAGTCAGCTTTGTAGAGAAATGGCATTTCCATTATAAGTAATGAGAATAAAGCATGGAGGTATGCCAGTTTGGCCCAATAATGATGATTACTAAATAAGTGAAGAAAAGCAAGAGTAATAAGGCCGTTAGCGTTAATACATAAGTAAACTCAAGCGAAATAAAAAGTTGCACTAGGAGGAAGCAAACTGAGATTCGTTAAACCAGACTCTACATCTATCCAATTTAAAATTAATAGTCCAGAAAGTTTTCCATTTCTTTGGGATGGAGGGAGTGAAATTATAAAGCAATTGAGTCTCGAGTGACTAGGTCCAAGACACAATTTGGGCCTGATTTGCAATGACATCATGATTCACTTTTGGTGGATAGTATGAAATATGAGTGAGTAGAGATATTTGCATACATCTTAGTTGCATATTTGCCTCCATGCAAAGTTTCACAAAAAAGATTTGCCAATGTCATGTTGATTCTGAGCAAACGATTACGTTAGACGGACAGACGACATGGGTAAACGCAAGAATTTGAAAGTACATCATAATAATGAGAAACTGCTCCGCATATTTTACACGTTTATTTTCAGTATTTCTTAGTGTTACTGGAATATACGTATGTACTTTATACTTTGATCATAATATTATGGTCATCATCAAATGAGTTCATGATTGCATTGCATGTAAAGTTACACAAGAACAGCTAATTGTATTACTTAATATTATTATATATGTACATACGTATAATATTTTAACTTAGTCGATGGAACGTGAGTAAAAAGTTCGTGGTACAAATAAATCAAACCTATTATGCGTAATCACTCCAGTCAGTCCGATTTTAACTTCTTTACTTCACACGCATTTACATCCAAATTCGTATTAGCTTTCGAGTATGTATTTCTGTACCGTTCATAATAGAGTAGATGAAAAAGGGGAACATATGCTGTAGAAAGTCTGCATTGTACGTATGTATGTTCATACTGTTTATTATTCATGAATTTTATCATTTCATAAAAACTGATAAAAGGCAATCCCTTATCGTGTTGAATTTCACTTATACGTATGTAGATAATGGAGCAAACCTTGTGCTTGGTAAATGGGACCAAGAACGGGCATCACATTCCAGTTTCCCATTCAATCACATCATCGTGATTTTTGTAACAACCAAGTCACCGATAATTGAGAATAGTTTGATTGATTAGCAGAAATCGTTGTGTTGAGAAATCAGTAACTTTGAAAAGTGATTTGAAGACATGATGGAATTCCATTTGACTTGACTATTTTAAACTATTTTAACGCAAAATATTCGCATATATTGGGAAATAAGTATATACTTATTAATCTGAAATGACCAAATGCATCATTCACAAACTTAAAAAGGTCGAAGGTCAATTAAAATAAGATTTACACAAGTACTCGAGATTTAGGTGGATTTCATATTTTAAACGGTCATTCCTACTTATGGATTTAACTGTGCCACGTTGCATAAAATACTTCTGAGTAAATATACGTGTACTGATATCTTTATTTAGCCAAAATTTTGATGATTTAAAGATTTCAAAGTTACATACACAACGTTTAATGATGAATAAATTGACATGCAAAACAATGGGTATTTCTAATTTTACCTACACATCCTCGTCACACTCCATAATGCTCATTGTTACGTTACGATTCATGCGTAGGCACGTTCGCAGTAATAGGTGCGTAGACAGATAGGATTGTTGTGAGCTAATAAAAATTAAAACTCTGAGCACGACTTTTGTTATTACACAATCGTGTGGGAACAGAGATCCGGTAAAGCTTATTTTATTGCATGACTCGAATTTTATGTAACACGAACTCGGCAACCATTTGAATTTTCAGTTGTAGTAGTAGACATTTTCGGGAAGCATAGATTTCTTGGAAGCACTAAGGATTAGATTCCCTGTTACAAATACATTTCATGCAACATGCAAAAATGCATAAGAAATCTTGCAGTATGTGTGGTCATTTCTACTTCATGACGTGTGTACTTTTTTCCCAGTCTCTGTCTCCGCTCTGCATTGTAAAAAGAAAAAATCAAGAACCAACACTCGCTCTCATAAAAACGACAAAAAATAATCCAAATAGTCTAGATGCTCCTTCAAGTGTAAATGAATTATGATAGGAAGGAAGTTCCCACTACACAATATAAACTTCTCTCTTCAAGAATACCCCATGATCAAAATAACCTTGCGTAGTATAACAGTAGCAGTGAATCAGAAAAAGCAAATGCTTTAAATTGACAGAAGAAAAACGACAGAGAAACATGCGCGGAATAAATGCAACATTCCAGTACTTCATCATTGACTTATTGGCCATTACGAAAAGTCTAGGCACATGGACATTGTTTTGTTAAGTAGAACAGTCACATTGACCGTTAAAGATTATATCAGACTTGTAATAAGCTATAAAGCTTATTTCGTCTTATTGCAGTGATCGAAACTGATATAAGTTTATGTACATCTATTCGTATTTGCGGCGATATGTAAGCTTCTCAATTTATGAAGCAGTTTTTGCGCATTTCCTATGCTTGTCGGTTTTTACAAGGACTTTGAAAACATATACGTAAAATTCGTGACATGACTGAAAGCTTTACTTTCATGATGATAACCATTATCCGGAGCAACAGCGGCAAAAACATGTAAGACATTTTTTTGTAACCCCGACCCAACAACATGAAATGAGCAAGCAAGCATGAAGCACCGTTCTTTAAAAAAGGAAATTTCATGGTTGAAGCAACCCATCAGCTTTCAAATACAAACCAAAGGGGACGTTATAAACGATCACGCATTTAAGAATGAGGCATTTTTCATGGGAAAAAGTTACTTTCTCCTGTTATAATTTGATTTTTTGGAGACATCAGAACGAAAATGTAATTTTTAAAAATAAGATCGATGTAATATGTGCACAATATGTGGATACGGTAGATTACTCGGTACAAGTTTGTAGAGAATCAAATAAAATGGCAAAGGAAAAAAAACTGCTGTAAAATAAAATTACTCTATTAGAGCGCTATGAAACCCAAACCAAAGTCATAAGTGACAGCTGGCAGGACTAGTGGTTGGATACCAGGAGAAAACAGACGTTCTTGGTGTTTTCACTTGCCGTAATTTATGACCACTATAAAGTTAACTTCTTGGTCAGGATAAGAGCTATGACTAAATGAAAGTTTTTCTCAAAATGTCATAAAAAAGTAAATGGAGGATGAGGAAAATTGCATGGTGGCTGCAACAGGACATTTGATAGGATTACGGAACGGTGGAAATTTGTGATAAGAGCAATTTTATGGGTTCATGAACTCTTGTAAGAACTGCCACTTGATGCTAAAGTTATCATGGATAACATAACAATGGCAAGTACCTAGAGGAAGTTCTTTCGTCATAATAAAAAATGTAACAGTCCAGTCAGGACGATAAGAGATGATAAGGAATTGCTTATTCCAGCACACGAACAAAAACTTTACACAATGAATTACAAACTAGCGTTGCCAAACAGTTGAGGCCATTCATGCATAAAACTTTAAATTTAATAGTGTGCTCGAGCGAGTTATTTAAATTGTACGAGTTGAAGAAGTATCGCAACGAGAGATTAATTCTTCAATTAATGAAACCTGTGATCTAATTCCGCCAGTTCCGTCATGAATTCGTCACGATAAAAAAGTAAAATCATTTATTATTCAAAATATATTACCAATATGAAATTGATTTCGTCACTTTAAAGGATTCAATCTCATAATTTGAACACATTTAATTTATTTTGACCGCGAAGGATATAGGATTTTATTGTCGGTTTGTGTGGGTATGTGTCCTTTAATTCAACTAACTGTTGAGAGTACAATATGCTATACAAAAACTGTTGCATTCATTTTCATCTGTACTTGTAAACTTGGGATAATTCCTCCGATTATCCATTCGACATTTTCACTCAAACCACAATTCTGCGTACATGCCCATGTATACCATTGTAAATACCTACCAGCCGTTTGAGGTGTATAGACATCCAACATTTTGGCCATTCAAAAGCCGTTAAAACTTCCATTATATTCAAAATGACTATAAACTCCCTGAACTCTGGAACCAGAAAGCCTGAGGGAGATCTATAACATATAACAATGAAGTTCACGTAGGCTGTTTGACGTAAGCAAGATTTCATTCTTGTAAACAAGATTAAGATACAGCGACTGGACTGCATGTGCCACCGTCACCCATTTCCAATCCTGCGTTCACGTTTTGCTTTTTATGAATGCAAACTGGGCATTCCCCACAAGAAGCGCTTATATGCTTATACATATACATTCACACGACTTCATGACTAAATCTTATATATTCCATCCAATGTATAGAGTATATACAGAGCAAACTGCCAAAACATTTTTTATAACGCTCTGTAAAGTGGGTTTCTTTCATTCCACTTTCCCTGTAGCCGTGACACACATTCGGGACCCATTTTTGGATGGAGAAGCACCGTAAAAATTGATTGACCTAGATTCGGCTGGAGAATTGGGAGGAGGAATGTTAGTTTGGATTCCCCTTCTATCTTACACTACTGCCGCGGCTGCTGCAAACATGCATGAATGTCAGAGCCAGTAACAGAGCTACGATACTCCCACAACTACATACTTTGTTTCCTGAGATGGAACAGGCCGCTGCAAATAGTGTGTTGCTGTGTGAGGTATCGCATCACGTATGTATTTTATCATATATTGAACAGTTAGCTTACTATGCATTTCTGTGAATTACATGCAGACGAGGCAAAGGCAAGTCAGTTCCAAGCCAAGTGAACAAGGTAAAGAGAACCATATAACATATATCGTAATTGCAGTTTCAGCTAGAAAATGGTATGGAATTGAATGCTTTCCCACTTTTTTGCATTGTGAGGTTCTAGGTTACGTTAAAGGATTACGGGAAAAGTTCTAGCTTTCTCTCCATTCTCTCTCGTCATCATTATGAATTCTGCATATAGTAAGCACAATGGTGTAAACCGTAATAATGGTAGTAGGGAGGGAGGATGGTGAGTTGTTGTTGGCTTGGATTGCAATTTTTGCTACAATCTTTCACTGTTATGCGGACTGGAGCATAATATTATATAGAGCACACAAAAGTGATGACGACGATGTTCCTCGAGAAAGATACTTCATTTGTATGCTTTATATGGAGAGTTTCAAGGTGGCCTTGGTTCTACTTGGCCGAATTGACTACTGGAAGCTTGCTAGCATTTCCCCAACTTATACAACGTACGTTGGTTTACTTTTTTTGTTCATGCTGGCTCTGTTTTCTCTCCAGACGTGCGGTTTATAGATGTATGTGCATTTATGTATTTAGTTTCATAATGTGAGCGCTTCTGGGAGAAAAACAGAGCGAAAGCAATTCTCTTTTCACTGTCACCATTTTTAGTCTTCCTAAACCCTTTCGCCTGTTGGCACTAACTTTTTTCACCTTTCTCTCTGTGTCTCTGCACTTTTTTGTAGTACTTTTTTTGTATGTAAATATTAGCTAGGGATTTTTTGTAATTAGTTCAGTCTTTACTTTTAGTTTTATTTAGATTTCGTATTTGTACATAGACGTGACACACATTGCAAATAATTCACTGGTTGCATTTTTTAAAAACATTCTCCCGATTCATGTAAATAAGACTCAAGTTATATAAAAATTCAAACATAAAACATTACAGTATCATAGACAAGAAAAAGTTGTATATAAAAATATAAGCAAAAGTTAAACAAATAAGTTATACGTAAATTACAGAACACAGTTTTAAAATAGACAAAAACACATTAAAAATGAATAAAAAAGTTTTATGTATTGCCAGTAATAAAAGATCGGAAATGATACGTCATTCTCATGTGCGTCATTCTGATATAATTCACATTGAACGAGTATGGATGGATATTTAGGATCTTAAATAATAGGTAAGTGGATTTTGAATTTTAATCTCTTATGGAATCACATTTCATAAACACAAGCTTTTGTGAATATTTGATTTTCATGGAAGGTTTGGTTACTCTGCAAACTGCGACGTTCGAATTGCTAAAATTAGCCAATAATCTCTAGTAATCTGTAACTGGAATTTGAGACAGACACAACTAATCTCAATTTGAATAAACATTCGTTTCGTGCTCCATAAATTGTTAAAATTTAAGGAAATTACGATACGCAAGGTAAAACTCTTACCATAAAAGACACAGACAAACATATTTCAAGTTTTCATAATTTATCTACGACTACGCTTACTACCTTTCTAACTGCTAGTATAAATATATTAATTACTTTCATTATCCAGCAGTCATTAGGGCACATGAGAATTCAATTATAACCCGGTTGCCACTTCATTAACGTTTCATTAATATGACGTCTGAGTAAGCTATTACAAAAGTAATGCACTGGAGCATTCTTAATTGTGCTACAATCTTCACTCTATAATTTATCTATGAATATTTCATAAAGAGAATATTGATCCCATGCGTAGCAAAAAAAAATTGGTAAAACTAGACAGGCTCAGCTCAGCAAAATTGCGAAAATTCAGACAAAGAAATGGGGAATAAAATTGCCAATTTGGCAGTTCCTCGCAAAAAACAACAACATTACAGTCACATCAAGTTCGTTTACGTCTAATAATAGACCTAATCCCAAAATTATCCTCCTCTTCAACAACAAAAAATAACAATAATAGCCGAGAGAGAAAGCACTAATTATAACGCTCAAATACCCTTTAAAGAGACTAATAAAAACATAGAGCATTGCCTATTACATAAAAACTACATTAGCTTTAATGAAGAAACGAGATCCTGTTTCATATGAAAAGAGAACTTTCCTTTCACTCCCACCGTTCCATCCATATAAGCTCCTCCAAAGTCGGCGTGTTTCGGTTGATGGGTCCGTTCTGCTCCTTCGCTCCACATTTTCCCGTGTCGTTTCTCTAGTAGGTACCTACACACTTTGCCAAAATCTAAAATGCAGTGCATACGGCTCCGTTCTCTACCAACAACACCAGACAAAACTAGTCAGACACAATTTTTTTTTCTCCTATAATATTTTAGTTTTTGCATTTCGTCTGGTTTGTACATTACCAGCCAGCACGCAATGAATAGAGCCATGGGTTTGGTCAGGAATAAATAAATAGTAGCTTATGGTTTGGTATTTCCTCGTCTGGAAATATGAAAGAACATGAAAATACATTTACAACAGAGTTTACTGCCATTGCCAATGGATAATGCATAAATGGCACAAGGCACAATTTCACAACAATAGTTCAAGCCTAGCAAGCAATATTCATATATCAATTATAAGAGTTAGGTTAGTTAGGTACTCATGATATTCAGCAAGGCGGAAAAATCCATAAAAATTGGCAGAATACCTCTCTGCCGTCGCGTATATGTATGCGCACCTCTTTGCGGAATGTGCTGCTGTTATTGACGGAATAAACATTATTATGTTGCAGAGGGGATTGAGATTTCAGATAAAAAGTTGTGTGAACAAAGTTAGCTAACAGTACATACAACAGCGTGACAAATGCTTAACGCTTCTTATATGGCGGGCGAGGTGTCGTTGTTGGAACTAAGCCTTGCAGACATTTTTATGTATTTTAACAGAGCAGACCAAAGAATCGCACAGCGGTGACCGAGAAAAAATTATCTACACGCTATTACTAAACACATAATATTGACGCTGCGACGAAGGTGAAATAGGAACTGCAAAAAATGTACCTATTATTATGTACTTATGCATACATATATACCGCCTTGATTATGAAAATGATGAATCATCACAATATAGATGATTATAGACAAGGAATGAGTAGATGGCTCATGGATATAAAAATACGCATAATTTTTCATCTATAATCAGGGAGGCAAAGGTAAAGAAAGGCTCATAATAATAATAACTTCTTATGTATCATGTTTCATATTACGTATTCAATTTATTATATGGAATGTACATTAACCTCATAATCTTATTCTTAGCATGCATCCCGATTCCTGTCATTAAATCCCGAATTCTATCATTAAATCCCGAATTCTATCATTAAATCCCGAATTCTATCATTAAATCCCGAATTCTATCATTAAATCCCGAATTCTATCATTAAATCCCGAATTCTATCATTAAATCCCGAATTCTATCATTAAATCCGGAATTCTATTATTAAATCCCGAGTTCTATCATTAAATCCCGAATTCTATCATTAAATCCCGAATTCTATCATTAAATCCGGAATTCTATCATTAATTAAATACCCAATTCTATCATTAAATCCCGAATTCTATCATTAAATCCCGAATTATATCATTAAATCCCGAATTCTATCATTAAATCCCGAATTCTATCATTAAATCCGGAATTCTATTATTAAATCCCGAATTCTATCATTAAATCCCGAATTCTATCATTAAATCCGGAATTCTATTATTAAATCCCGAGTTCTATCATTAAATCCCGAGTTCTATCATTAAATCCCGAATTCTATCATTAAATCCCGAATTCTATCATTAAATCCCGAATTCTATCATTAAATCCCGAATTCTATCATTAAATCCCGAATTCTATCATTAAATCCGGAATTCTATTATTAAATCCCGAGTTCTATCATTAAATCCCGAATTCTATCATTAAATCCCGAATTCTATCATTAAATCCCGAATTCTATCATTAAATCCCGAATTCTATCATTAAATCCCGAATTCTATCATTAAATCCCGAATTCTATCATTAAATCCCGAATTCTATCATTAAATCCCGAATTCTATCATTAAATCCCGAATTCTATCATTAAATCCCGAATTCTATCATTAAATCCCGAATTCTATCATTAAATCCCGAATTCTATCATTAAATCCCGAATTCTATCATTAAATCCCGAATTCTATCATTAAATCCCGAATTCTATCATTAAATCCCGAATTCTATCATTAAATCCCGAATTCTATCATTAAATCCCGAATTCTATCATTAAATCCCCAATTCTATCATTAAATACCCAATTCTATCATTAAATACCCAATTCTATCATTAAATACCCAATTCTATCATTAAATACCCAATTCTATCATTAAATACCCAATTCTATCATTAAATACCCAATTCTATCATTAAATACCCAATTCTATCATTAAATACCCAATTCTATCATTAAATCCCGAATTCTATCATTAAATCCCGAATTCTATCATTAAATACCCAATTCTATCATTAAATACCCAATTCTATCATTAAATACCCAATTCTATCATTAAATACCCAATTCTATCATTAAATACCCAATTCTATCATTAAATCCCGAATTCTATCATTAAATCCCGAATTCTATCATTAATTAAATACCCAATTCTATCATTAAATACCCAATTCTATCATTAAATACCCAATTCTATCATTAAATACCCAATTCTATCATTAAATACCCAATTCTATCATTAAATACCCAATTCTATCATTAAATACCCAATTCTATCATTAAATCCCGAATTCTATCATTAAATCCCGAATTCTATCATTAAATACCCAATTCTATCATTAAATACCCAATTCTATCATTAAATACCCAATTCTATCATTAAATACCCAATTCTATCATTAAATACCCAATTCTATCATTAAATCCCGAATTCTATCATTAAATCCCGAATTCTATCATTAATTAAATACCCAATTCTATCATTAAATACCCAATTCTATCATTAAATACCCAATTCTATCAATTTCATGAACTTGCGGAGAGTTCTTGGGTTATCATGACCCGTTATCAGTCCTTGATAAGCCACGTATATTAAAACTGTTGCCATATTTGAAATCAGGGGTCTCGTTTACCTATACGTAATGAGATTCATAAAATTACAGAGAGTTCTTGGGTTATCATGATCCCTTATCAGTCCTTGATAAGCCACGGATTTTAAAACTGATGCCATATTTGAAATCGGGGGGCTCGTTTACGTATACGTAATGAGTTTCATAAAATTACAGAGAGTTCTTGGGTTATCATGACCCCTTATCAGTCCATGATGAGCCACGGATTTTAAAACTGATGACATATTTGAAATCAGGGGATTCGTTTACCTGTACGTGATGCCAGAATTACACGACGTATTTTTCTGCTTTGCTCATTACTCTGTAAATACGATACAACAAAAACAAAACAAACCATCAGCTGAGCAGCGCAAAGCAAACCTGAGCAGAAACAGGACTGAACACGTACGGCATTGCGAGCGCAACTTTTGCGGACAAACATTCTCACTGACTTCATTTGTGTAAGAAGATGACCGAAAGCGAAACGTGTTTGCGTCAGCTCAGCTCTGCGAACTTCTTTCTAAAAAACACCTACAAGCAAAGCAAGCGTTTTGTCGCTTTCGTCTTGTGGATGTGGAGGAGTAGAAGAAAAAAATCCATCCATAAAACAAACCATAATACATCTTCACATATTTTTTTATTAAAGTCTTATAGACACCTACTTTAGTAGGTGTACATTTATATGCATAATGTGCGCGGAGGAAAAAAACATGTTACGCAAACTATAAGAAGTTAAGTTCTTACACGTGCATAGCAGCAGCATAAAAGATCCAATTCAGAGAATGATTCAATTCAGCAGCAAAAACAGAAACACACAAAAAACAACTCTGCTTTCTGCTTTACTGCTGCTGCATGCAGAAAAATAAAGAAAGAAGTAAAAAAGAATGGCATTTTTTAGCGAGAGAGAAAAAAATGAAGAAAAAGAAACAAACTCACACGTTCACACTAATGCTGCTGGTGATAGTGATGTGATGAGTATCACAAGATCACAACTCACAAGCAGAGGATTTCTTGCTAGTTGAGCGGATGGAAGGAGACGGGAAGGTTAGTAGATGGATAGGTTGAGTGAGTGAGTGTGGAAGGAAGGAAGATGAAAATGGGAAAAAGGGTTGAATAGGTTGAGTTGAATTGCGTGTGTGGATGTGGATGGTTTGTTGTTTGTTGGGTGTAGCGAGTTAGTGTTTATCGGGAATGAATGGGAGTATCAAGTGCTGAGGAGGTGGTGTGGTGAATATTTTGGATATCAGCTGCTCTCCAGCCTCACATGCATGCACTTTTTTGCAGTTGCAAAAATATGTAAGTTGTTATCATCATTATCATGTGTGGGGAGTGAAATAGTTGGGTTTTTGTAAAAATGTGCATAAAGACAAAATGATGAATTGGTGTGAAAAAGGAAAGCATGGTTATTGTTATTGTGTTCAGAGAAAGTGTGTAAAAGTGTGTGTGGAATGGAGTGCTGCAGAGCGGATGTGAGATTATAAAGTTTAGGTAGGAAATTAATTTTGAGAGGATTTGTGGTGGAATTTGGTGGCACGCTGGCACGGAACATGTTGAATGTGTCAGTCTGTGGATAATTGTTCATTTTGTTTGTTTTATTGGGGATTTATATTTAAAAAATGTTTTTTGGTTATTGGGTTGTTACAGGTTTGCGTTGCTGTCTTTGTGAGAAAAAAATGCTTTGTGCAAAAAAGTGCAAGGATGTATGGACTGTGTTGGAACCGTATTTGGACTTTTTATTGTAGTGGGTACTTTTTGAATTTGTTGACGGAGTTTACGTGAAAAGGTGTCTGTCTGGTGTTGGGGCTGGTTGGTGTGGATCTGCCCTTGCAGGTCACCAACAGACAACATTATTGGCGTAAAAGGATTGGGTAAGCTATGCTTTTATGTTGTTGTTGTATAAAAAGTTTGTAGAATGTGATTGAGGAACTCAAGTGATGCATAGGCATCTTTTTCCCCCTGGGATTTAACCGGCTTTGTAAATTTGTGTTTCAGAGTTAATAATCCGGGAATAAGATTTAATTATGAGCAGTCGGTGGTCAAAACATCAAAATGTTGGGGATTGCCAAACTTGTTTATGCAGAATATCTCATCAAAAGACCAAGCCAGAAGACTCTGATGAAGAGTCGAATGGTTCCAGTGGAGGTATGTATGTTTCCATTGCTTTTCCTGCAGATTTTAGAGTAAATTTTTTTTGAGTTCGTCCTCATGAAGGTTCACATACCGATTTGAAATGCTAATTTATTTTACTTTGTATTTGTATGAATAGAGTTATGTGATCCTCAAATGTCTTCCCAACTTTTGTGTACATTGAAATCAATGAGAGAAGATGAATCCCTTTGTGATGTTTGGCTTTGTGTGGGGTCCTCTTCCACAAAGTTCCCAGCTCATAAAATCGTACTAGCTGCGGCATCACCTTATTTTAGGTAAATTAAATTGAAAATGGTCAAAGCTATTGGTCAAATGATGAAGTAAGTATTTTTATGATGTTTCGTAAATGTATATTTTCTCATCAGAAAAATGTTCAGCTGCGGTTTGAGAGAAGCACAAAATGGCGAGGTCAATTTTCATGACATCCAACCGGAGGTGCTAGAATCGGTTATCAATTTTGTGTATACGGGGAAAATTCAGGTATTTGTTGTATAATGTGCAATATAAATAAAAGTGTAAATTGTAAAAAAATTACTGTAATGATGTCAACATTGAATTACAGATTGACGAGGGCATCGTTGACGGCCTACTTGATGCAGCTGATTTGCTCCAATTGCCATCTTTGAGAAATTTATGCCTGTGGTGGTTGACAAATAATCTTAGTGCTTCGTCATGTCTCGGAATTTTTGTCCTAGCACAGTTAAGATCGCACTTAGATCTAGCAGAAAAGGCCAAAGACTATGCAATAAGTCATTTCGGCGAAGTAATGGAGGAGGAAGAGTTTCTACATCTATCTCAAGACCATTTGAACAGTTTCCTGGAATCGCCCTATCTTGCATGTGATGATGATGGACAGTTGCTGAAGGTAAAATATGTATTTCAGAGATAATTTGATAGTGATGATGGCTGTATACCGTTTTAGAAAATTTATTGAAACTTATTTTTACAACGACTCCTGCAGGGTCTTTTAGAATGGACAAGTTTTGAGATGGAGAAGCGGAGGTCCTCCCTGAAATCTTTCTTAGAAAAAATTAACCTTGAAGGTGAAGAAATAGTGCCTCAAGTTCTTATCGAGGTTATACAGCATCCGGTTATTTCTGGGGATTTATTCTTGGAAAGTCGTGTTCGAAGTGCTCTCACTACCGTTCTCTCCAAAAAGTTTGACTCGGTTCTAGATGATGAGAACACGTCACCACCGGGTGGTCCGCTGCGCTGTTTCCATTCTCAAGATGTAAGCGTGATTGCACGTACACACAGATACATTCGTTACCTCCAAACTTGACCTAGTTTAATCTGTTATACATAAAATATTTACACACATGCATCCAAACTAAATGTATTGCAGTCATTTCTTATCGAATCTTTGCATTTTTGAATGCAGGTTATATTTGCAATCGGGGGAGAATCACAAGGTCAAAGTCTGAGTAATGTAGAATGTTTCATGATGGGTTACGATGGCTGGAAATGTAGCATCCCTGTTCCTGCATCATCTACAAAGGACTACGCGGAGATGGCGGTTATCCCAACGATGAAACAGTGTCGTTATTATGCAGCAGTCGCCACACAGGACTATAGTATTTACATAATTGGAGGACAAGATTGCGGCTTCGGTTTAAACATAGTGGAAAAATATGACGTTCTGCGGAACAAGTGGGAAAGTTTAAGTCCACTTCCAATATCCGTTCACGGTTGCGGTGCTGCGTTTGTAAACTCACGGCTCTATCTTGTTGGCGGTAGAAGTTCCAAACAAAACGAGAAACGAGTTTGGGTAAGGATTGCATATTGATCTCCAGCAATTTGCTCTTTACTGATCACAAGAAAACTTTGTTGTTGCAACTAGCTAAATGCAAAGTTTACTTTTTTAAATATGTATAGTATATATTGAATTATATGTCAAAACTGTACTTTGTAATTTTTAGATATATGATGAGAAATCTGACTGTTGGAATGAGACTGCACCGATGAGATATCACAGAGCACATGTAGCTGTTGCAGGATTCAACGGGGAATTATATGCAGTGGGAGGAATTGGTGCGTGATATAATGTATTGTATACAAGCTAAAAGTAGCATATGTTTAGTAACTTGGTAAAATACCATAAACACATATATACAATGGAACCATTTAATTGTGTAGGCGGTCTGAAAGAAAATGACGACGGCTTCCTCTCAACCGTTGAAAAACTGGATACTCTGACGAATACGTGGTCTGTAGTTGCTCCAATGCACGAAGAACGAGCTTTCCATAGTGCAACTTCCATCGATTGTAATGTATACAGTTTGGGAGGATGCAGCGGAAAAATATGGCTACGAACTGTGGAACGGTATGCACCTCTCTTTAGTTGTACATTCCTCACATTCCAGCTCGAGTACATATTTTATGTATGCATAAATAATAAAATGGTTTAAATTTTTATTTTTTATCTTTCTGCAGGTATGACACAATGTGTGGTCAGTGGTCTAAAGTCAGTAGCATGAGCATTCCAAGAAGCAGCTTCGGAGTGACCACTACAAACGGTCGGATATATTGTGTGGGAGGTTATGATGGGGTACATTTTTTGAACACCGTAGAAAAGTATAATCCGAGAACTGATAGGTAAAAATAACCGTGCTTCAATTCAATAAATACGTTATGATGTTCACGTTATGTTTTTAAATTGTACGTAAATATTAAACATTACAGATGGCATTGTGTTCATGCCATGCAAATCGACCGTTACGGCCTTGCAGTCTCGACTGTCAACATCCCACTCAAATCGCATCTTACTTCAGCCGATTTCTCTTGACCACAAATCTTCTGGGAATTTGGTGACCGTATCGAAGAAATTTTCTCTCCAACTGCAGAAATCCCTCCTTCGTTTCCATCTTGGGACATGCAAGACGAAAGCGGCGGAGGAAGACAAGCACATTCATCAAGTATTGGTAATGAAAAAAGGGATAGCTCATCTGCAGCAGGCCCTTCTTCTTTAATTAAAGGCCAAAAGCGATCTAAACGCACGAACCGATTGATTAAATACATGATTTATCTTAGTTGTGTCCATGATCCGAGATACATATGAACTGATTGAAGGGTACTTTCGCATGACAGACGAACAGAATTACTAAGCAAATAGAGCGTAGACAACACTATGCATCATTCTTCCTAAAAAACCTTTCTAAAAATTAAAATATATCTATATGTTGTGGAAGTACTTTCATGTACAAATGCATGAAAGCAAGGTTTCAAACTTTGCCGTAATAGGAATAACTCTACATCTTCAAGTAGTAAACTTAAACAAGGTACTGCCAGTGTTTTTGTCTAAGTAAACAAATATAAAATGCGTGACCTCGTTGGAGTGTGCAAAAGCAATGCCTATTTGAATTCAGTTTTCTAAATTCTGGTACCGTAAACAACACTGCCAAAAACGTTAAAATATCTTTTACTAGAATCGTTAATTAAAGTTTCAATTATTATCATCATACTGAATTCGTTTTCTAATTACAAATATGTAGTTCATCCTAAACGATTTAAGGAAAAAATGTGATGTCAATCAAAATTTGCATCTTCTACTGATAAACATTACTGCATTAATATAATAATCAATACGTGACTTTGATGATCAATACTAATATACTACATACTACTCTGGTTAACTTTGAAAATCAAATTTTGACCTATGCATGAAATTCAATGGAAGACAACACGCCTATTATTATACTTCATTCGAGTGCTTTACAAAACCTTTTCTTTCCATTTTGCAGAGAGATCTCATCTTGAAACATTTTAAATTATCATTGATTGTCAATGTTGTGTTCTCCAGAAAAATGCGTTTTTCTGTATGTTGTGGTGTAATGTGCGTGAATGAAGCGTATTCCTTTGATAGTAAAGGCTTAAATGCGCATAAAATACCTAGACGAATAGGTGTTTTAATTTTTAAATAATTATGCTCTCGGTACTACAAGAGAATGCTAAACATATTAAGCGGCTTGTTATCAGTTTTACTAATAAAATTTTAGAAATTAATTTCACAACGCTTGGTAATATTGTGTTGCGGGCTGACATGTTATTGAATTTGATAGGTTGATTGAATGTTTTTGTTGATCTGAAATTACATATAAACATTACGACTATTTATCACATTGATTTAACAGACAGTCTATCACTTCTTCACTTTCTTCTTCATCATCATCAACCTGAATGGTCCTTTTTATTAACTTTATCTACATACATTCTACATAAATAGAGTATATAATTATTCATATTGATATATGAAAAATATCATTATTATTATCGTATGCATTCATTACATACAACATACGGTAATAATAGCCAAGAGCATACCTGGTGACAGGTAATGAGTTACACATGTACCTGAACTAAATCGTCAAGCTTGGTGCTCATCATATCGCGAGCGATATGTGGCAAAGCAATGACTTATTACACAGTGCGAGAACGAAAATATATAAATAAATAAATAAGCATAATTCATATATTTATTATTATCATTATTATAAATTATTATCATTGTTTACGCTAAACTTGATCGTGTGTATATAATTTGATACACATTTCAAAAGTTTAATTTAGATTTGTAGCCTTTTTCTTTATTGGGGTTGTTCATCTTATGGTGGTTGGTAACTTTTGATGGTGCTATTTAACAGGCTTGTCGTTAATTTAAACGCATGTGTGCTTATTGTGTGTCGAGTTGACAAGTTGAGAATGGCATTAATTATTAAGGTTGTGATTTTATTGTTAATGGTTTTTCGAAAAGTATGATATTTTGTTACATCGTTTGTAATTTTAAACATTACATGATGTGTGCTTATGCATGTGTGAATGAGTCTCAAAGAGAAAAATGGTGACGGTTTCAATGAATGAATTATTTTTGCATTTTTATCTCTTTGTGATATTAAACGGCAGTTTTAGGGATACAGTAGCTTTATGATATGCCTGCTAAAAGTGCAGCTTCTTTTACGGTATGCTTATGTGGGAATAGGAGCTCGTTACATTTCTGTCAAAGAAATTTTAGCCATATAATCTCAAAGTCTGTTTTGTATGCATTTATACATGGCTTTGAAAGAATTGAAACATCACTAACTGCACTTCTGTTTTCATATCGACTATGGCGGCTACAAAACCTATTCAATGAGATTACACAGACAATGACTTTTCAGAAAACTTGATTTACTTTTTCAAATTTTTAAGATGAAACCATTCCACAGTTTTCGTTAGTTCTCATGTACTTCTGCAAAAATATCAGTATTTTTCACTGTTTGAATAATTTGCTTAAGATATAACTTGCGTTTTCAATGAACAGAAAAAGTGGGCATAACGCATTTAGCGATATAAAAAATAATTCAGTATAATCTGATATTCTGTGATTTCTCACGTTTTGTGAATGTAACGAGAGGTGCTGGATGATTTAAGAATATAATGCATCTAAAAATAGATTATACGCGATAACTGTACACAAGTTTTCCATTTCCAATGTTAATGTTACTAAATAAGTACTTAATGAGTTGCACTTTCTTTTCCTGAAGATTTGACGTACCTATATATAAGAGAGCATGGCAAATAAGTGCGATCAATTATTGCATCGATGCCATATTTTCATTGAATAGTGGGTTCTTAGAAGAATTATGCTATCCTTGCTAATTGATTGTGTCACATGTCAGTCAATGAGTTTGGAGAATGGAGATACATAATTTTGGTTTTAGGTTTGGTGATGTGGATGCATGTCTGATATGTTCATAAGAACAAGAGGAGTGAATTACCCAATTATAGAAATCATTTAAGAAGGAAGGATGTCTGCAAGACAAAGTTATCATTATTTTCATTTCTCGCTACATAAAGCAGCTATTATGCGTTGAGTGTTTATGTCTATGTAGTAAATTGTCTTGACAAGGTACTAATTCTCTCCAACTCCACGATGCGAAAAAACATTGTTGGCTTTTATGATAGCGTGTCTTCAACGTATTCAATTATCAGCGAAGCACTATGAATTATGTTTGCAAAAAATGATGATGAGTAGGATGACTTAAATTGAATAAATAAGATTTTTGCATAATCTTAAATAGAAGGAGTGTGCTTGTTATGTACGGCAACATAGGTTAATGTTGTTACTCGAAGCCTGTGTCTGTCTGAGTAGCAAGCAGGGTTCCTCATAAATATTTTGTTTTAGTAAGAACTAAAAAATGAAATGCTAATTATAGGATACGTAACCAGAAATATTTAATGGTACGGCACTTGTTTGTTGTTCCTACCGTCCTCGTTGTCGCAGAATATTTTTGCACGAAACGCTGGCTATAGCGAATAAACGCTACAGTAGCCAACTGCTGTCCAATTCCTATGAACTATCACATGAAAATTGTAAAGGTTTTTTTTTATTTACTTAACTTTTTTCCGTTACGTGTTACAATAATTGCAGTTGTTGTTGTTTCTTGTGATATTGACCAAATTATAATCATGTCTGTTTATCCTTCTTCGTAGCCATTATTGTTATGTCATGCATGAGTAGTAAAACGCTCCATGCCGAGTGCCGACAGAAAATCAGACTGACGGTGATGATGATTTATGTGACAATAGCAATCAAACATGGAGATCGGAGAGGAGTTAAAAGGGATTGATGATGACGACTGCAAAATTCCCAAAAAGTAGTCGCTTATACTTCTTTGTACTTAAAAGATTTTATGGACAATCCCAATCTAGATTCTTTCCTCTTGTCAATTGTCATGTTGTGTTAGGTAGTTCTTAACGAGCTAGTTTATTGTTCTTCCACAGTGCAATTGCGTTATTACAAGGCAAACAAACAAAACATGACGGATTCCTTTCTGACATTGTTGACCGTTGTTGCAAATTGCTGCAGTCATCATTAAAATCTGTATCATCATCGTCAACACGTATAACATTGTGTGGGTACACGTTTTCTTCTTTCTAAAAATTAAAAACACAACCGTAAACCGTTAATGGAGAAGTACGTGCATGTACGTTTGCCATTTGTTATAAGAATGCTATCGGCCTTATTGAAGGTAGTATTTTCATAGGACGGGATCAGGTTGGGTGGAAGCAGCGTCTTGTCTTACATAACACGCTTTCTATGCGTGAGTGCGTGTGCATCTTTGTGTTTGTTTTGCCAAATTAATAATTATCACCTCTGCAGCAAAAAATATCCTCAATATTGACGAACGATGTTACTTATACTGGTAATAAATAAACGGTTTAGGTTATTAGGTTTGTTGATTTACAACATGCAGAGCTATAAACAGCTTATCAAGAAAAAAATAGCCAGCCCTAAATTGACTATAGGGTCGGCTATTTACCTTGATATTCATGCCTGTAGTAATGCCCTGTCTTGCCTGACATCTTGCAATAGTGATAATGCTAATAGTCTCATGGGCAAGAAGACAAATGGAAAAAAATGTATAAACTTCATGTGACACCACTTGACGAGTATATTATTGCATGCGCATTGTATATACATTATATGATTATTAATATCACATTGGGCTAAATCTCACTGTTCACTCTTCATTCACTCAACAATCTTTTATCGACAATCAGTGATACTAATTCTCATATTACCAGCATAACGAAAATGATATAAGATGTACATTTTCGTTTTGTAAACGGTATGTAGATATGTATTTTTTTCTTCAGCCTTGATGTCTCATGAACATTAGTCGTTAGCGGACATGGACGAATTATTTAATAATATTATAGACGCGTTTCCATCCACTCATTTAGTTAATGCACAACAAAGGAAAAGAACATTCCATTCAATCATCATGCTGGTATGATCAGTGCATATCCATAGTCATCAGCAGTTTAAATGTATACCATGATCAAAAATGGTTTGTAGCAGGTTGTAGTAGGGAAGAAGTAATTAAGGTGCGATTGTAAGTTAAAGGTTTGTCGAGGTGAGATGAGTTGATGATGAAGGGTATATTATATGCCTGTTATTATTTAGAGCGTTCGTTTTATTTATGCAGAATATGTTGCACTGCTAAAACGCTACATTTTAGTCATAGACAACTTACATCATCGTCATATCATTTGGCGCAGTCAATATCATCAAATCACATCCACATCTCATCATCATCGTACCTACCGACCAATATATGTTGATCCAGTTACTTTTTTTGTTCCTGTAGCAGTTGTTAAAGAACATCGCATCTCTGTACTTTCAGGCTGCTAACAAGTTGACAATGTGTGCGAACGGGATGTATTGACAGTTTGGTAATGCAATTATGTGAAGCAAGGTCAAAATGTGGACATGTTATGAATGGCTTAATGGCGCAATGAATGAAATAAAGTAGTTTCTTGAGTGCAACAATCAGGATGGATGGAAATGATGTTGAATCAATATTATATATGTTTAGTTTTGCTTTTTGTACGTCTGACTGGTTCATTTTTACGCTTCATCTGATCTACCTGTTCAAAGATCAAGCGAGGCTTTTCCAGCGACATAATTATGGCAGTTTTATAGCAGGTTATTTTCATGCGCTCTATCAATTTCTTTACGAGGATGACTCTCTTTTAATGTCAAATTATATGAAATCATTGAAGTCTGCAAAAATTTACATGGACTGTGTTTTCTTTGTTTTTCTGAATTGTTTAAATTAGAAGCTGCGCCCTTTGATTCGTCCTATTGAATTGTTAAAAAGGAATTTAAACATATTTATTTGTTTTGACGTGTCTATGCAATGGTACGTCACAAAAAAGCGCTTTAGGTTAAAATTAAATAATTCATTCGATTCACCAGCAGGTAGGCAGTTGAGGTAATCCAGGTACGGATCATGTTGGCGTTTGTCATATAAATAATTTACCGTTCATTAGCCAAGTATTTTTGGGGATGTGCATATTGAATCCGTAGTTTTTTTGTGCATTGACATTTATTAGCTATTACGTGTTGCCCATGTACGCTGCGTGTGACTTGCCCTACTGTTTTGACTGTTGCTATAATATCGAAGGGTATTAACTACTAACTAACTAGTAGAGCAGCTACAGTCGCTCGTATGTAGTAAAAGAGATAATGTGTTTCTAAATGTCGTACTTTACGTCGTAGGACTTGGTTATCTCATATTATTGTTGTTACATATTTATGTGATGTTCAAATTGTGATCTGTAAGGATGACTAGATGACAAAATCAAGGTCATGGAAAATAGTTTAATGGAATCCGTATCGAATTGCTTGCTGTGCGAGTGATATTGTTATTATTATCGTCATATTGTATGATATTTATATATAACATGCATTGGTGTGTACCGTTGATTATGTTTATAATTGTGGTTAACTGTTCAAAGATTTTTGGTTGAATGATAATGTGGCGGCGGTGGGGTTGCTAGTGGAGTAAGTGAGTACATATGCGTGTGTAACAAAAGGTGAAATAAAAATGTTAATTAAAATAAATACTCAGTCAGTAACAACAAAAGCATTTATAAAAATCAGTTCATTTATAGTAAATGTGCTATATAATATAATAATGACGACCACCACCGGTAGGATTATGGAATATTCAAATTACGTGTAGAACTCAATCAGTCAGTCCTGCTGTTGAAGAATATGGTGACACACTGTGTCTTCAACTCATCTATTAAAAAAAGGAGTGTTCTGTAGGGACTTGCATTTTTTAGCCATTGATTATTTCTTGCTCCATCATAATAATCATCCATCTCACACTTTTATTATTATAATCTCGACCACGGACACATAAAACGGACGAAACTGGTAATATTTAAATAAATAGCATTGCATAAAAAGTACTTAACTTTAGGTGGCAGAAAATTATAGTTATCGTCCAGCAGAGAACATTATATATTATTATTATGAAATTTTAATGTAATATCAAACCAAACTACCATTATTGTATGTATGGATAGTTGTTAGAAGTTTGATGAAAAAAAATCATTGGTACGGTAGCTGTTGTTCCTCTCTAACAAAAATTGTGTGCAGCATACTTAAATCTGTACACTCCTGCGGATATGAAATAAAGACCATGTCACATCATCAGTTAGTTAGATCAGATCGCATACTATATTTAAAAAATTCTCAATATATAATCTTGATTAGTAGACTAGACTAGTAGACACAACACATCAATCCATGATATGCCATGAATTATCGTTAAGAAATGCATTCATTAATACGTAATGAATTGAACTACTGGTGGTGGTGAGGTGAGAGATAGTTTAATGAATTCGCTCATATAATGTAATAAGTAATGATACGCAAGTGTCGTAATATTTATGAAGTTGTCGAACAAAAAAACTGTTGGCACGTATCTCCACTTCATTCTTACAAAAAACGGCACCAGGAACATTGTAGTTAAGAAAGCGTTTACTGTCATAAGAAAATTCGTATATAACAACTTAGACAATAGGAAAATCGTCGTCGTCAACTTTTCTTCCCATTATCAAGCATCTACTATGTAGTGACTAATTAGGCGTCTGACTATTATGGTATATCGTAATTAAGGTCGAAAGATTCTGTATGTCCACTGATTGTATAAATTGTTGACTATTGGTATTGGTCGGATGGAGTTTGGCGTATGTGAAAAGCATGTACATATGAAATGCAGATGGTAAAACAATAAATTATCGGAATCTTTAAATTGGTGCAAGTTGCTGACTAATGGCGCAGGTGCGGAAACTGTGATTTTGTCCCAAATAAATAAATTAATGAAAAATAGACATTAAAGGGTACATACATCGTATATCTATATAATTGTATGACTAAAGCTTCTGTATTAGATTAATTATGGCTGGTACTTCTGGATACGATAAATACAAAAATGTGTGAAATTCCAGTAATGAATCTTGATTTATTTAACTCTCTAACAATTACTGTTTTCCCGCTTTTGTTTTGACATCAATGAAAGCTCTTTCAGATTTTGAAAACTTGATAAAAACTTTCACTAGACAAACAATCTGAATCTTATAGTGTTCATTCTAACAACATAATTTCATGGAATTCGATAGTGCATGCAAATAACGTGAAGATAAGGATTGGGTTTTGGACAAGAATATTTGCTGTGCGTGGGTGGATGAATCGTTGGATAAAGTTTAATGGTATCAAGTTATGATTTATTTGTGTGAAAGATGGAAATGGAAAGATATTTGGTAAAGCAACGTGATTTTTCAATTCGAACCTCTGGTGCTACACATATTTTGTGACATTGATACAATCTAGTGATAAGAAAGTTTAATCTAAATATTTACAGAATGTATTAATTGTTGAGATGATATCGATAAACAAATATGTATTTAAAAATGAGTTCAAGTTTATGATTATATGTAACGAATATCTTATTTGTATTGATAAATTCAATTGGCCTGTTTACTTCAGGCCTATGGCCTGGCTTTTGATTTTGATAAGCCCACACAAAGAAAAATTCAAGTTGCCTGTTTATTTCTCACCATTTTATTATTACTGTTAATTGTTCACTTTGTTTGGGATTTATTCTGGAATAATCTCAGAGGAAAGAACAGGTACAATATTTGAAGCGTCAATCATTATCATTAACTATTACCAAATAATTTAACTTAACTGCTGTTAATCAGTCGGTCGTGTGTAATGACAAAAAAAATTAAACAAATCGAATTTATTTATAAACTCTCTCAAATCGAATATCCAAATCGTTCTACTCAAATTGATAATAAATTCGTATAAATTGTTTATAAATTATTCCTTTAAGTTAGTAAAAAATGTTAAAAATCAACAAAGGAAAATAAGCTTCTATTCGCCACAATGTCCCTCAACTGTTATAGAAAATATTGAAAAAATAATAATGGGATGAATAAATGCAATTGATGAATGATAAGTACAAAATGCTTTTTGCTCTCGAAATGATTTTTTTTATTTGTCATGAACCATGTTATGTAAGACTCATAATGTAACATACCCATTTGCATTTTACCTGTCAACTCAAATTCGTTCCGGACGCCATTCCTTCAGTTAAATGACTGTGTGGATATCATATCATATCTTGTCAAAATTAATCACCACGTTTATGTCACATCATGCATGACTAACTGGCTCCCAAGAAGAACACTTAATGCTTTTTTAAATGCTAGATACATGAAAGGAGTAGGAGTAGCAGCAGTCAGTCAGCCAGAGCACCAAGAATGAAAGATGGCTAGATTGAAATGACGGATGAAGGAGTAGAACACGTAGATAAACGTCTACACTAAACCAATAATGCGAGGTGGTGGGTCCAACGTCTAATCATCATCACCATCCATACGAATTAGATATGCTAGACGGAATCCATAAAATAAATGTCAGAAATGAAACTATAATGAATATGTAGGAACAAGAGTGCGAAATCATAAGACGGAACACGCATAAAAGAAGATTTTCATGCTGATGAGCCAACAAGGAGGCTACTGTTCTGTCATAAAAAACGTGTCTTACTATAAATGTAGTTCCTGTCTTTCTTCCAGTTCATTATTATTTCTGCCAATCATATTTTTTGATAATTGTGTTAATTGTTCCAATTAACTAATTATCTTATTAGTTGGCACACGGTCACGTACCCCGAACTGAATAGAGCGTTATAATTTGTATATCACACATATTTATCACATTATGTATCACGTATTTCACGTATTTACGTGCTATTTTTTAAGTAAACGGACTGCTTGACCTCGTAACAAATACCCGGAGGAATGGATGATAGCTGTTGATTTGATATGCTGGAGAGGTAAGTACATAAAAATGCCAAAAAAGTGTGTTACGTAGTAAGTATTATGCTGTATTGTGTCCATTACAACAAGCCATTTTTTTGAAACCCATGCTTTCTAGCTGCGTAGATATGTGAAGTTGTACTGTTCCATGAGGTTATAATCACGAGGATTTATGGCACACGAAAAATATCGGAAAGATCATTTTCATGTACCTCATACGTAATTCTTTTCTAATCCGTAATGCTATTTGGTTTTCAGTTTAGAAATGGCTTCGTTGGTGGCTATAACTCATATTAATAGATTTCTACTGATTTCTTGGGTCTTATGTATACTGCACTTTTGTTTAGCTATGCTTGACCGAAATGACATGGTGTTTATTTATTCAACCCACTTTCATGTCTTATTATACAATATGAAAGTAGCCCTTCTTGTTGGACAGATAACGTACATCTTGAGATTTTACTGAACGCTGCAATAATGTTATGTATCTTTAAATTAAATTCGATTGATAGATAATGTATAGAAAGCAGCTTAGATAACATGTTCTCATTTAACCGTTAGACAAAGACTTTTATGCCTAAATACTTCCAGTAATGCAATTTAGTTAATGAGGATTTTGACCAGAGCAGGGCCAGAAATAGCGAAATTTGTCTCGTCAATGAGATAAAAGCATTTTGTCATGCATGTGCATATACTTGACATAGAATGTTGATCGATCTATGTACAGAGGTTGTGCCATAAAAAGCCTAGACCCGATCAAAGGTTTAAAGACATTTGTAATCTTAGTCCGGCGATTTGGAATTGGAAAAGCATGTTATATTAAGTAAACATATATACCTACATATATCCACAACGGTTTATAGTTTTAAACTGAATAATGGGCAAATACACTTTTCAAATAAAGTATAGAAATGTCCAAAAATATCGATGCCCAATCATCGAGTCTTGTAGTTGATGGTAAGACTATGTGTAGCACCCTAATCAATAATATGGTATCAGCAAATGTGTATTAATTTTGACAGATACAGAAATTAAGTCTAGATAATGCAGCAGAAAGATCAATATATTTATTATGCACTAAGCTATATATCGTTAAGTATGTATTAGTGTACAAATGGACCAATTAAAGCTTAAAAATAAAGTAAATAAAGTACCTCAATATGGCAATGAAATTATATATTATCTATCGTTATTTAGTATATTATACTCATGTAATTCCATACGTATTGCCCCGGCTGATATTGATATCCACTTGTTATTGACACCTGAGTGTTTTATCGATATGTAATCATGCCATCTCATGTGAATTTGTCAATTTTTCAAATATTTTAGCGAAATACATGATCGTGGAAAGACATTATGGAAAGTCTCCCGGTATAACACGTTCCTGCATAGATGCTCATATCTTCATGCGAACAAAATAAGGATACAATTCATGTGACACGAAACTGATTCGACTCCGTCAATGATCATCTCATAGAAATATCTTCGTCGTTAGCAATAGAGTTCCCTTTGTAATACCTAACCACTCTTTGCGTTCCCTTCATGTCCAGTTTTTTACGCATTTCTGTGATAAAGACTATTGAACGATAAAGTATGAGTGGGCCCCAGTCATTCGAGTTTCACAACCAGAAACTTCACAGTTTCTAAACATAAATAGGATCTTTACCCGTGCATAGTTTAGTGAAAATGTGAATCCCCAAACAGCTAATTTTATAGAGAAAATTTAGTGGTTTTTTCGACCTTGTAATTGTATGCCAATTGTATGCATTTACAAAGAAAAACCTATTTTCGTTTGTAAATTTGTTAAAACTGTTAAATTAAGCAATTGAAAAAAATGTGTCGTGTGCACAAACTACCTTAAATGGAATTCCAGAAAACTCACACAACATCAAATTTTGCTAATCATTTCCCACTTGACCAACTCATATCCTCTCAGCAATCCTTTCAGGTAATTGTATTTTAACATGAAAATGTACCAATTTCCAGTCATAATAACATCATTACAGATTGTAGATGAACAAGCAAATAGCGTTTATTTTTTTGTTCATGTCAGACACAGTCCAGCTCATTCACAAATACTACGTATTATTATGTCGTCTGCACTAAAAATGAGTGTCTGGAATCCTGGGAAATTATCCTTTTGTTATTTTAGTGGTCCGAATTTTCGTAGAATTTTATGAAACATATTCATAAAAAATTGCAAGAGCACTCTTTTTAATCATAGGCAGTTAAGTGGTAACGTTGCATACGTTTGAACAAGCACGCGTGACATGCATATGAATTGAATCAACAATGCTGATCCAAAAAAACCTTTTGCTTGCCGCAAGGAATGCAGAAAGCTTGCTATTCATTGTCAAAATCTCAACTAGGCTTCAGCAGCAGTAGTGCTAGAGCTATGACAGTGAAATGAAATGAAATAGTGATGCTCCTTGGCAAGTGGCAAGTACAGCACAGACAAAACAAACTACACAAACCAGCAACTCTTTCAATTTCCATTCTTCCATACCTACACCCGCTTACCGCACAATTAATGTCTTGATGTATTCACACATGCAAATGCATAAAAGGAGCTTGGCTGGTTGACTAAGTGAATAGGGTTTGTTTTTCATTAGTTTGAATGGAATACCCATTGTGTGACAATAGGCATGATCTAGGATGCCCACAAAATGCTGGGAAAGTTTACTACTGATGATGACGATGAAGGTCGTCCATTTATCAAAACTGGATCCTCATCTGGATTCGACTGTTGACTGTGTGTCTATGACACGTAATTCGACTCGTTTTCCATGTTTTGATCCCGCGGTGTGTCGAGTCGACTATCTAAAAATACCTGCCCATTTGCGACTCTTAATATATGTACCTCCTTATTTTTGTAGTATGTTTGTAAGACGACGACGATTGATGACTCGATGGAATTTCATAGTAGCCGTATACTATTTCAAACATTTCCCTGACGTGTGTAAGGGGAAAGACCGCCGCAGAACGGCGTAGGCGAGGCTATAAATGTTTTATGAAGTGCTTCCATCTCAGTGTATTCTCTAGAGAACAACACACTGTCTCCAACAATGTATCATCTTACCATTGTTTTCCAGAGCCCGCATCATATTGTACTTCTGGACTTCATTTTCCTTTAAAATGTGCTCTTTGATGTCAACGTAGAATGCATTCACAGTTTGTAAGGTTTATATTTTATCACAATATGTTACGATGCCGAGGATCATAAACATAAACATTATCTTTGCTACCTGTTTCGAACGCAATTTCACTTTCAACGACGAAGTTTTGAAAATATTACAGTTTGGGAGGGAAGCAGAATAATGCCTGCATTTTACCTTGCTAAAAGCTTATCTATTCTCCACCAGCCACTACTTACAATTCAAATCATTACAGAAGAGCAGAAGCGTTATCGTTTTTATTGTATAACATAAGATGAGCTTTACCTACTTTTAATACATTCATAAGAAGGCATTGCAAATTATTAAAATTAACTTTTTAAAATTCTACCTTCTTTCAAGAATCACAAGATAATATTATCTGACTAGGTATAAGTAAACTTTTACACACTACCTACATAGATAGTAAGGTTATAGGAGTTACATCATTCACTCTAGATATTTTTATAGGAATCCGCCCTCTTTATCTTCATATTACGTTACATATTATAGGCATTGGTAAAAGGGGTAATTGTTATGGTCGTCGCTTCCTATTATGACGGTGGAACAGATTACAAGGACTACGCTTTCAAAAATAGTCGCGTGCATATTATTATTTACCTATGTAAAATAAATCACTACGATGGCTTAATTTTTGAAACATGAAAACTCTGCGGACATTGTCCTCATCAGCTTATCCTAAACTGATGTCGCTCTATATAAATTATGCTATGTTATTTATCAGGAAAGTAATATAGGTATACATATTACGGTTAGAACCGCAATTCCTAATACCTTAACTAACTTAGGTATGTTAACTTTACCTACATATTAACATATTATTAAGTTTATAAGGACCATGAGTATTAGCTTGGCACTTTGTTGGTATTAGCGCTATATCATACGCATATAGGTGTCGTTCTAATGAGCCAGCAGGCATTTATTTCCCATTACCTTTGCGTCTGTGAACAAAACATGTTCACTTTGGCTGCATTGGATAAGTATTGCTGTAACTCAACCCTTCTGTGCAATTACTGTAGCAGGTAAACGCTTGTGCCTCAAGTGACTTTTTATTGTTATTCTTACACTGCACTGACCAATCCATATAGTGGGATTGTAATGTAGTACGATAAGAAGTGCGTGCATGCTGCGTGCAAATTCCTTTACTGACATTCCTTTCTTCTTTTGCAGCTGCTGATTTAAACCGAGCATATCTATATGCTTGTACAAAACCTACGTAATTGGGATATATGTAAATACGCAATACGCATCAAGTGCATAAAGAGGAATGCATGTGAAAATACACAGTGAAGTTAGTGTTCAAACTAGATAAAGTCCAAATACCAAGTTTACTCTTTCAGATAATCTTTCCATTGTCTGTATTGTAATCATTATGACTAATTTACTCGCACAAAGGCCTACTATGCGGTGATTACGAGGAGTTGTGCTGATGAACAATTTCCAATAGTGAAAAGTATGCGCGATTTATTTATTTCTCCACATGGTAAATAAAAGCTGCTAGAATGTATACCTCCAAGTAAAACTCGGGGAAACCGAGTGTGTAGGACATTATATCTGGAGATTGTCTGTCAAATGCACTAATGATGTGATTTTGTCCTGGGTGTTGAAAAAAGTCCCAGTCACATCAGTTTTCGTGAGTGGATTCAGCCCACACAAAATGACAAATTTCCGAAATAGTCTTCTTCATTATTTAGATAAATCGATTAAAATGATTCCATTACTTTGGTCTAAGATTTTCCAGTTTAGATAGGAGAGACCTTCAAAGAAATATCGGAAAATCGATTTTCCATGCTTTCCAGTCGAATGGATTTTTCTATTTCTTTTCTATACAATACGTACATCATAGTCAAGACTTTGGGATTGACTTACATATTACTATCATGCCATTACAAAGTGGACATATGACCAAAATTTGTTACATTTTTCTGGTAGCCAAAAATTGATTTCTTCTGAGATAGCGGGTATCTAAATGGAAATGAAGTATGTGTTTTACAGAAAAAACGCATGTAATTTTTAAACAACATGAATTAGAAATTGGAGCTTAGCTGTAGCAAAAGGTTATAAATTACTAGAATTTGCCGTTGCTTACCCCAACTGCATGAGTACAAAATCTCCAAATTAGTTTGAAAATCTCTACGTAAATATGATAAAGCTCTTTGTAATAAAAAACCTTTGAGATTGAAACTCGTTGAGTACATATTACAGTCATTTAATACGTTTAATATTGTTGGTGATACTCACACCGCAGACTGTTGAATAGTCTGCATATACTTACTATTCATCAGTAACAATAACCACTTTATCCGTTCGTCTACTCACATATAAAGGCTTCAACTGCTTTTATTATTGTGAAGGCACTCCACTATTACCGCTCTGTGGCACCAAATACCAATGAATAGCATTGAGTTGTACTCAAGCAACAATGCGAAGGTGTCCATGTCTGCAGTCTGCACGATCCCATTAACTCTATATCATTAGTAGTTATGTGTGTAGTAGAGTAGTGAGTAGATACCAAACATTAAATTGAGTCGGCAATAATGCAATAGTGACTCGTACTCGCATCAGCTTATATAGTACCAAAGATACTGGTACAAATGGCATTGCACTAAATGACAGTGGCACTGACAAAATAGTAAGTTTAGTTACAAAGACCATAATATATACATACGCAAGGGCTTTACAAATGCATTATTATAGCCTACCAAACAAGGAAAAATCACGGCGGCGGTGGTGGTGGTGGAAGCAGTAGTTGTAGAAGTAGTAGTGGACCGTGGGTTTTTTACGTTACCTTTGAAATATGAAAAAGAGTTAACTAGTTTTACGCTAGATGATACAATAAAACATTGATGCATGTGGTATGCGTGTGTTTTTCAGAGTTTCTTGCACTGTTCAACTTGTTTTGTTTGTTATTTTCCATTGAGCACTGTAAATTCTGCCATAACGCTACCCATAGTATTCAGCATGCTACAGATAATGTAGTAGTAGCCCCTGCCTTTGTTGCTTCCTTTTTTTACATTTTGACTTTGCGTTTTGCTGCGTGACTAACTCTTTTGTCCGTCTGTATATTGAATATTATCATTATTATTAGTACTAGTAATAGCATTCATTCTGCATTTACATCTACCACGACGGCGATGACGAACAAGAGGAAAAAGAAATGGGATAGCGGTAGTAGCGAGTGAGACCGTTTCGCTTGGTACATAGGCATGCAATAAATGGTGTACAGAAACTCATATTTGAAAGGATCTTTCCATACATACTGCTATTCGACTTAATATAATCAAAAGCAAAGGTAAAAATCTTGATGAAGACAGGGCAAAAAGGGAAACAGGCTTATTCTCACTCACTCACACACTTTTCCTCATATGATATTCAATATTATGTAGTATAATATTTTTTCGCAAAGAGGAGAGAAGACTGACACAAAGTCAGGCTACTACTGAGCTGCTGCAACATGAACAATGCATGCTGACTCTGGCAAATACACACCTCAGCACTACATACTGCAGTCACCAGTCTTGATGAAGCACTCCAATGGAGAGCATAACCAAAGCAAAAAGGAAGAAACTTTGAAAGTGGTGATAGCAAAGCAAAGGCAAAAGGCTTCGCTTTTATATTCTTCTTCTGGTCTACCCTGTTGTTGTAGATTCAACAAAGGTGTTGTGAGCTAAATTAAACTCTTTCCTTCCTAAAGGAACCACTCACTCGACTAAGTGCATCATGTCTATTTATGGGACAAGCTGCTACGACTAAGTGAAAACAATTTAAGTGGAAAATTCCACACGGGGGTGAGAAACGGAAAAGCGGTTATCTGTCAAGAGAAAATTCGGGAGGGTAGTATGGTTCCCAGCTGCAGAGACAAACAATAAGTTATTATGTAAATATACATACATCAATTTCCAAGAAAGTGATATGAAAAGTTATTAATAATTTTGTCGCTGGCATGATGACGTCGGTGTACTATCAATTGCATTCAGTCATTGTTTTCAGTGTGAATTGTTAATGTGCAACCGGTATAATAAATAGCACAAAAAAAGCTGATGCTTTTTGTTTCTTCGAATAATTCACGTACAGGTGAATACCAAATCAAACTGACTCACTGTTGCTTTTTTTATGTTTTGAGAGCCGCACATGAGGTTGTTATTGATGATAATATATTAATGTATCTTGTTATTACTCTGTGCAGTGACTGGGCAAGATCCTTACCCTCTTCGCACTCACATTTTTTCAATTCATGAGTTAGCACACACAAAACCTGTGTGTTTATAAACGGTCATAATATAACAGTCTGCACACTAATTTTGTGTGTCAGTCAAGTCAATTTTTACTGTTCGATAGACAGGGACTCCTCGCGTCTCAACGAGTTATTGCTGCAAGTGTGAGGGCAGGCAAAGAAGGTGCTAACATAGTAAACAAACCATAATATTGTACAATTATAGTGCATAAAATTATACTGCCAAAACTATTATAGACTTTACTACACAGTTTTGTGCGGCTGCCAATTGATTATCATTGCAAGCAAATTTTTTATTGGGGATTTGATTTGTTTTGGGGCTATATTGCCGGCGTCGTCACTCTGTTGACTGCAATTCCAGATTTCCTGCTGTGCGAGTAAAAATTCTCGTACTACTGTGCCATTTGAAATGACGTTTATTGTGTGATCACCATCATCATCCGTTCTGATGATGGTTAGTTATGCATATTGCTGCTTTTGAATGGGAGGAGATTGAGGAGACAAAGAAGTGGAACAACACATACGTACGCTAAGCGATTTCTTCTTTATGCATCTCTGTCTCTGCGTGTTCTAGATTTTTATGTGCCCGTTTAAAAACTCGCAAGTGAGTGAAGAGAAAAAGGACAATCAATAATATTCACATTAGGCATATGGAATTGTTTGTTGGCAATCAATACAGTGAATAATAATAATAAAAACTGATTTTTGTCATTGCAAAGAAACAATAACTAAAAAAATAGCATTTTGTGACGTTTCTTTATTGCTTTATGCGGAGGTATGCATATTGTGATCGAGGATTGACGAAATGATGAATAATCAAGGTAAGTTTTTATTGAATTAAAAATTAAAAGGAATAATAATACATAACGTTAAGGACACTTAAGGCGTAAAAAACAAGACTGTAAAATCTTATCAGTTGTGAATGCAAAATATATTCATTCCTAGCTAAAAATAATAATAAAATTATTCATCTTTCATTTCATTCCTCTCCAGGAATCTGGATACTTTAACAATCTTGTTAAAAACATATTAGTCATAAAAAATAAATGTCCAAGTGAGAAAACAGTTCAATTTTTTGTGTACAAGTGATTATGAAAAGCAATCGCATTCTTGTAGATTTGTATCCATCCACGCTAAAAAGACACTTTTATTGTCCTCGTGTAAAATTAGATGTTAATCATGTTTCATCACAATAAAAAGGCAGTGGTGATAATATCAGATAATCAAGGAGGAGGGGTAATAATACAACTCCAACTTCTGTAGATGGACTATGGATCTGGCAAGTCCACAAAAAAATCAGATTCTTTATTGCGTTATATGCATATGTGCATCAGTGAAATTGCCAACATTGAGGCAGGCAGGAGACTATGGCATTATCTTAACTACCACATGATATGAATAAATTGATGATCTTGCATGGTGCATGCAGTCAAGCATAATATTGTCCTCTACCTTAAAGAAAAACCCACGCACACGTTTCATATCAAAATTATCATGCAATGCAATTTGTGAACGCACATCTCTCATCCCTCGAATTGCTCATTTGGATTTTTCCTTCCCTCAATCTCTCCTCTCTTTATAACCATACCCTACCTACCCAAATGAAAATGCATCCAATTTTAGATACCCCTTCTCAATCTTATCATCATATCTACCGTAGAGAAATGCAATTGAGATATCTTATAGGTTGTTCGTCTGTTCAACACTAGTTTTTAAATTGCAACGAAGGAACTACTTGTAAATGAACTGGCAAAGTTTTGTGGAGTAGTTCATTAAGTATGTATGTAGTATCTTGAGCGCAAAAAAATATTCATAGCCTGCTTGCTGTTTGTTTATGTTTCAGTAAGAGTAACAAAAACATCTCATTTTCTAGCATAATGTATTGTTATAATACCTATTCTAATGATGATGATACAAGTGAATGGAGAAATTTGTTCGAAGACGTCTCATGAACTGTAGTTGGAAGCACCGAACAAGTGCAAACAAGCTAATAACAGATGCATAATTTTTCGACAAGTGCTCAGTAATTTCGTACGTGTATTCTTAAGTATTTCCTATAATCCAACCTACTATACGCATACATTTCCATTGTATCCCACCCCACTCTTTCATGTCATCATTCTCAATAACAATTTCCCGAGATGAGTACCTCTCCATATATTTATTTAACTTAAGACAAAACGAGTTATAGGTTCAATAAAACAAGATGTACCCGAATCAGCTAGTATTAACCTTTCAAAATTATACCCACGTCGCATATTCCAGAACAGTCATCGCTGTACCATGGTTTAATTGTTGTTAATGTTTTCCCTTCAAGGTAATAATGATAGCAATATATTGAATATTCTAGCATATCTACAAAGATATCTAATCGGGTAGCCTCATTGGCGTGATTACAATTATACTGAAATACGTATCTAACGTCAAGATTTCATATTAGTATGGAAAGATTGGCTGCTGGACAGAAGCATGTTGAAAAGTTTTCTTGCTACCGTGAGTAAGCAGTACTGAAGCATCCAACATCTTGCATTATTAAAGTCAATAATGAGCAGTTTCAAGTGCACTCTGGTACGTCATGAGTGTATCTGTATGTATATATACATTGAGTTTCTGTGTATAAATAGGCATTAGTAAAAGGACAAGAGAAGCTCTCAAGAAGTTTTGTGATAGAACTGAAGTTTATATTTATCTTTAACTCTGTATACAATTGTAGTTACTACATTAATCGTTTCTCTTTCCTTTGACTTTAAAAGTCAATTCCAAACTTTATTCATTTTAACTTTTCAGCCAGTCTTTAGGCAAGTAGCGATATCTGCAGAGCCGCATTTTACCAGTTTGCAAAAATATTCAAAATTATTTTTAAACATTGGATTTGTTTTGTGCGAATGTGTCTCTCATTACTTTGCTTCCATGCTTGGAATTTTTTCTTAAAAAGAGTTTGCACATCATTTTTTTAAACAAGTTTGGTTTGAACAATGCTTCACGCTCATCTTACCATTAGCATAGCACTCACATAAAAGCAGGCACGCACGCGGCATATTCACTCAAACTACCACATTTTCATCATTATAAATAGGCATTAATGTCGCAAGTCACAAAACTTGTGTAAAATAAGGTATTATTTGCATACTGCCACACTGCTGGTGATAAAATATTGACTGAACAAATTCGCAAATTGAATACCATTACTAAGCGCTTTCTTCTGTTCTCCCGTCTTTCATTTGAATGACTATATTATTTGTACATAACATAGGTACGTAATTGTTTTTTCCATATTGTGAGTGTCGTACCATACAGAAGAGTCGGTCTTCCAATTTAAAACAATTTTGCACAATTGCGCAGGCACTCTGTTTGTCAGCTAAATATTTGACGACTCGTCATTCACTTCATGCGCCTATTAGCAGGTTTAAATAAGCATCTGTGTAGGAACACTTCCCTTGTTGACCTTCCTCCTGAAAAAATATTTATAGCTTTGCATACTATAACATGCCTGAATAAAAGCACTTCCATTGATATTTTGCGAAATGCACTGCGTCGTATGGAAGCATAGCGAAAAAAATTGCATGCATGAACTCATAACAGAACGATAAAAATTTCATGTAAACAACCTACTACATGCATTGTAGTACAAAAATGCTGATAAAAATGCACAACAAAAGAATAAAGAGATGACCATGTTTACAAAAAGTGGAGCTACAGAAAACTGTCAATGTCGGGAAGATGAATAATGTAGCAAAATATAATATATGTACATGTGAATTAAAATTCAGAAATCTTCTGCATCATCGTCTTTTTCTTGAATATGTACGTAAAAGACATAAACAAAAGCAAGTAATATAATAGGCATAAGTATGTGCGTCCAAACATGTGGTGTAAGTGTGCCTTTGCACATGTAGTTGAGAATCCAAACAAGTTTATATTTTGACAAGTTTTATGCCTACTTTACCTGCAACATTAAATTTAAAACCACATACATCAATCTTTCAGCCAAGACACACTGTTCTAGGCAGTTTCAATGTTTTGAGGATATTTTCGACCAATTTGTGCGAATTTCATTTTTTTGCCAAAGTGGTGGTTCGTAAAGACCAAGTATTAGTGTTGCTCCCTTTAGGATAAATACGTTATAAGATATAACCGCAATATATCGATGCGCAAAGTGCTGATACATTGTTTTCTCATATATGGATGTATGTATACCTTTGTAAACTGTGAGAAGATAGACTTCTGGTCTGCTTTTTTATGACTTATTGCTTCCCTTTTTACTACCACTAACTACTATTATCACACAGCACTTCTGCTGCCACTGCTACTTCACTTGCCATTTAAATTGTGCCTTGATCGTTTTTCTGTTTTCTCGTCCCTACTCCATCCGTGTTCTTTTGCCTATCACATTTTTTGTTGAGCACAATAATAATAGCACGCTTTTTTGCAATGTGCTTCTGCTAAACAATGTATTAACTTACTCACTGTCAGTCTTTTGTGTTAGTAGTAGCAGTAGTATAAGAAATGTTTTGGCTCAAGTCACCAGTGCGGAAACTAATAAGTGAACCTTCACTTAACAATACACTTGAACAGTGAATTGACGTGATGACTATTCTTACATACTGTCATGTACTAACTCACTCATACTATAACATGTGGCTAAAATATAGCTGCCACCGCTGTCCTGTATTACTTACTTGAGTTTCGCTGCAGTGCTGTACTCATTACTACATTACGGATACTTGCATGCAAAAGTGTACGCGCGCGACATGTAGAGGTTAAATCTCAAATTTAGCTCACAAGTCATAAGTCAAGACTATAAAAATACAACAATGATGATTTGAGGAGGCTTAAATAATGTGTATGTCTATATACACTTGAGTATCGTAGACAGAGATGAGATTAAGTTAATCTAACGTAATGAGTGTGTAATATAATACCTGTGTACATGCATATCTATGTTTGTGTATCTTCTTATTTGTCATGATCATGACCATGCCATAGATCACCGCTTCTTACCTGCATTCTATGTTATCATCGCCGTGATCATGTCATACAACAAGTAGCGTAACAACATCTACAACAACCAGTGAAGAAGCAGTGAAATTGTAATATGTTTGCAAGGCTGTTCTGTCAATCCCTGATCTCCGCCACAGTTCATTTTCTTGTTTGCATTATTCTCACATTTAATCTTTCCTCACAAGTTCAGCTGAAAAATTAAATACGTCATGCTCCTTAAGTTTTTCACAAAAGACTTTTCTGCATGCTACGCTTACGCTATGATATACAAAAGTCTGAAGAGAAGCTACTACTACGACACTTTGCCTTGCTATTATTAGTATGGTCATAGGGAACAAATAGAAGATGATAATTTAGAGCTTCAAAGTTAACTTGAATCACTGCACTCAAGTGCTATATGCACAGGTGAATTAAATTCACATTCACTGCCCATTTCTTTTGTCATGTTTCGGTGTATTACATAGCCTAAAAACTTATCACCATCTTCACATCAGCCCATTTACTTTACATTGTTCACAGCTAGTCATAGATCACAATCAACAATGCAGTATAGCAGCATTTAAGGTGATGGCTGATAGAGAAGCAGCTAAAGTAGCCTCTTTGTAAAACATTTTTACAATCTTGCAAACAGATAACACAATAATATGTAGCCAGCACGGCTACGTACACAATATCATCGCCAGATCATTTCTTCTTTCTACGTCTTTTTTCATTGCGCCTTGCATTTTCAATGTTCTCTGCAGAAAAATCCGACATGTGTGATATATTGGGTATATCCGTAGGAATCTGCAATGTTATTCAAGGTAAAATAGCTATTGTCGCTTTTGTTATATGGTACGTGGTTGAAGGTAGTCTGGCGTATGATCCTGGCTTCTGGCTTGGCTTAACTATTCTTTGTCTTATTTTATATTCTTTTCTCTGCTGCAAAGAACACCAACATAAGCCATCAGGGGCTCCTGGTTTTTCTCAGGAACACGTTATAACATTATAATAACAATAATTTATTTACAAGCCTTCATGAGTTTATTATGCTTTGGTGGAGGAAGTCCTACAACGATATTATTCATCTTCTTTCTCCATTATTTTAACACGTTCGATACACCACGACGAATATTAGAATATTTTATGACCCATTTTTCCTCATTTTTCTGCGGTGTATATGCATATGACGTCCATCTCTTTAAATGGTTTTTATATAAAATTGAAAGTATGAATCATGACGGTTAAAATCACACCAGCTTCTCGTGCGCATTGTTCATACATATTATAGCATTGCGTCTGTCAAGAAACTCATACATGCTAGTACAACAATGTAATTTTGAGAATACGCATTTAAGATGAAATTATGAATGAAATATTTTCGTTTGTGGGATCTGCAAAAAACAGCACTCAAGTCGAATAAGTATTGTGTTGTCTATCAAGTAATATAGAATGCACATTACTACATATTTAATGTTATTATATCATTATGCATGCTGGTAAGAGCTGTGTAAGTTAATTTTACGAAGTGCGTGGATCGTGGGCAGTTTCTTGTAAAAAGTAATGAAAAACCATCATTTCCTGTCGAAAATTATATTTTTTGCTAAATTCCCAAAGTCAGCGAATGACATACACCTACAAGGTTGTTTTATGGTTACTTTGTAACATGACAATACACCACCACTATATTCATAAGATACCACAATATGGCATAATGCAATTTTCAGCACTTTTTGTGTACAGAATCGAACGGCTGGCATTTTCATGAAAGTGATACTCTATCTTATTATATTGTGCATTTTCTTTACTCTTTCCAGATTTCAATCCAATGACAAGGCAGTTTACTAGCCGCGACGTGCAATTCTCCGCCTGTATTACCGTTTATATCATCGTTACTACACCGGCTGCTGGCTGATAATGGTACATCAACTAAAGTAAACGTTGAGAGACGATCAACATTGGAGTACAACTAGAGAAGTCGGAGTAGCTAATTTCAGGACAAAAAATTACGCGAGATCATCGGTAAATAATTTGGCCATTGTGGGAGTCCATAAGTCCATAATATCGAGTCCAAAAGTCAGTCAAACAGAGACTTGTATCACAACTGTCGTGAGTGAAAAGCAGAAATTCATGTCCGTCAATTGTCTGTGAATAAAATAGGGAAGTCATCTATCTACATAGCTTAAAAAGTGAATCGAGTGGAATACTACATATTAGAGCAACACAAAACAGGGTTTTAAAACGCAAAACCCAGACAAAAAAGGAATTTGAAGGAATGAGTAGACATTTTACATTTTTAATCCAGTCACAATGCCATTTATATTTGATGCTTAATTAGGAATCCCAAGTCCTTGTATTTGTACTTGTATGTATTGTATAGCCATTGTGTCCATATTAACCTTGAAGTGGTATGCCGATCTGTATGTCGAAATCAGCGAAATGCACTAATTTAATTGGATTTTCAAAAGAAAACTACTCTGAAAACCTTGAGTGCACTTGACAATCTCAATAAATAAATATAAAGTATATTTTGTCGTGACCACTTGTATTGTGGCAACACAATGCCCGGAGAAGGTCCAAGAGGGCGGAATGGCGGTGGTAGGGCCAATAACCACAATAGACATGCACAGCCATTAAATCCAAGACGATACTTTTGGCTGGTGGTTGGCTACTACCTCTGCACCATTTATATAAAACAGACAGCAGGAAGATCCGACACTTTCCCCAGTGCGGATTTCTCTTCAGACTTCCAGTTGGGAACAATTGGATTACACAAGCAACCCGCAGAGCTGATTGATGGAGAGCCGGTTCCGCTGAATGACAATCATCACGCCAAAGAAGGAGGAGGGCATGAATCTACGAGCGAACATGGGATCAAGGTGGTTAAAGTGGACTTTGAGGAAGTGGAAACACCCTTTATCATCGCGCTATGGATATTTTGCGCCAGTCTTGCCAAAATTGGTAAGTTATATTATATACCTTTCTAGAAATTTTGTAGCATATAGCCTTGAGACAATTTTAGCAACTTGGCAATATCAATACGTATAATCATGACCATGTCCAAGTTCGTATTATTTGCAAAGTATCATGAATCATGATATTACATGTAGTCTAGTTACATAATATCTCCAGCCAATAATTATGTAGGCACCTGTTTCACAATTTCGTTTCTCAACCAGAAATTGTGTAAATCCGCAAGACTTGGTCGCGGTAGACCAATACTTGAACTCTTGTGGATAAAGTTGTTATATCATTAAGCATTTCAAATTTGCATATTTTGGCCTCATTCCTCATTTGAGTGAAATTAGTAAGCTAGTTTAACCTATAGTAATATAAGGATAAATTATGCAATGCTGACAAGCGCTTAATGTCTACTACAATTTTGGTGGTGATTTTATGAGTATCTAAAAGTAATGTTGCGCATTCTGGAAAAGATTTAAACATACCTACGCACTTGATGTTTTACTTTTTTCATTTAATACCTTTAATCATGTAGTCTGAGTCATGTTAAAAATCGTTTTTCGTTACTTAATACTTCAATCCAAAAGGAGATGCAATTAACAGAGAGAAATTGTTGTTGATGCTAACAAATGGCTTCCCGGTCATTAACTAGGAAACTTGAATGAATTAGGCAATGATCGAGCTTGAGATGAAAATATTTTCATAGGTGGTTAGTTAAGCAAGTAACAATTTTATATGGAGTTTTATGATGAGTTCCATACATTTGAAATGTACCAGTTACCAGTGATTTTGCGGTCTTCTGTTGTGAGTTTTGTATGAGAAAGTAAAAAGAAAAACTGAATATGTTTGTATGTCAGTGCAAAAACATGAATGAGTGGGTTATTATTAATGTAAACATATCAACAAGCATGAAACAATCATCGAAATTGTGAAGAAAGCTCGTTACCGATAATCATCTTGTTAGTACTTTCCTTGTAAAGCAGCTTGTAAAATCTATACAATCATTAAAAATGGATTATAGAAATATAACGAGAGAATCACTCACAGTCCATTTTCTCCTGTGTATTTGTTACGACAAGACGAAATGCATCAGCTCTGATCTCATTTCTTTTCCCATCCGATCTCTGACGCTACAACGTACCTCTGCCTCTAACAGCATCCACAATTTTGTCTCGATTTCTCTTTCGTTATAACGTTATATTTGGTTTTAAGAACAAAGAGCGAAACAACATACTATTATTTTCACAACAAATGTGTGGATGATTCACTTTACCTTTTATCTACCTTCCATAAAGAGCTCCCGCTATAAAACGAGGTCGAGGTAGTTGAAAGCGTCATCAAAATAAAGCCGCATTTGATCTTCTCGATTAATTTTTTCACGTGGATAAAGGCCATGAGAAAAAGAAGCTAGAGAAAGTTAACTAAAGCCTCCCAAGAGAATTCTCTTTTTCATTACTTTAAATTCGCTTTCTAACTTTGCTCTCAAGTTCCAGAACTAGTCTTTATCGCTGTTCCAGAAGAACTACAAAGAGGGAAACAATACGGACGAAAATAAATGAAAGTAGAAATTGTTTTGAATTTACTGCATTGGCTTTGAATACGCGAGAGGAGATACGTAGGCGTATTACAAAATCTTTTATTTGTCGAGAAGTTGCAAATCTCTGGAACTGTTTTCGCCTCGAGCAAGAGGCTTCATGGAGTCCACATTGTGGACCTAAAATATCTCACTGTTACTGCAAATCCTTAACATGTTGACCAAATCTTATCAAACTGCATGGAGTCAGTTATTCATGTGTTTATGTTTTTAATTCTTTTATCTTTCTAATATCCTATAAAGGGTACAATTTGGCGGATAGTTAGAATTTACCGAACAAATTATATCACACAGACAGATAAATCTTGTTTTCCATTTCGTCCAATTTGCCATTCTAGCAAGAGAAAGTGACACGTAACAGTAACAGTGTCTTGTTGGTAACAGGATGTGATGTTATTTTGGAAAACAAGCAGAAATGATGACAAAGACAGAAGAAAAACAGGAAACAGAATAACAAATTAGGTCAATGCAATTTTGTCGTGTTTCGTTTGTATTCAAGAGTTATGTATCTAATTTTTGTATGCTCTTTTCCGCTATTTATTATTTCCACTGCTTATTTGTCCTTGTTTACGCAAATGAACAGGAAAAGGCAAAAACAATGGTAGCGCCCAGTTTCTTTTTGAGAAACATGGAGAACGTATGTCTACCAAAACTCTTGGAACCTTTGACATCATCACTCGGTACAGCAGCCGACGGGAGATAAGAAGTGTAATATGCGTAAAAAAGAACTTTTTGCTAATAAAACTGTCTCGGCGGACGGAAAAAGTGAATCTGAATATTTCATTTTCATGAAATACTTGCACCTACATCATTGTCCAACACCGTTATTGCCATTAATTTCACCGCAAGAGACTGCGTGTGTGGGTGACATAATTTTATTAGTACAAGTGTATTAGGATGAACGTTGTAGCTATAGTTTAGTGATAGTAGACGAAAATAAGAACAGGAAAAAACGAGAAAAAATCACAGGGTATTCTGATTAGTAAGTTGCAGTATACGGCTCCCGTATCGTATTAGGTGAAATGTGATTGAACAAACTGATGACGGGAGCGCGTGCAGAGTCGTCCCTCCCTGACTGAGAGATTGTCATTACATCAGCGTCAAAACGCAAATGGAATGGCTGTCACGGTGGGAAATCAACGGTTTTGTCCTTGAAGGAAGTCATGGGGTTATAGTTGCATAGAATATCACAAAAGAAACTTCTAGCAAAAAAGATAAGGCAAAGTCACATATGCTTGCATTGTCACACGTGTAACAAAAGTATTTTATGAAATAGCATAAATCTATGTATGATTATACTTGCTTGCTTTCATCAGCCAATCGAGTATGATATGCCTGTGAACTTACCATAATTCAGGATTGTGTTTTTAGTAAATGTAGTAAAAACAAAAGAGTTATTGGCAAGCAGAAATCTGTAACAAGGGCTAATGCCGTAAACTCACGCAACACATGAAATGTTTGATTTTTTGTGCATTTTGAATGATTGCATATTGCATGCACCAATGCATGTTTATAATATTATACGTGTATAGAATATTACACGACTTTTGAACAGCCATCCGAGAACAAATGACTTTTCCAGATAAGACGAGTAAATCCAATTTGTAGTATCAAAATTACGGACTATTTTCCAGAGTTATGAAAATGTCTATGAATAAAAATACATTCCCAGGAATCGTCTCATTTTAACAAGGGAAAAACAAAGACGTGAGTAGCAATGAAAACTTTCATTCGTTAAACCTATTATGTGTATGGGTAGGATTGGATATCTGCATTGTTTTCGAACAGTGATTCTGGCATCCTAGTAGGTACTGATTCTAAGGAATAATGAGGAAGCTCGTTACGGTTGTCCCAATTATCAATTGCGTTGATTTTAACCTGCCATTGTCACAAAGAGCATTTACAATAGGCTTGTTGCCTTTACAGTTATATACATTCGTACATCGTATTTATTAAAATTTTCGTCAATTCATTTTCCTTGGGGAACATTAAATCAAGTAAAATGACTGGGGGAAGTAATTTATTGCAATTTATTTATTTAATTAATTGCAATTTTTACCATAATCTCATAAATTTTTACATGTAGTTTTTTAGCTACCATTGTATACTATTACCACTTATAGTTCAACACAGAGAGAAACGCAGATTGGTAAAGTGAATAAACACTTTGCATTGAATTTTCATTTGAATTAAGTGATTAAGTGACGATTCATTCTTTACACGCAACCAAATTATGTATGGATTTTTGTTAACGAAAAATAAACTATTCTTCATTTAACCACAAAACATACCTTCTTCAACCTTATCCTTGAATTTTACTCCATTTCAATTCAGGGGTATAATGAGATTTTATCAAATCTCTTTGTCAGGACGAAATGGGTAATGTGGACAGCGGCTTTATGATGTTTTCATGTTCAATAATATATTCCTTTCACTACAGCATCTTGTATTGATACTCCCAGACTTTGGACTTTGTACGACTGAATCCTAGTAATATGCATTTTTTGTTTATAAATGCCTAATTTCAACTGAAAAATGGTCACATTACAATCGGATCTCCAAGCATGCTTCATTTTTTCTTTTAGTCACGTAATACTTACTGGTTTCTCTCATATCATCAACAGACTAACTCCTAAGAATCAAGCATTATACATAGGAAAATTTCATTCATGAATTTACCCGATGAACAACCTGTGAAGTAGTGATATGTTATGACGTGATATGACGATGAATCACTTCAGAAGGTATTCTCATTCTCAATCGAGTTGATTGCTGTGTGATTGCAGTTTTCTTGTTTTTCATCTAATTCATCACTCGCCCGCCGTTTTCTCAGACTACTTGGAATGCAGTACGTCGTGCTAAATTGCTAGTCTCATCTCAAATTATGTAATATTTGAACAAGAACTTAAACTACTATTAAGCCCTAATAGAAATAAGTGTACAACCAATTATGCCAGTAGCGTGCATAGTAAATGAAACAAGTAAGAGTTATTGACCCTAAACTGCAGGCTCTTCACAGGAAACTAAGTGATCACCTGCTTGTTCGAATTGAAATTGAAGTTTGATGCAGCGTTAAAATATAATTTTGACTTTTTTGGTAAATTTTTAGTATTGTCTGATTACATGTTTAAAAAATAAGCAAATTTTGCACGAGTTCCGAAAGTTATGCCGTTTCTCAAGGCTGCTGCTCATAGTCATCCTTTGTTACATTCTTGACAGACCACCATTTGGCGTAAATAACTGTAACTAAAATCAAGCGTACACTATTCAAAGGAAATAGAAAAAAATGTTGAGATATGCCCTCACCCACCCACATCTTTGTTTCCAAAAGCTATACATGTATAACATTAGCAGTTCAAGGAAAGAAAGTAATAATTAGCCACACTTTATTTTATCAAAATGAAACGACATATCATTTCTCTTCCCTTAAATTACATTACAATGAATGCTGCAATTAACGTAGGTACAAGATCTGTCATAAATACACTTGAAGGCATTCACAATTCATGTGTCGTATGACATGTAAAATATAATATGCTCTGCATATTCATACTTTTCATTTCTATTTACTTGGCCAAAGGCACACAAGTCGAGTCTATAGTCTGTCGTTGAGTTGTCATCTATCTTCTTTAAAACGCGTGGTTCCTCCGTTCCGTTAGGTACACTGTCTCACTTTTCATTGATATTCAACCTTTCATCATCATTGACAGTGAACTGAGCAATATCACTGTCGCTGTCGTTTGGTCGGGCGTGTGTGCATCTGATAATGACAGTGGAGTAGAGGGTCGAGACAACCAACAAAACGTTACTAATCCATATTACATACAATAAGCCTTAATATGTAGTTATATAAATGTGTGTGCTGCTATTATGTGTACTTCAAAATGAATGTGGTTTTCGTTGAATACAGTTTGCACTACGTACATTCATCAATGATATGATGACGATGATGAATGAAATTTTTTTTCCAAGGCAAGTCAGTCTCTTTGATGAGGAGAGTAGATCGCTGAGCTGCCTGGGACGATTAGATCATTTTTGCTAAATTACAAGTTTAGTGGCTCACTATCAAAGCGCAAATCCATTGTCACATTGTCCGTGATGCCGTTGCAGCCTGTTGCAGCAGCGAAACGAAGAAAAACAGATAATTTTTTGTAGCTAAAAACTACCTGTTCGCTTGCTTGCATCCAGTAATGACACCTTTGGCAATATTTAATTTCGTATATTGCCTTCTTGTCCAAATAATGTAATTTTAACGGATATTATACCTCAGGTCCGATTAATGTAATTGCATGACGTACTCTGTGGTGTGTAATGAATTTGAAGGGGGGAGGAGACTGATATAACTGCGTACTTGCAGTCACTGTCACTAGACTAACGATAACACAGACCATAAAATGAACCCTTGATTCTATAATTTGCTTGGAACTTTCCGTTAAATTAAATTTGCACTCCGTGGTCTCATGTTTAAAAGTTTCCTGTGTGTGCCAGCAGGGAATGGCAACGTGGAAGTCAGGGACATTTCTTGGAAACGACTGACACGTACACCTGTGGTATTGCTCAGTCTCAAAAACAGTTCCATCAACCAGTTACGTAGCTTGAAAGCATAATTCTCCTTATATCTTGTTTAACGTTAGATTCAACTACAACTTTACATAATACATAATATGTCATTCTTAGGATAATATTTAGACGTGGATATATTTAGCGGTGTGTACTATAGGAATGTACATGTATGTATAATCTTGTTTAGCGATATTATGTTATCGTTTTCGTACTTTCATCGCCTGAAATTTTTACTAGCTTCAACTTGTTTACGTCAATTCTATTCATGGAAACTTCTGAACTATAAAATACTTCTTGAATGATCACGTACTGCATCTTTGTATGAACGCGTAAAAGCATTAGCGAGTAATTCTGACTCGAAGGTCAAAGGATGTTCCTACTTACAAGACCAAGTGAGCTTGTCTGTCCTTCGATTGAAAAGTTTATAGATATTCAATTCCTTCTTTGTTTTCAGTTGCAAGGGCCGTACATTATCATTGACAGGAGTAAAGCAAAATATGGAATACGAAATTAGTCCATTAACAGGTTAAATTAATCAGTTGCTTCAGTTCTCACCATGAGTCAAATAGATTTGTTACACGCACATTAAGCGAACTTCCATGAGGAGCAAATAAATTTGTCATACGTACATATTTACGTACTTGTGATATTGAAAAAACGGTCAAAGGTGTCACATCAATTAAAACTCATAGCATGTCAATAATATAGGTATGGTCAGACCAGACAGTTTGCAAATATATTTTTTATATCCGTCTGTCTGAAATATGCCAAAACCTGTTCAAGACGGAAATGTAAACAGGCTTTTAAACAACGAGCGGTTGTCTGTTCTAAGGCATTTTCAAATTTAAATACACTTTCCTATTTTTTTCTTCCAGTTTCACACAGAGCTATATATTTTTATTACCTAGTATTATGTTTAATCAAGCTATAAATATTAGTCATTGTGCAACTCCAGATGATTATACCTTTGATACATATTATGTTAGTGTGTTAGTTTATTTTAGAAACAGAAATTGTTGAGGTTGATGATGCAATCTATGCATATTAAATAGGTAAGTATGCAACAAATGAAAGTTACCAGCGGGATTTCATGTTATTCTTTGCGGTTTCGAAATGTTGTTCAAATTACGTTCAACCCGTACCATCAACCAAGGAATATATAAAACCATGTTAAAATCATATCCGTTTCCTAGTAGGAGCACAGTTCTGTAGCTGGAGAATATTTTACCATTTCGTTCCAGGTTTCGTTTTCGTCTGTCCCATGAGGTGAGGGAAACCACATCATATAAAAGCAAAAATGTAGCAGGAGTTGATATGAATACAGACAACACGTGGAACTGTGCGTAGTTTACTTTGATTGTAGTAATCCATCACTCTGCAGACATTTGCATACATTCACTTCTGTGTTGACTTTTGTGATCTTTCAGTTGACTTTGTCTGCTCTGGTACATGTTCTGTTTAAATTTCAACTTTTCATGTTTTCACATTAATAAATTATTTTTTCACTGATCTCCCTTTGTTCTTCAAAACCATTAATTTTTGCTTAAAATTGTATCTTTGTTCATCCAATCTGTGTTAAAGTGTAGTACATACATTTTCCATTATTTTACGACTGAATTCCGCTGGAAATTCCAAACCTTTTTTGTTAAAGGGGAATGATCAATGGGAACCAATTACTGACACATAGTTTAAGTAAACTTACAATGAAAAAAACTTAGATTGGGTTAGATGGAAATGGGGAAATGCAGAATGCCTATGTTGCAAGTAATGTCTGTTTCTACATAGCTAAAACTCAAACCCTATGTGTGTTACGGTGCTGGCCAATGATATGGAATGAGTACTGACTGAGTGGGAATGTATGCACTTGTTCTTGTATGCAAAATTACTGTTTTTGTTGCTGAAACTATCCTGGAATATAATATTACAATATACATTTGACTTCACCTACTTTTGCCCAGGAGTATAACCGATTCTCATAAAATGGAACATTAAGCAGCCAATAAATCTCAAACATTTTTTTATCTTCCTTAAACACACGTTCTCAGTTCTCCAGTTTATGAATGTATTTTGAAAGTAAGCGAGCGAGTAAGAAATCTTATAATAACAGGCTATTACATAACATGACAATGAAATTCTCTTAGTAAAAAGGTAATCTATACCGCTAAGGGATATCCATTGCTTCTCATTAAACTAGATAGGTATACTATATTTTACATCGTATATCGCATCGCACATACCTACCTATACGGTTCTCAAATATCGTGTTCGTGTCCTCGGTTTGTCTCCTTAAATGCCCTGGAAAACATCAAACAAGCTAATCATCTTTCTGTCAGAAAAAGAGTATAAAAAATATTATCAACACTCACATAATTTTATTGTCACGCTTCGCTCGTACTGAATTACCTCCGTCATCCTCATTTTATACCTACCAAAGAGTGATGGATTTATGGTATATTGCTCAGAAGCATGCATTCTTTTTGTAGAAACTCCCAAGAAAGTTTATAGACAATGTGGGGAGGTATTAAATTTATTTCTAAGCTTAAAGCGTTCTTCTGCTGCTTCATTTTTGGCATTAATATTTTTTGCATATTTCGAAAGGAATACGGACAAAAAGTTATCCGAAGGGAAATTGCCGTATGCAATGAGATTTATTGTTCATCGTCATTATTCATTATTATCATCGCTATTACCACCAGTTTATTCGCAAACCTATCTTTCTACTAATCATAAGTAAGTTTTTGCAGTAATAAAAAGAGGAACATTTTGATGATGAGCTTTCAGTTTCGTACCTTACCTAAAAGAAATTACAGGGTTTTCTTCAAGGTTGTCAAAATTTTTATTCTCACCGTATTTTGCGGTTTCCTATATATAACACGTTGGCGAAAACTTTAGTAGCTCGCTAAATGTTTGTATGCATTTTCAAAATTACTTATATTTGAACGAATTTGGGATTTCAATTCTAATTATCAAAGAAGTCTTTTGTCATTCCACTTTGGTTTGTTAACAGCCATTATTTTTTGCCAGAATACGGTACAATAACATAAAATATAATATCAACATGTAGAGGTGTATGTACGCGTATTGCACTTTCATCATACTGACAAGCGATGCTATTATGATTTATGGGAATCGAATTATTCAGCCATTTATCCAGATCTCACATGTTGTGATGTGAAAATGTTAAAGCCACCTGTAAGGCACATGCGTATCCATCTCATATTCAAAGTCATTCGCCAAACCCGGAGATACATAGAATTGGAAACTGAGCCCCAGCAAGCCCAAAAATTATAATAATGGTTTTAAGCAAAAGTTATACCTGATCCACAAATATTAACAATGACTGGAGGACAGCAATTATTATGCATTATGATTACAATACATAATAATGCGATCTTTACAGATTACATTTATATTTCTTAATGTGAACAAAAGCTTTGCTTTTGATCATGTTAATTAAAAAGAGAAAGACCTCGGCAGTTTGTATTAATTTCAGGATGGTATTTAGGCATTTAGATGGACAAACTGAGACTTATACTGACTGCGAGAAACTGTTCGTCTGATATCATACAACCGATTGATTTAAGAAGACGGAAAATAATAGTTGCCTTAATTATACACCAAAGCACGGCAGGGGGGAGTATGTCATGATTAATGCCGTGAGATTATGGATGAATGACATACTGTACAATGTACAATATGGTTGTATGCATAATGTGCTAACATATTATGTATGTTTTGTCTGTCATAGTCATACAATGAATGACGTACTTTTGCTTTGTAGATAATTTAGTTTAGTTGTATCATGAGAACAATACACACCTACAAGCAAGGCGGTGCACCAATTTATTATGAGCCTGGAGTCGCACGCATTTGCAAACTGTATGATCGTCAAAGAGTTTGTTGGCAAATAATTTTACATTTTGTCTTTATGTCAAGATAATTTTATTCCTGCTTCTTCCCGGAGGAGACAGATGTAAAGAATGAGACGAAAAGTGATTATGATGCTTGGCAGTAGTTATGGGTTGTATTTGTCATGTATAGATTATTTCTGTCTATTCACTTCACGTCTGAATATAGCGTTGTTGGCTGTTATACTAGGTGTATGAATCGTACATCGTATAATGTTTGGGGTTTGGGTGGCTTTGTTTGAGTATACTTTTTATCCTCCATCATATATTATTTGTAGCAATTTCCGTGAAAAACCTGAATACTGAATGTGTACCCACGCAATAACATGTACATATTTATAATATCGCATGTATATCAATTTCTAGTCGACATATTTTTTCTGGATTTAGGGCACTTTAAAAATGCATAAAAATGTGGTGACGTACATGCGAATGTGTACAACATATGTGAGCTCTCCTCTTTGATAATAATGCACAAGTTTATCGATAGCGATGAGAATGTACAGAATTGTGACGATGGATTGAAGCTTGAAGTCAGCTCTTTCTTCAACGAAACTAGCAAATGCCGACATGTATGTACATTGCAATGCAATTGTATCGTGGGAATTAAAAAATGAGGAAACTTGTTTCGTCTTGGGAATCGGTTATCTAATCATATAACTCAGTTGGTTTATTGAACATTTCATACAGCCTGTTCAGATATAATAAAATATAGTACAATGTAGTACATAGCATTTATGTAGATACAGACCGATGAAAGTATAGGGAAGCACATGAGTAAACAAAAATTTGTTTTAGTGAATAAATATACCTCAAGCACACTCCTTAAAATGTAGGGTAACGCAATCAGTAATGATGATGGATTAGGTGAAGGTAATTAAGTCAAGTACTATTTTAATGATTAATGGACATGGTCAAGACCAGACAAGCGGGCGGTGGTGTTGAGGTGTGATTGTTATTAATATTTTTATTTATTCAAGATATACTCATGTGTACAAATATGATGAATGTTACCAAGCTATATTTATAAGGCATTAGAGGTGTATCCGCTATTGATATATAGGGTAGTAGTATTTTGTCTTAAACCTAAGTTTCTAAACGAATCGGTGCACACCTAACCAATTGAAATGTTCCTAATGAACAATAAACTTAACTTACTTTCGTGCGACGGTACCGTCATCGTCTGAAACATCTTGACTAATAACCTTGATAGAACTGTATCAACGAATTAATGTTTCTGGCGTATTCTCCAGTTTCGATCATATCTGGGTAGAAAATTGAATGAACGTCATTTGCCTATCAACTAGCCTATGTGCACACACAACAAGTAGGAATCAATAGTTCTAAGGTCAACACGATCAGCAGATACACCACCAAGGCTATAAAAGATATTTCAGAAAGTAGGACAACACTTTTGGTCTTGTAATCATGTAGTTTTAGTGATATTAATTAATAATGTGCGATTATTGAAGCTTATTTAATGTCTGGTGCAATTCTAAAAAGAACCGTTATAATAATTAAAAAGTTGCAAACTTTTTTCGTAAGAAGAGTTCTTAAAAATTTCGCATATCCAACAATCTTACGCTTTCATCAGGATTCTTACAACAAACTTCTTAACTTTGACTTCAAATGCGTCACTCTCACTTGCCCAAGTCTTTGTCCCATTCAGTAGGCGCAAAGAAGCGAATAACTACCCGAAAGAAAATATAACCATCCAAACAACAGTCGCCTATATGCTTTACCTCGCACTGGATCATCGTAATAATTATTATGAGGTAGTGTAGAAGTGTTGGTTGTTGGTTAAAACATCAAAGAATAATAATTCAAGGTTTTCATTGAAATCTTCTCAGGAAACTTACTTTCAGCTCGTGCCAATCAAAAGTACATGTTAGAAGGGAATGAAGCGGAAATGCACTAAATCCTTGTAAGCTTGGATAATAAAATCATGTGAATACCTGTTAAGTATGGCATGCTAACTTGCGACTAGCAGGCCTATTCATTACCTACTTCACCTCACCTTTGACTTTCTTATAAATGTTGCGATGTTGTAAAGGATTTACCCAGCCTAGCTGGATGATAATTGCATGCACATTTAAACAAGTATAACACATTAACATGATATTTACATACGTTTGGTTTGCAATTCTGTATGTAAAAGTATCCAACGCTTGAAATGTGATAAAATTAACTGACGAAAAAGAGTGATGATTATAGCCTCCATTAATCAGCAATGATGACTACAATATGGTTTTCCTATGAGATAGGGGACCTATCAGCAACTTTTATTAAGCTTTAATGTGTAAAAATAAAAATTATTGACTTTTAGCATGAAAATTAATTTATTATTGAATATCCCAGAGAGCACTCCCCAGGAAAATAAAAAATGGTTGCTGTCCATATAGCTCACATGATTAAGTCATCCTATCCTAGATTATCATTACCATCACACAAACTCACAAAGTTTATTTTTAATTACTGCTTTTTTAGCAGTACGTGCAGAATAAAGGCACAGTTAGTTACATAATAATAAGTAACCTTTAAATAAGGGAAGGAATAAGCCATGAGACGTGCCATGACCCAGTGCCTCCTTCACTCCCAGGAGCAAAAAGTCATGACATGTCTTATTCTATACACTTCATCTGTTCTCTGTACATGTATCGAATGCTAAAATATCACGTCTCTCTATCAACTGCCTCGTCGTGGTTTGTGTGTGAACAGGGAGACTGGCTGTGAGCCGTGCTGTGTGGTACATTGTAATTTGTCCAAAGATGACTGCATCACATCATTTCAGAGTGGCGAATAATTTAATACATCACTGGGAGTGCATTGTTTCTTTTGCCTAGTCGATTAGGTAATTTATTATGCGTTCTGCCCACGCAGCAAAGCTACAGGACAATAAATGCAATAAATGAACATCGTGATTTTCTGCACACCTTCAATTTGTACTTACGTGTCTGCTTGGAATGATAATGGAGTTTGGTATGACGGTGAATGTCACCACCACCAGGTCCAAAGTGACACTTCATATTTAGACTTTTCCTCCTTGTCGTTGGATAAAAATGGATTTCCTCATTATTGTCTACCTATATTTGTCATTAGTCTTAACATTATATAAACATTTTATATATAGTGTCATGCGCATCACTGAATTCATTCAATAAATTTTACCGTAGCCAATTTGAGATTTCCATTTAAAATATTGGAAATAAATGACGTATAATAATATGCTGCGTTAAAGATGATACTAATATCATTAGCAGAGGCGACAAAAACTTCAGGCATCCTTGCCAAAACGATAAGTGGAGGTTCGCAAATCACAGTCGCAGGTACTATTGATACCATAAGTGTAAATCATTTTTTGCCACTTGATCTTGTTCCACGATCTATTGATCTAATCGGAACGAACATAAGCATAAATTATTTAACTCACAATGTGCAAATCAGCAAGAAACAACAACGGTACAATAAACACGTGGACTGTGGATCAACTCATGGTCAAGTTTACATGGTTGTTTTCTATTGATGATAATAGTGATGACTATGATGTAGTGTTGTGATTGCGAATAATGCGAATAGGAAGCTGTACAAGTTGAAATTAAAGTTTACAAGTCTCATTGACTGACATTTTTTCTGCTCTGCAGTTACTAATCTGATATGTAGGTTGATAAACGGTATGAGTTTACTTGGAAAAGAATTAGAGCCGTGTGTATATAGTCCAAAGGTATGTGCATATGTATCCACCTATTATATACGCTTGCAATACTTGGTACCGGCTGCCAAAAATGTGAACTTGAAAGAAGAAGGGGCGGCTCTTATCTGCCTAATAATCATTTCATTCACTGCAACAAACCCAACGATTTAAGCGTCCGCCACATTAATTTAGTTTATTTGGTTCTTCTCCTCAGTCAAGATCACGTTACAACAATAATAAATCCAAAGAATTAAACCAATATACCATTTTGTTTTCATATTATTATGTCGTCTACATGTCTGCTGTCCCCTACCTTCTTGTTTCTTTTGTGATACAGATACATATAATATGCAGGTACTTACACATATGCAAAATATATTGCTGATTGTTGGATCAGTATATTGCATTTGCATGGACAGTTTATAGATTTGCTCTTGGTACTCTTCGTAGATGGAAACTTTTGATCTTGAACATCAATGACAATGATATTTTTGCATGCATTTATTCAAGCATTAAAATCAATAGTCATGCTTCAGGTTAGGGCAGCAGACGATAAAAAAGTTTTATTAGTTCATAATGAACGGAATAACATCTTTTACACTGATAATATTATGGCCATCATATATTTCCAGAATGAAAAACAACAAATTAAAATTGATGAGGGAGGAAAACTGTGAAATTACTGTTAAAATATTACCTGTGTTTATGCGTTCATTTAACTTTGATACTGTTGGCCTTTGTTGATCTTGATTGATGATTTTTTGTTTTTGTTTAAATTTTCAGGTTTTCACATGGCCCCAAAGCTGAGTCACATCTTTCCAGAGTCCTGTCTGCTGATTATAGTGGGTCTCATAATTGGGCTGCTATTGTTCCACACGCAAAGCGTGCACGTGTCTCCGCTAACTCCTAAAACTTTCTTTCATTTTATGCTTCCTCCCATTATTTTGGATGCTGGATATTTCATGCCAAATCGTCTCTTCTTTAATAATCTTGGAACCATTCTCTTATTTGCTGTCATTGGAACTCTTTGGAATACTTTTTCTATTGGTAAGTCGACTCCGTCTACGGTCTCCGCTATTAAAATCCTATTGTCAGCATAATTAGCTTTGTTTAATATGAGTAGTATTGTAGCAAGTGGTGTTTATGTTTTTGCATAAGAAATTGCTGCAAAAAATGCGGTGTGATACCGCCAATTTACGACTATTTCGTCTGGTTGGAATGCAACGACAGACTAATTTGCAAATTAACCAGATATAAAAGCTGAAGGTCGGTTCTCCAAAGTGTATGAACCTACGCAATTATACGTTACTTTCGCAGACAAACAATAAAGGAATAAACTTTACAGTAAATCGTTAAAAGACATAACCAGTAGCTTGTATTTAACTGGTAGTAAATGCCTACTGCGTGGGTAATTTATCATACAGAAGCAGTATAATGGTGATGATGACGGTAGCCCGCATCATGACTATGACCTCTTGTTGCAGCTAAAAAATAACGAATGACTTGTTTGTTTAGTCTTTGAAGTTTTTCTGCTCATCATCATCATTGGACCACAATTGTTGATCAATATACCTACTACAGCAAAGAAGTATAATGGAATGCATGCAAAATTACCAACCATCATGATATCTTCCCTCAGGCTTTACTTTTTTGCTAATTGTGTTTACTTTTTATTATGGTCAGCAAATTATCAAATTAATATCAGCGATGTAGGAACGAACTTGGATTCATTATCATTAGCTTACTACCATTTAACGAATCGGATCTCTGGGCTTTGTCTCAATGAAATTAATGACCTTTAAGAATTTTTGTTCTGACGTTTTCAACGCGAACGCGATTTTAGCTTCTGTTAAATGTTAAGCTCGTAATTGATGAAATAAAGTTGAAACGAAAATGATGAGCATTTCATGCTTCTGCTGTATGTTATGTAAAAGATTGTTAGTTTATTTATTCTGGTGTTTCATGTCATGTATGACCCAGTACTGATTCTTTATCACAATTTCTGCACGGCAGAAGCAATGAAGGATTATATAGAATGAAAAATAAGAAACTACTTTGATTTTTTCAGGTTTGTCCCTCTGGGGTCTTAGCTGCACCGGAATTTTCGGATCTTCCATTCATGACATTCCAATCGAGCTAGATCTTCTTCCAACCTTACTCTTTAGTGCCTTGATTTCCGCTGTCGACCCTGTGGCAGTTCTGGCCGTGTTTGAAGAAATTCACGTGAACGAAGTGTTATACATTGTTGTATTTGGCGAATCACTTTTGAATGACGCTGTCACTGTGGTAAGTACTAAAAATAAAGTTATAATATATGAATCATACGAATGTGAAGTGTCACAATTCCTCTTTCACTCCTCCTCCTTCCTCTTGTCCCAAACGAGACGAGACAGTTGATGGAAGACAGTTCTGTCAAGTCATCCGCTCCGTTCACGACATTTAAGAAACTTAGCATTTTTATCTATTCATCAAATATAAGTTCGCGTCCAGAATTTGTAATTACTTCACTTCCATTGGAATTTATGCAACACATTGTATATAAAAGCCATTGCGTCAAAAAGGAAAGGACTTTATTACTTTATTGCTCTTGTTGGACTGTTTGTTTTTCTACATTTTTCTATGAACCATAAACACGTCACGTCGTTTGTGGTATAGCCGTCGCACCTTTTTTAGTTTTACATCATATCCATACCTATCGTAATTATATGACAATGACATCAGTACCTAATGACAAAAAATGAAGGTCAAGCTTTTATGTGAACTTGTGCGTGCAAGACATGTATGTAGCATTAAAACTGCACTGCAACATTACAATAATGGCCCTAGTAATAGTAATAATGACCATGCAAATCCATTCATCATCAATTTGCTAAAAATACATTTTTCCATGAATGCCCATCGCCTCCGTAAATTTTTTATCGTCTTTGCTACTGGTACAATTTGACAAGATAACTTATTACGTGAGCTATCTTTAAACGAGCCAACAAGTAGAACCCACCCATCATTAACCAACTTGTTGATCGTTTTCATTATAAGCTGTGATAATTCTAATATTGCACGCAAATCTAACAAGGAACACCGGTAATTATCATAATTACAATATCGCATAGTTGATCGCTGGTAATCTTCGTTTTTTGTCTCTACATCTGTGCCGAATCTACATGGACTTATGCCAGCAGAGATATTACATGGAAGATCGGTGTGGCATATTGCATCATCACCTTTCATCATGCATTTTCCTTGAAAGGACAATATAAAAATACATAATCGCGTCCACAGAATCTGGTGGATGTGATATTGCTGATTTGAATGTCATCCAGATTTCAACACGGCAAATGGGTTCAAACCCACAACAACAAAAGTATTCACTTTTGACTTGCAGTCAATTACGAGTCTCTACTCCAACTTCCCAGTTGACACTTACCATCCTGTTTACTACTCCATTGTCTTATCATTGTCATCATTATCATATAGTACACATTTTTATGAAATGTAGACTCATTTGATATATTTATGGATGTATGTATAATGTAAATATGCTACAATTGCAATGACTCGTTACTTTATGATGACGACGATTGTCAACCAACCGATCGATCGCCCGCCATGCCACCGCTGCTGCTCTTAGGGCCAAGTTGAAGGAGACCACCGCGACGAAATGATGATTGTGTGGCCAGAAGCCAACCCATAAATTAAAAAAAATGAATCCTGATCCTGATCAAGATAATGAATGATGATAAATGTGTCTTATGGTTGTTGGGTTGGGATAAATGCATGTAATTCCTTGCCTACACACTTTTATCATGCACAGAAAGGTGGTGGCAGAGTGCAAGGGCTCTTGTACCTGTATTGATGAATTCATGTCCGTGTAGTGCGACCAGTTAGTTATCAAGCCATTATAATTTTAATCGTAATAACAAAGTTACGTGATTATATTTACGTTGGGGTCCGTCTGAATTAACAGCTATGGTCAGACCACAGACTAACTGAACGTTTTCAAGGACCAAGGCTACGGACAACAGAAATAAAAATGAGTGATGCAGAGATGCAGCGACGAGTATTATTGAGCCTGTTGAAAGTAAGTGGAAGGAAGACAGGACAGGTAGTTAAAAGGTATTGCTCGCTTGTTAGACAAGTGTGGCGGAATAAACGAGTCATTTAACAATGAAAGTTATATCATCGTTGTATCAACCTAGAATGTTCTATACAGTGTACGCTGTTGCGTGGTTGATAGTGCGGGCGACCGTTGTTGTAAAGAATTATTTTATGTGGTCATCATCATTAAACTATAAAAGTCCACAAGAAAAGCGGTAGCAGCCTTTGGCAAAGAGTCTAGCTGTATGGAAGCTCAGAGAGCTGCTGCCTTTTAATTTTAATGTTGCCCAGATTAAGGTCACGGAGATAATTAGTTTTTCTTACCTTGCTGAAATATAAAAACTACACGTACTGGCAACTCAATGGATGAATAAATAAATGCGTACTTCCATCACACATATCAACCCATCAAGCAAAAAAGTGTCTTTCATGTCATCGTGAATGTAGAAGCAGGAATGCATGGAGAGGAAGAAAAGCACATTCTCTTTGCCAAAGTATTTACGTTTAGTTAAAAGTGAAGGTAGAATTGTCAATAGGTCATTGCATCATCATCACCATCTTGCTATTATCTTTGTGTTAGTTTGTACTAATTGTGTATTTCTTGATTCCTGGTCCGTTTGAACTTTTCTGTCATTGGAATATCAATCAAGGGAAAAAATATCATTTATCATTAATCATATTTATTATATAACGAGTAATCATAATGTTCTGATAGAATGCGTGTTCATCTGCCCATTTTGATATACTGCTCGAAAATAATCGAACAGAATTGAATAACATTTTCATATGACGCGTGCCTATAGGTATGCTCGCTCTTCATTATTTTTAACCAGTTAATGCGTACGGTGATTTCGTTTGGCTTCGTGGAACGGTAATAGGAAATAGATGTTGGGTACGAGAGAGATAATGACTCTGACTCATGGAAGTATCGCGTCGCATACCATACGTCGTGAAAATGAAGAATGAACTAGAGAAACCTTGAAGCGGAAAATGATATTTCTATACTGTGCAATACTACTTGTGTTAGTATAAATGATGCATTGCATCGGATTAAATTGAAGTTGAAAATTTAATTTGTTAGAAGAGGGATGGAGAAGACGATAGGGGATGATGTGGACTTGTAAACTTCATTTAAACGAGACAAATATTCAATTCAATTATCACCATGAGCGAACGTTTCATTATTATTGTTTTGCTTTTAATTAGTTGTAATAGATTATTGAACACAAACAAGAGAATTTTCGAGGCTAGTAAAAAGAGGAACAATGAATTTTTTATTCAAATTCGAGATCATAATAGAATAATTCTTTTCATTTGTACCTTGAAATATTTGACAACTGATATTGCATAAACTAATTTTATTGTTTCTTATTAAAATTTAGAATGTTAAGTTGCTGAACATGAAGAGCGAGTGTATGTACCTAATTTGTAATTATTGTAATATTTTATTAATTTGCTCATTCTACGTAATACACACACACATGTAAATGTATATAACTAAATGAAACGTCACTTTGCAGCTAGAGAAAGACTTTAAACCTAATTGATGAAACATAGAATCTTATCTTTTGTAGAATGAAGAACTGAACAAGGATTAACTGCAAATTCAATGCTTTTTACACTCGATATTATTCATCATATGTTAATATGCATCTATCTATTACTATTTGAGGTCTAACGACTTTTTATAAGTTACAACATTGAATGCGCAACCTTGTTTATAATAACTTTTGCTTTTCCCCTAAATCAACGCTGTACGCACAAACGTGACTCCACTTTAGTATGTTACTGAAAGCTTAATATGCTTTTTTGCAGCAAGAGCAGGTGGCTCGGATTTGGTGCTACTGTTTGGCTTTGTATGAAAGCTTTCTTTAATCTACTTTTATGATGTCATAATGCCATTATCTCACAGCAATGGTGTAACATTTTATCTACTTCCATAAAGTCATTTAAATCACAAATGATGTCCCATGTCCTAACCTAACTCAACATTAGTAGTGAGTGTAGCGTGAAGAATAAAGCATATACATTCCTAATATAACCGCTCTTCATGACATCTTTCCGATTCACTCTAACGTGCAGGTGGATGGATCATTATTATTCCATCATTATGTGGTGTGCTGGCAAAATAATAGATCTGTTGTGCATTACAAATGAATTGAGACTAATATATGCACACCTCGTGATAATTTTGGTCACGATGATGAAGATAAATAGAAATTACCGTGTTTTTCATTGCTCTCTCTCTCTGATCCCACTCGACATAAGCATGATTTCTAATTGAATATTGTTTTGAAGATGACTTGACCTTCCTTACACAACACAACACAAACATAAAAATATGTATGTACATGCCCAGTTTGCGATCACTTTTTTATCCAATCCCAAATGCAAATAATTTGCATTGATTTCCCGATTTAAGTGTATTGATGCCGATCATTTTAATCAAATATGGCTTCCTTCAATTTGGACTATAGATGTTATTTTTATTTTTGGTGCGTCGCCCTTAGGTCTTGTACCACATGTTTGAGGACTATGCCAAGATGGGTGCCGGTAATGTTACAGCAATGGAAGTTGTTAAAGGTTGTGCATCCTTCCCTGTTGTCGCTCTTGGAGGAACTGCCATCGGAGTTATTTGGGGATTTTTGACAGGTTTCGTCACTAGATTCACAAATCATGTCCGTGTCATCGAGCCCATTTTTATTTTTGTCATGGCCTACTTATCTTATCTCTGTGCTGAGACTTTCCACATGTCCGGAATTCTAGCGTAAGTCGTAAATTATTTTAAAAGTGTTAAAAAGATGTCTATGCGCTTTATTGACCTGCCTGCCTTCCTTTTCCTCCTCTGCATTTGATCCAATCTAACATGAAATGCATCACCTTAACTTTTGCTAATTTAATCTGATTACATGCATATGCCTAAAAATCTTAAAAGGAAAACGCTCGTAAATATACATGAAAAATTCGTTTCGAGCAGGATTGGTGGCTAAAATATCATTTTTTGTAATTTTTTTTTACAAAGGTTCTGTTTTAGTCAATTCTTTGATGATGCTACACTTTACACAAATCTACGAGTTCAATTCCATCTTGTTCTCATTTTGAGTTTTTTTCATCTAGAACTCCGTCGCATCCAGTCTGTCTGGGACAGCATAAAAGAGCATACTCTTGGTACACAACGAATTTGTTTGTTTTAGTTGTAATGTGTTATACAAAAGTACAAGATTTTGCAATACATGCATATATACATAATTCTTATGTGCAGTGCAAATATATATACTTGTATGTTTTCCTATTCGATTCGCACTTTACAATTATCTATGCAGGTAGGCTAGGCTAATGTGGTTATGAGTTATGATCACTGTTGATAGTAATTTAGGGAATCGCCTTGAACGTCTGTGTGGAATGGCAATAAAACGCTTGTACTCTTTTAAAGCAGTTGTTATAAAAGCACCTGTCCTATCATTGCGCTACATATACTGAACTACCGTCACCACATAGTCTTAATACCATTCCATCCACACGGCCTTTTTACCGTTATGACGCGTCGATGTTCCGTTTTTATAGCCTCATTCAAAAATATAAAAGCGATAGGGGCATGTGCAATAATTTGGATGAATGAATGGATGGAACTCATTCTTTGATTCAGCCAAATATAACCCATGTGTACCCATGCAAAAATGTGGATGCAATGCAATTGAGAGTGATACGAATGTGCAATGTGGTGATGATTCTGATGATATGAATGGGAATTGCATTGGCGCGGGACATGGCCGTTGCGATCGTAAACTGAAGGCGTTGAATTTTGGAATTGATACACATTCTTGAGGAAAAGTAAAACGTTTCCTCTTAGTACGCAGTCAGCAATAAAAACATGATATTGCTGTTTGTCTGATGATAAGTTGATATGTGATAGGAGGGAAACAATGCAGGAAAATGCATGGCAAAGTACAATTCATATACATAAAATGGAATCTTTCTATGGAGTTGGACAAAATGAGGTACATCTGCATCTCTGAAGGGTACTTAGGACATGAAAATCATCGTTTTAATAGTACCTATTTCATATTTTATAATTCAGTAATAAACCATTTATATTAAAAGAATTGGAAAATAAAAGCTGTGATGAAATGACCATGTCAAATGTAATATAGTCTTTAAGTTTACATTTATCTTAAATGAAATCTCAGTTGATTTTGATGATACGTATATTATATCGTTATACGACTATGTTTGGCATGATGATACTAGAATTTGTTTTTTAATTTGAAGAATTTTATCAACAAACCCACCATCAATTACCTAAATTTCCTTGAAAATCAGTTGATTTATTGCTAATTTGAAATGGCAAAAGGGAACAGGCCAGGTGGAATGAAATCTATTCACTCACGACAATAATTTCTAATTTAAGTAAAATGAAAAGGTTTTCTGCGAAACAATCTCAAGCTCCAACACAAGATAGCAAAGTTATTAAGATGAAGAGGAGGCGACGATTTTCTTAATCGAAGTAATCGTGATCCTAAGCGAATTAGTTAATGCCTAAAAATATATGGCGCACGTTTGTTAGCCTTTGATGCCTAAAATGTAGCAAAGATTAATGGAAACTCATCAACAATTCCATTGTCCGCAGTCGTATCCGCTGTGCACATTTTTATTGCCTTAATTTCATCCAAAAAGTGGAGTTCGCGCTGAAGCACCACTTTTCGCATGGTAATAAGCATCATGAAAATGAAGATGTGACAAGAATCACATATAAATTGACGATCAAAACTTTTTGGGTGCATACATCGAGGGCATATCACTGTGTAATTTTGATAAACATAAATATTCGTGTGTACTATGATGTCATTTCATGATCTGCAATTTTCATAGTATGTCAGTACTATAGTATATCCCACCAATTCCATCCGGAATTACACAAAGATTCATCACGGAATGGTTTACCTTTAATATTCCGAGGACATCGAAACCCTACAGCTTAATAGCTCAATTTTGCATATTACCTAGATATATTTTATTCCTAAACTTTTTAAATGTTATGATCATGCTTCTTTTAATCCTTTTTCTTCCAACAGGGTAACGTTCTGTGGAATCACCATGAAAAACTACGTACAAGCCAACATTTCTCACAAGTCGAACACAACCGTCAAGTATGCAATGAAAATGTTGAGCAGTTCCTCTGAAACGATTATTTTCATGTTTCTCGGAGTTTCCACAATTCACGACGAACACAACGCTAATGTGTGGTTCATCCTTTTCACGATTCTCTTTTGCACAGTTTACCGGATCATTGGTACGTACAAAATTTCCTCCATATTCCCATGTACTAGTCATTTCATGCTTCACGATGATAGTTTATTGCACTTTGCCTATTTTGTCGGGAATATGGGCCCACCCACTTGCAATAAAATTATATCATGATCATGAATGGTTATATGTTTGAGTTAGGTAATGCTTCTGGCTCTTCTTCATGGTATTTCACACCTCTTTTTCCCTTTTTGTTTCTGCGTTTAGGTACGGTGGTACTCTCTGCGCTTGCCAATCGGTTTAGACTGCACAAGCTAGGGAAAGTGGACCAATTTGTCATGTCGTATGGAGGACTCCGCGGAGCTGTGGCCTTTGCATTGGTCCTTCTCATTGAAAAGGATCCTGATGCACAAAAGGAAGAAATAAGGAAAATGTTTGTCACGACCACGATTGCAGTCATTTACTTTACCGTATTTCTTCAGGTGAGCAAATAAGATTGCAAATTATTTTTTTGAGAGAATGGCATAATATATGGCGTGAAAATAAATGCGCAATTTTTTTGGACATAAAACGTCTTTATATTCTTCATTGCTAAATTTGAAGTGATGATGATGATGATGACAATGATGTTAATTGATAATGCTATCGAATAGGCACGTATGTATAAGATTCCTTGGTATGTGTGTGTCGAACTCGACTTTTCGAAGAGAATCATTAGCACTTTTATGTACTGGCTATAAAGCTCCTGTGATTACGATCATATAAAAAAGAAAGATATATATATTATGAGTGCTTTGTCGTGCAGCCATCTTCTGTAATCTGACATTGTCATCGTCCTCATAATTTTCATGCAATGCGTTTTTTATTTCAACACGCCAAAGTAATTAACAATGAGAGAGAAGCACATCCACATATGATAATCATTTTATCTGTTTGTGTGTGTGTGCAAAAGAGAGCGAGCCAGAAAGATGAAGACGATAGTGCACAAGTACAGCGTTTTTTATATCCTGTGGAGTGGAGATGATTGTGTACTTTTTTGTTTAAGCGTGCCATTCATATATCGAGAATTGGACATGAGATGGTTAATTTGTCATTTGTCTACTGAACCAACATTGTATAATAACGCTTTTTTATGTTTTTACAGGGTATAACAATTAAACCACTGGTTGTATGGCTTAAAGTGAAGCGAGCAGAGAAGCGCAAACCAACAATGAATGAAAGAATACACGAAAGGGTAAGCCTCGTTAAATTTTTTATAATGCTTTTATGTGTAGCAGGGGATGTACGTACGCAGTAAGCCGGAGTTATTTTAATGAGACGAAACAATGCATTACCTCATTTAACCACAAAATTAATGATGGTGATGCTATATATGCAAAGTTTTCGCTAATTAATTAAACACGATAAGGAAGACAAGGTTTTCAGCGTTTTCCTTCTTAAGAGAATAGAGAAGGAGATTAATTGAGAATGCGTGTATGTATATGTTTTTATCACTTATTTTCAGTTAATGGATCACACGATGGTGGTGTTGGAAAGCATTGTAGGACAAACTGGGCATTACAAACTTAGAGACAAGTAAGTTTCGTTTCGAAAGTAAAGATATTTTTCGCATGGAAATGATTCCAGTTAAGGCAATTATAAAATTTTAATGTGAATTTACAGGTTTAAACAATTTGACAATGCGTATATTCGTCCATGTCTGATCCGAGATCTTAAGGGTGCTGAGCCCAAAATTCTGGAGACATTCTCCAAGCTGACCATGAGAGACGCGATGGACATGATGAACCGGAATCCTATGGGTCATATGAATGGCATGCAAATGAGCAATAAGCTGAACCAAGATTCTATGGCCGCTCTTATTAGAAACTACAACTCTGCCAACAATCTACCAGGAGCGTAAGTGATCCTGATAAACAGGAAACTTTCTTTTGCATACACTACTTTCATTTTCCGAACGGTTATTTGTTAAAGTTCATTCCTACATTATTGACAACAGCACTTTACTTTTACTAACCAATAAAATGAGCATAAAATTCATATACGTATCTCGTCATGTGGGTAAAACATGTAGGTTTTTTTCCTAAGCAGTGCATTGCTCAATTCATGACACACATGAGCTTTTAATTTCTACTGGGGTTTCAGGATGATAGCTAATTTCAGTTTATATAATCTAACGAAATAGTGTACAGCCTCTTATATAACTAATCTAGCCTAGGATGCAGGATGCAATGCATCTTATAGTTCAACGCAAGCGATTAGCGGATAATATCCATTAACTATGAGTGATATGATTATATGATATAAAAAACGATGAAATGCACATGATACACAATCATGAAATGGACCGTTTACGGTCAGCTTTTTATTATCTTCAATCCTTTAATAGTCACGTCGATATTTTGCTATGCATTATTCACAACCTATCTAGCTCACTAAATATCACATTTTTACTGATGACTGTACTGCACACATGGTGGTTAGCTTTTAATTTACTTACCGGATCAGATCAGTATAACTCGTTCAGGTCAGAATTGTTAATGTGTGCATCTGGCTTATTAAATGGCAAGGGAAACGTTATAGGTAATTAGGATAATTCTACGTAATAATAAAAATACATTGTGTGAAGAATTGATCTTTACCTGATTCTGGTCCACTATAGCAAACCTGCTTGAATTTTGAAAGTAGGTTTCCGCATATTTTAAGATTGCATTATAAGTTATGTTCAAGCCACTGATAACGTTCGTCTAGCTACTTTGTAGGATTCCTGCCTGTCTGATTTACTTGCAGGTTTTTGCTCAAATTTCTACTCTAACATTCCTTTCATTCCCATTTTTCTATGCAGAAGTTCCGGAGATGTGCATTATGATGCCAGCAGTTGGAACTTGGATCTACAAGAGCTTGAGTATAGCATGTCACGCAAGGATATGAACGATGCCAAGATTCACCATCTTCTTGCGGAGGAGTTGTATAAGCCAGCACGTAGAGTATGTTATCAAATTGATTATACGTAAAATACGTAAATAACTTGCACTGAATTGTTCATTCATAAGATGTGTTGGAGGAAGTTTGAATATGACTACGACAGCTTCAATAGATGAGTAAAATGTGCAAGCAAAGGCTTTACCTGTCGTTACTTTCGTCTAACCGTTTGGTTTTTTTTTGCAAATTGTAGCAACGTAGACTGAGCTACAGTCGTCATACTGTAAATGAAATGGACCTGGGAACCGAACCCACACAGCCAAATTACCGCGTTCCGAGAAAAATCCAGAGGTTGGTCAGTGAACGTACCATGAAATCTGGAAAGACAAGACGCACTGGAAACTTAGGCCCTGATGGGGCATACATGAATGGCCGCGTTTCATATAGCGGCGAGACAGGCGAAGGTAAGCCATCGTAACAAGTAACGAACGATTTGTACTACGGTCACATTTTTTCACTTTCGAAAAATACATGCAACGAAATCAATAGTCGACTCATGTAATGTAATAATGGGGAATGTCGATACAAAATTTGTAGTCCTTTATATTTCAAAAGTTCAGTCGAATTCACCATCATTATCTTAATGTTTGAAGGAGTAGTATCAATTTGCTCAAACTCATTTGCAATGTCTTTCGTTTTGTCTTTCTGAACTTAAGTACCAGAAACCAGTACAAAACATATTGTCTATCTATGCATTCCTTTGTTGCGTTCACTTTTCTCAATTTGATTTCTAATTTCTACGCAGAAATCCAAATAGTACAGATATAATCTTTGTTTAGCTTTTTTATCGATATACAGACATTGCATTATTCATGATGATGATCTGATAAGCCCAATACTTTTACGTACTCTTTGTTCTTCGACTATAATATACCCATTGTGATTATATGATGTTACCGGAAACTCCACACTTAACTGCATCAACTAGAATACAAACAAATTTTACGGGCAATATCAATTATATGTACATATGTAGGTCTACTACTGTATGTATATATCTGTAACACACATTCTCCTCTACTATTACATGATGTTGTAAGGTGCATATTATGCGCACTTCGCACTACTTAACTGTTTATTGCATTTTTGTGTGTCCTCATTAGAGTACGACAACCCTGTGTTCCGAATGGACGACGAAACGCAAGGAAGAGGCGAAGATAGAGGAGATGGAGATATGGGCATCTACTTTATTGCAGGAGGTGGCCAAAGTAAGTTCTCGGCAAAGAAGTGTTTTCTGTTCTCACACTTCAAATCATTTTTTGCTGTCATTCATTCGTCATAAAAAAGATGATGAGCTACGAAAGTAGGAAGGAGAGGTGGAGTAAATACCTAAGCAAAGAAACCAGAATTTGTAGGAAAACATAACTTTTAATGGGACACGTCAATTTGTTGCCATAATCATAGTAATCAAAGTCAATCCGATCTAATTTCACCTGTCAAAACTGCACGCAATTATTTTCAAATGGTGTAGGTAGATGTTGAAAATTATGTTTGCACTTCAGTATGAAAACATTGGTAGCAGCTTGGTAAGAACTGCATGCATGTATATGCAATAATTATATAGTGTATGTAAAATAATTATTATAAATTATTATTTATCGGCACATTTTATTACACCACTCTATTTTCACGGCTATCTTCCAACAGCAGGTGATATTCAGCGACAGGACATAAATGAAAGACGTTGGTCCCAGTCGAGTTGTAGTAGTGTGAAATCTTTCATGGAGAAAGAGTATCCGCATAATGCACATCCCATCCATAGGCGTCCAGACCAGAGACGCTATTCGAAATATTACGATCCCGATGATTATAACCCAACCAGTGCTGAGCTCACTTTGCCCTGGAGAAGAGATCAACAGAATCTCGCACAACTGCTGACTAATCAAATGAACAGTGGAAATAATGCCCCAAATACACGTTTCCGTAATGTGCTCATAATCATTCATTATTATTACCTCCCTTTAAGGACAGAGAGACATCTCAAGTTAACCATCAAACTCTAATAATAAATCTGGGAGATTTTTTTGAGAGAGGCTGAGGTATAATAATCATGGGATGACGTGGGGGAATGGATACACCTAACACTGATAAGGGATTTTTTGAATCAGGGATTTCCTAACAAAAATGCTTGAAAAAAGCAAATTCAAGCGATTTTACTCATACGATTTTGTATCATAAAACTGTACATATGTATATTCAAATTACCATTGTAAAATCATTCACATGCTTAAGGTGGTTCGTTTCACAACAATATGTGTATTTTTACATTGTTAAAAATGGTAACGGTTCATCCAGACTGATATTGTTTACATAATGATACTCTTAACCTCTTTCATGAATGTAACGTGATAACCGACATTGTTATTATTGTAATAACGAAGAACAAAATTACGCATAGCATGTAACATTATGAAGCAATGATATGATGGTCATTATGATCAGCTTTGGCCAAGTGGACACCGGGTCGAAAACGTGCCTATAATATCTAGTACGGTATACTAACAGGGTACATTTGGTGCAATTGACATGACACGATAAAAAGGAAAATTTTATTTGATGTAAAAGATGCGTACGAATGACTTGTATAGAAAGTCGCATCCTCTCATTCCATAATGCATACAATAGCTAACATTGAATATTGTGCCCTGCAACTGTAACCCATTCTGCACGACTAAAATATCCATGAGCATAACATTTTGGGAGTAATCTTGGATAATGATTATTAGTATTGCATGATTTTAAGACGAGGGATCTTCTGATGTGTACAGTTGTATGGTTTGTACAGTCAGTACGAAGAGCCTTTCGAATGGCTTCTGTATATTAGCTAAGTAATCAAACCGACGCATTCTATATAGCATGCATTTTAGCCGACATAATATAAAATAACTATATAGCATGATATAGTAGTTAGAGTTGATAATATTATTGTAACAAAAACCATTAATGGACATGACACCGTTTAGTCGAGATTATACTTTTGATTATACGGTAGTGATATGGGACTTCGGTTTTGTTAACTCTAAAACTTTGTCCTTTATAGGAGTATCACCCGCACGTAGGATGACCATTAGGGACGAAGATGGTGAGTGAATAATGGAATGACGCATATAAATATATACATCCGTTTTCATTCTATCGTTTTGCACGTAAAGCTTGTAAAGTAACTGTACAAAATGAAACTATTTACTTACCTATTTAAACTTGACTTCATGTTTAGGTAACATTTCTCCTACAACAATGGAGAGCATACTTCCTTGGAAAAGAGGAGACGATGATCACGATATGGGAATTTTCCCAGTACGACAAAATGAATTCCCTGCTTGGGCATCTAACAAAGAGTACTTGGCATATAATTCGCCAACAAATACATTCTTGGGTAAGTCAATTTCTATCAAGTGTTACGGGGCAAGGCGATACTGCCTTTTCATTGTCGTAATGTCAATGAGAGTTTGCATTATGCCCAAGTTTCTGATGGAAAGCCATTATACTTATCTTTAATCTGAATTGCGACGACTTATCAGGTGGCATAGGTGGACAGCCCAAGATACCGTCGGTGATTGGGCTCTTCAAGCGTGACAGCATTGGCTCAACGTCAGGTTCGAGACGAGGATCTCTCCAGAGTTTGCATCATGCGAGGATGGATTCTCCTAGACATTCTATAGGTTCAGATGGAAGCATAGCTGCAGCTGGCATTGAAATGAGAATTGCTGCACAAAGAGGGGAAGACATGGAGTCTGGAGGTGGTGGGGGCAGTGGAAGTGGAATCACTTCAGTGGGAGTTGTACCAAGAAGAGGCTCTACGTTCTTGGCAACTGCCACGCCAATTTTGGAGGAGGAGACAGAAGAGACTGAAGAACGGGAGGGAAGCAGGGCTTCCTCTTCTCAATCCAGCGCACATCCAGGGAAACCTGGAGGAAATGGTGCAGGAGGGGAAGGTGCCACCGGTGGCGCCTCGTCTGATTCTGCAGAATCGTCGCCATCTCATTCCAAACCAACGTCACCCTCCCACGTTAGTACGAAGCCACAATTACAACAGATTGATGAGGATGACGCGCCTCCTAATAGTTCCGACCCGGATGCTAATAACGATACTGGTGACCCTCACACAAAGCTGTAGGGCTAATAATAATTTCTGTTATGTTATGCATTCATATTGAATTTTAAAATGTTCATAGAGTTATGAGTTATGAGCTTCATGTTAACGGCGCGTTTCATTACGATGTATTTTATTAATTACTTAATATCCTTAACATGTAGTACACTAAAATATACAGGCATAATACTAGAAGGTACTTGTGGCTGAAAAGGTAATATAGTAAATTAGTAATGTTATCTGTATTAATTCCATTGTACACCAGCATTCGTATTCCATTGATTGGACGTTTACGAATATCGACATCTAATCACGTTGTAAAACTGCATTGCATGAAATATTATGCAATTATTTTTAGAAGCGCTTAGTACATTGGATTCTTTGTACATTTTTATTAGTGTTCTGCTATTTCATGTAAATATATGTTGTAAATATATATATATGTACTTAGGGTATGTAAGTAAAAAATATCAGCAGAAATATACATAGATCATTTTAACAATTTGCGCAGGAAGCTCAAGTTATGTAGTTTTATTAAATAGCTGACAGAGGAAACATGTCAATTATGCTATAATCTGCCAGTGTTCCGAAACGTGGAATGACGCTAGTTAGTTACTTGAGGCTTACGTTTATGTACCGCCGTTACAACCCAATACCTGAAAATGTAGGACAAGCGTAAAGTTTTTGACGAGTACAAGTACCTGAGAAAGAAACCTTAATGTTCTTAAGCAGATTTTGGAATTTAATCTTCGTGGGTTAACAATCTGCGTACTGAAATAATATTTCAGTTTGTAGTAATGGGTAAGATGAGATATAAATAGCTGTGCTATATAAAATAACATTTTAGTTTATACCTGTCCCAAACATAAACTAGAATAAAATAATTTGCATAAGTATGTAGGTAATTAATAAACATTTTAATTGTACGTATTTACGCACAGAAAAGACAAAACGTTTAGGATTTTTAAACCATAATGAAGCATAGGTACTTATTCAAAAGTTTTTTTTGCTGCAATCAAATCAACATTGAGGGGTCCAGCAATAGAAGTCAGTTAAATGCATGATGGGAGCTAGTGGTAAATGTACTTAAATATTTTTATGATGCTACGTTAACTCAAATCGTCTTTTCTACAACGATTTAAAGTTTGATACGAAACGAGTTGCAGTTTCGTGATGCTAGATTTAAGAAATTTAAAAACCATGAAAATGTTATGTTGCATAATGCCATACAGGATACATGAACTGCCCTATCAATTAAAAATGTGTACATTCCTTTCCAGTGAGATTTGAATACTTTTCACGCGCAGTGATTTGTAATAAGTAATCAATATTCATTAAAACAATTCAATCATTGTCAGCATTAAAAGTACCTTGAAATTTTTAATGAAACAAAAGGACTCTGTATTACCTGCTTTGTAGCAAATACGATAAAAGTCTAAGTTATTTTAACCAATTTTTAATGTTTCACCTAAGTATTATAAATAAGCTGTTCAACTATAATAATTATAAGCTTTTTGTTTTATAAAAACGTGCCATATAGGATATTTTGTGTCAAAACATTTATAAAAAAGTCTTACAATCTTGCTAGTAGCTAAATATTAAGTATTTTAAAGCCTCGTTATGCATATAATTCACTCCAAATTTCCTGATACTAAATTCATTTATAATGCTTGATAATACAAAATTAATTAAAATCAACAAAAATATGAAAAAAAATTATGGAAAAATATCTAGATTGGTGGATAGATAATATAACAATTCTAAAAGTTTTGTTTTTTTGAGAAAACTATGTAATTTTACTATTATTAGTTAATAATTGTATGTATCTTTAAAATTCGCACTTGTAAAAAAATTCAAAATTTTCTCATACGAAAGAAAAAAACATAACTTTTTAATACATGATACAATTAGGGAATATTAAATGGTTGACATGTTATGATGTTATTCTAACTTGGAATGATAACACTCATCAGAGCAAAGCAATGTGATACGGAATATGTAAAATTATAATGTTTGGATAAGCTTGACTACCGCAATAGATCGTATGCTATAATGTTATAGCTCCCGAATCCCGAAGGATACTACTATTTTCTTTGTACTACTAATTTGTGGACGATTTTTGATGTAGGTATGTAGTAAAAAAATGTAAAAGATCCTGTTAAAACTAAATAAAAAGATCATCGTATTCATTTTTGTGACGAACCGTACTCCTCGTGTCGGTCGGTCGCTACTACTTAATTCATTACGCATATCACTGGCATGCACTTATCAAACGAATCATCACGGAACGCATGATGTGCATATAAAATGAGTTATAACATTTTGTTAAATCGTGGCGAACCTGCAACCTGAAAATACTTTGCTAGTGAAGGCAATTCATTAAAAAAAGAGTGTGCATGAATATGGCGTGACTTCAACCATCGCACAATCAAAATGGTAAAATAGCAATAACACGTTTGAATAAAGACAATTATGGATTGAATATTCAAGGTGGACACCTCTTTATTTACTGATCATTGTAGATCTGTCTTAAAACACACTCTATAACATATATCTACAATTTAATTGCAAGACTCATCATTGCGTAACTAATTTTGTAAACTACAGTAATATAATGAACTTATAAATCTTGACATTTTTAGACAGGCAATTAGTACAGAGTATGGTAGGGTCGGAAGGAAGACAATAATATATACTTTTCCGTGCTTCTTTTAAAGTTCCAGACAGAGTCGAATTATGCATTAAACTAATTAATAGTGTGGTACGTAAGTATACAACAGTAGATAAATATTCGATTTGTCAACATCCCCGAAACTACATAAATCCAAAACCAGCCTTTTACTTTACATGCCACTTCCATTGCGAGGAAACAAAATGTTTCTCAAATGAAAACCCGTGTCTTCCATGACTTTTGACGATCATTTAGTTATGTGAGGATGGACAATTAAATTACCAACAGGTAGTGCTGAGTGAAGCAACGATTATATATAGTACAAATATGTTTTCTGTCTATACTTTAGGTACAAATTTACCTGATCTGTATTAATAATACCTACTATCTACAACTATTACACTTGTAATTGTATAAATGAGCTGGATAAAGTGTAAATGTGTAAAAAGATTATCGTGATGTCATTATAGTGGCTTTAAATCTGTTTGATTTTACACATGTGCCTTGAGAGATAGAAGAGGTTAAAATCGAGCAACTCATTTGAACAACATAAAAAGTTAACACAGCATAGGAATGGAAACCTGGAACATGAAAGCTTATGAAACAGGAAGACATACTGAATGTATGGATTAACACGTACATTCTCATGAAGCCATTAATTAAAAACTTAGATAGTATATATGCTTACTTTAGAATAAATAAAAGTAATAAAGTTGACAAAATACACTGTTAAATTTTTACATTAATTACATTAAATTATAGAAATACAGGAAATGTTTGTGCTCACATCTGTCCTTCATATCTCTTTTTTAATTATCTTAGAGTACAAATATAGCCAAATTCGTCATCTTCTGAAGTTTTCACTGAAAACCATATTCCAGAATATTATAAAGTAGTATTTTATTTAAAGTTGGATATTCCATTGGATGATAAGATACAGTTTACCAATGCTTATTATTTGAGCACGTTAATTGCAAATTTTATTAATGAAATCACGTCATATTTCCAAAAACTGGATTGTGACGGCAGATACTCGGTCCGTACCTAAAAGACAAGAAAAGACAACGTATGAGTATATTACTATTGATCATAGCGCAGTAAAATGGGATAATGAAAGTAGTGATTATCATACTCTTCATAGGCCGCTTTGGTGTGGCAGACTTGGTAAAATTCAGGCTACACAATGAAAAGTTATTCAAAACTATTAGGTCAACAATAAATATAAACAATTGTATAAAGAATTGTAGCCTCATTACAATGTTTTGATTCACTTACAGTGGATGCCAACATGCTCCCTCCAAACCATACTGCATATCGTTGCATATGATGTGAAATAACTTGCACATCAATGGCCTTCGGCTAAATATAACAAAATGTACACGTTTGATTACTGTGCCATATAGTTCGCATTGCAACTAAACATTTAACATTCGTTAGAAACATTAATACTGCATCCAGGATAAACCAAATTGGTTTAACCAATATTACCTTGATTCTGCCCCCGCTAAGGGATTCGCTTAGCTTCAAACGCCCATCCACAAGACGCTTTATGTCGCGTTGCAGTCTCCGACCAAAGTCGCGGAACATTGTAGAACCGCCAGATAAAACTACGCTCTGATATAATGGACGTCGTACATCAATTGGACAACTTTGTATCACATTATCCACTATCTCCGAGATAGGCGTCACAAAGTCAGGATTGGCAAACTGAGAAAATTAAACCGAAATTAGCATATCGTTTTGAAAGTCCTCAAAAGTAAACGGTCATTGTAAACTCACCTCAGGATGGAAAAATATTTCAGGTCCCATAAACCTTTCATAGCCAACGTCAACTGCGAAAGGTTGTTTGGTGACACTGTTTACGCCATCAAACTTTTTAATCCATTTTGCAGGATCACTGTCGTATTTTGCGAATTCTTTGGCGATGTCTGGACAAATGTAGCAATATCGTTCCTTGATTGCCTTCGCCGTTTCTAATGACTGTTCAGGAGGAATGCCCACTTCTCTTTCTCGTAGAAGCGATTGAATGAAGTAAGTGATATTACGACCGGCTATGGGAATGTGTTTTATACAACTTCCGATGACATACCCTTCCGCCTAAAAAGTTATATATTTCGCACGTTACTTTCAATTGCTCCAACAATGATGCTAATTTCATAAAAAATAGTAGTAAAACTGACCACTGGAATGACATGGGTAACTCCATCTCCACTGTCAATAACTATTCCCGTAAGCGTCCTTTCTTCCATTGGTCTTGAAGCCCAGGATGCCGCAAGAGCCAGGACAGCTTGAACAGCGATGTACAAACCAGGAGCGTTGAAGGATTCAAACATGATTTCTGTTTGGAAAAACGCAAAAAAAAAACAAATAAATTTTACTGTCAAATTAAGATTTTCCTTGCCACACCGGTCACAAAAGATTACTCACCTGCAGTATATTCTCTGTTCTCGGGGGTATTAAGTGGAGGCTCAGTAAGAAGGAAGTAATGATCTTCCGGCTCTGCCCTAAGGTACTTGAAGATACATTGCTCCAAAAACTTTTCCATTAAATCCCAATCCTCGACAATACCGTGACGCACAGGATACTACAAAAAGAAACAATTTTATCAGTTAATTTAAAAAATTAGCGTTTTTTCCTATTCACATAAGCGATCAACATTACGCTAAACACACCTTAACAGCATATCCCGGATTTTCAAAGGCTTCGTCACCAATAAAAAAGTCCAAATCTTCCACACCTTTCGTAAGTCTTCTAGCATTCTGATCTCCAATTTTGGCAGTTTCCTTAATTGCAATTGCAGAGGGGAAAATAAACTGGGGTTCCTTATTGCCGGCAAAGCCTAGCTTTGTATACCTGTAAAAAAAGAGCAATAACATTAGCGTAAGTATATACACAAAATATGTATAATATAATATAGAACCACTTAAAATATTAAATACAAATTGGCAATGAAAATTGTCCCTACCCCGTCCCCACATCAATTACACAAGCTGGTAGTCTTCCAGCCATTTTCACAATAATAAGGCCTTCTCTAATAAGGTCAGCGTTTCACTATAAAAATATATACAAAGAAACTCGTATCAACAAAAGATGATCCAATGATACAAGCACACATAAGGAAACACCTAAACTAAAAACTCTCCAGTACAATTAAAAACATGAAATGTTTGATTTTTATTATTATACACGTAACAGGAAGTTCCGCACCTTCACCACTTTTCCTCGTCCACCTGCACTACTACAACAGCCACTACTATTACTACTTTTGGGTAAAAGCTCTATATAAAAATCTCCATAAAGTTTCCGGACTTGTTTGGTCTACGAAAACCGGAAAATCAAATGCTGCTGCTGATGATGATGCTGGAAAATCCCGGAATGCCGGAATCCTAAAAAAATACAAAAAAGATAGTACTACGGTTGGTGAGTTGTATTACACATGCCTAGTAGACAGAGATACTACTACTCTATCACAAACTATTAAAAATAATGATAATACAATGCGCCATGAGTCATCATCATCATCATCAAGTAAAGTAGCAAATAATGCAGATATTTAACACAAAAACTACTTACTTTCCTTAAGGGTCTTATTAAAAGTTTGTCCAGCAAAAATATATTTCACGGGGATGTGTAATGAAATGACAGTTTTCCTTGTCGGTAATTTCACTCTTGTTTACTTCAAGTGAAGTTTCCACAGGAGAAAGATGTAAAAAAAAGTATACAAGCAAGTGTATTTACTTGCACACAGACAGTCATACACTTTCAGAGGAAAGGAAGTGTCTTTTGGGTTTGTGAATGAGTTGTTCACTTTAGACTGTACCAGCAATACCAGTAACCGTACACAATAATAGTGCATGCATACAAGTTTGTAATATTTATAACATGATCTTATGATGAATTAGTAAGCTTTTGACTCGACTTGACAGTCTACATGTCACATAAGTGCAATGGTTTTGCAGGAAATCATTTTACCAAGAGGCAAGGCATAAAGAGTATAAAGGCAAGGGTTAGGCAGTAACTAATTACTTATTGTATAAATCAATAAATGCAAGCATTAGTTTATGATGGCATCTTTAGCAGCTAGACTAGCCATTTGGTTTCGTTTTTATATAAAAAAATTCTATGCGGGAGGTGTCCCATCATCATCATCATGTTTTCCACAAGTCTTTTATTCGGTAATATGACAGTCGTCATATTGTTCATATTAAATACATATTATCAAAGTTTTGCAGCCGGGCCGTGTGGGATGACGATAAACATTTTTTGTTGTAATCGTAATCTGTTCTCGTGCGATAACGTTGATAGCAAGATAAACTTGTACATTATCATACAGACAACAGACAGATGAATAATGCTCAAAATGTACCATAGTACAAAATTATCATGCTTATAAAATGCAAGCCTTTTACTACCATATTACAAGGCTTAGCCAAACTTTTATAATAATAGGTATGTAGGCATATTATGTGTTCATTCTCATTCTGTTTGAAAGAGGATGCTAGTAGATGATAGTGCGGAATACGGTTCCATGTATTTTGCTCTGTTCATTTCAAGTAAAGTGGTTGGTCCATCCGGGAACTTCTGTGTTCATTTTTCCTTTTCCCATCTCCCCACATATAAAATTTAAACCGAGTTGTTTCAAGCTGCAATACTACTTCTGCAAGTATTATGTCAGTAATAGTACACAAGATCATAGGACAGTGCTTCGCGATATAGGTATAGGTAGTGCCTGAGTCTTTCAATTCAGTTCTCTGTTGAGTCATATATTATGTATATGTTTCAATTGTTTATAAAAACCAGATTTAATAAGGAGGAAGAAAATATATGCATAAGATCCATATTTCTGTAAGCTCGTAAATGCTATGTATGCAAGCATTATTTTATATGGGTGTAAATGTCGATTATTACTTAGCCTAAATTCAAGATGAACTAATGTACATAGTACATACCTAATTGAGTTGAGGGCGTAGGTACAAAAAAGGGGTAAATTGAGATATTATGTGAACAAAAGATACATGTTTTCAAACAATTTCAATTTGCAGACCTCGTGCACATTGTTGTAATTGTATGAACATACATTGTGCATAAATGTGCCTCTACTTCCACTTCTTCTAACATGACATGAAGGACTGGCTGATAAAAGTCATAGGTAGTATCTAGTAACCAAGCTAGAGCACAGTTATTATCGGTACTGAATGAATGATTCAATGATCGCACACATTTGCACGCGTCGTTCGATAAATCGAAAAACAACTACATTTAAACTAATCCGTTTCCCTACACATGACACATGTATTTCATTCATTTCATATGATCGATTAAAGGAATTTGAACTTCATTCCGACAATTATGTAGATTTTCCGTATTTCTCAATTTTCTAGGAATTTTTATTTACTGCAGTCTTATTCTTTACGTCAACATCTTTAGCTTCTTCTAATCCTAACAAATGTGGATAATCACTCCAAAATTGGTCTCCAATTATATCACAATACATTTCCATTACATGCTCATCGTCGTCTTCACGCTTGTCTAAATTCTTGTCGTTCTCTTTCACTGATTTGATGTAAGCTTTCCGAGGTAGTCTAGCAGGTCTTGGTTTCTTCACTAAAACGGATCCTTTCCGAAAAATTTCAGGTTCATTGTTGTAATTGATCTCAAACTGAGAAAATAAAATCTCATTCTTGTCACCGGATAATGTTCCAGATAGTCGCTGTTGAGCCTGCAAATACGATTTAACACGGAATAAAGTACATATTGATTTCTACAGTATTTGATGAATAATAAGACAATAATTTCCACTCACATCATTATTTGTCATTCCTCCCTTCAATACTAACGCCCAAAATGTGGTGTTGTATAAATTATTTATATGACAATCTGCCTGGCGCCAACATAGATAATCTCGGAGATTTCGATCTGTTGGATACAGCACCATCCTTCCATCAAATGAGGGTGGAAACTGGAGAGGCACGTCAGGAAAATAATGGGACCAGTAAAACACAAAGGCAGAAGAAAACTTGGAAACTAGCGTGGTTATAATCTTTGCAGATCTCCTTTGGAAAACCTGTTTTGAAAATTGGAAAATTTTGTCAGTGCCAATGTTTTAGTAGCATTTGTGTAAAAGCTCTTAAATGTTTGCTTCAACGAGCTCGGGTTAACTTACTTCAGTTTCCCGTCTAAATATAAAAGAGTACTCATCACTCTGTCCATATCCAAGAACAACATCTTCAAAATCTTCCATCACACATTTTGCAGCCCTGTTCATAAGATTTAAGGCTCGAATGTCATTTGGCCGTGTCCAATTGTGCTTCTTCGCCAGTTTGTGAAACCCTGTAATTAAAAGTATAAATATACTTAATACTTAAGATTCATTCGTTATTTAATCACTACTACTACAATGTAGTTGTCCACATGTAAAGAGTAAAATCATACCCCTTCCATCAATCCTTGCCACTGTAAAACTGTTTGGAAGCAACGTGTCATCAAGTTCAAACTTTTTAACGTATTCCCACTTGGAATGTGCCATGATAGGGCTTACACCAATATTTCTAACTAATAACTTCAGCGGAAAATGCTGGAAGGCAACTAATGGATCAAGAAAATGACGAAACTCTCGTATCATTAAGACTGTCAGTCAGTAAACTTGTTATTTGCCACTTGCCAGTTATCTTAACCTCTTTGCTTTGCTAATAGGTATTTAACTGTTTCGTTCAATACAATTTTTTAAAAGTGAAAAGAAAATGCACCAATTTTAATGAACCTTAATTGTGAGAAAAAAATGCACGTGGTGTATGTTCCGTATAAACATTAATGCAATGTATGCCTCTCACAATATCCAATCTCATCATATGCTTGGCTGGCACAGAAATCGCAAACCTAAAGTAAAAGACACTGACATGCCTGAGATGTTTTGCCTTTTTCACACGATGGTCTTTTCTGTATACGTATATGAATCGAAGTATTTACGTGCAAACGTGCAGAGGGAAGAATACACAAAGACTGATGTGTACAGAAAAGCCCTGGCTGGCACAGATGAAATCTTTCTCCCGACTTTCACCAACCATCTAACCACGTCACTTACCCAGTCACAACAGGCAGTTTCATTTGTCTATGTTTATATTTCATTGTCTATGTATGTTTCATCATGAAACTTTCATGTTTGGCTTCTTCCTTCCGGTCGCATGTACTTACGCTTCAATATATGACGATCTCACTGATTTGGGATATTTTGATTAATTGGGATAAATGAAAATGCTGAAGACTGAAAGGCATTCTGCCAAATTTCAGAGTTGAAATGAATGGTGCGCATTAATTTGTCCATAATTAAGATGATACATGAATTATGCATTGATTTTTATTGTTTATTATGATGTTGACAGAAAACTTTTCAATGTAATCCGGTAAAAATGAACTCGTCTTGAGCGGTTATCATTATAATTTGTTATTAAAGTTTATTGCATAAATGTACGAGATTTCTTCTTCGAAGTACAAAAACATGAACGGAAACGATATACATACTACATACCTATAATTACACTAACACAATATGTACAACCAAATTGAAAAAAATTAGTCAGTTTAAAGGAAATATACTAGTTATATTTCAGGTCTTATCTATTAGATATAATATCAATGGGAGTTGTGGAGCTAAATATCCCAGTTTAATATAAGCTAGACGAACGATATCGGATATGAAATATTTTGTACGTATGCCCTTCGTACACTAATCCATGTATTCTTTTTATAAACTTTTCTTAGCACAAATGTCATTCATACTCCAGCGTAACTTTGCTCTTTCTTTCGTGTCGACAAAGAAAAGGAATGTGAATTAAACCTAATTATTTTACAAAGTCTACTTCTACCTACACTATTGAGACTCGTTTACAAACATATTTGGGTAAATCAGCTCGAAATATCCCTTGAAAGTGGGAAACTTTAGGAAAAAATGTTCTGGTGGGATTAATTCTACACAGCAATTGTTTTCAAATTGTACCAAACAAAATATCTCTCCTGTCACTGCCGTTGTAGCACCATAAATTTGCTTAGGTTCCTTTCCTGTTAAGTCCTCGGTAACAACTAATCGCTGTAATAAAAAAGCTCAGGATTAAAATTACGTTTTACTTCCGACTTATTTAGCTTATTATTGCATTGCTGCTACATAACGAAAAAGCAAAATAGGCTTACATAATGGACTTCCGGTTCAACTACAGGCTGCCTCATGTCCAAGAAAATATATTCGAAATGTCCTTCAACAAAGCTTTTGAAAAAAAATATGTCACCAGCATGGGGTATTGTGATAAAGGTTTGTTGTTTGCAAATTTCTTCGAGTAATCTCAAATCTTCTTGGATCTCAACTTCGCTGAACTGTATTTCCTCAGTATTTGGTGTCTGGCTAACGGGTAAATCGACTACTTTTTGAACAGACGAAGACATTGAATTTCTAATTGTAGGAACATCAGGAAGCGATCTCCCATTCTCACGATTCATAGCTGCTTTGGTTCGATTCTTCCTACTACTCTTTGAAGTTCTGGCGGAGCCCGATTTTCTTTTGTGGTTATTGATATTTGACTGTTGGTCTAAAAATTCTTCCACTAAATCTTGACACTTCTCCAAGTTCTCAATTGGCTCCCACGTATTATCCGCACTAAAATAATCAAAATAATAATAACCACATCAAATCATACTACTGCTTTAATTATGAATTACTTTATGAAGTTTGTCACTAGTGCGGCGTAAGTGAATATCATGTAATTTTTAAATGCAAAGCTTACAAACCTCGGGTAGTTTAGCCACTTTATCAGGAAGAATCGTTTTCCATTCTTGTCTCTTCTCATTTCTAATATGCTCTCAACACAAAATTCCTTTTCAGGTTCTTCAGGTTCTCGTAATTGTTCCGCTTTCTCCTCATCATCTTGTCCGTTGGATATCCTTGGACGTTTTGGTGGGGACGCTTCATCATAATAATCCTCAGACTCGGAACTAGAACAAGAGGAGGAGAAGCTTACCTCCTCAGTGGATGTGTCGGAGGAACTGGAACTTGCCTCGTTCATGTATTCGTATCTAACAACCACTTTCCTCTTCACTGGTAGCTTCGAAGATGGTTTGGTAACACCGGGCTTATCCACATCTCCAGCTATACTGCTTTTCGAACAGGACATTTTAAGGTGATTGGCCTAAAATGCGACAACAAAATGTTTGCTCATACATCATACTGCTTACCCGAGGACACTAACAGACCCAACCCAACATTAGTTAATGATTAGTTAACATTTTGTTATTGAACTTACATAGGATACACTGCTCTGCTGCTTACTAGAAACGGAGTCCCCTCCTGCTCCAAGCCTTCTGATCACTTGATCCTTCTCAAAGCAATGCCGTACCATTACACTTGTTGGCTTGTTCACAGTATTATTTGGCAAGGTTGCAAAATATCTGTTAGAAAGGAAATACGATTTCATAAATAATGATCCCAAAAAGACAAGAAAAGACGACAAGGGTGTCACGCAAGGGCTCAAGTTCTAAAGTAGGACGCACAACCATGGAAGTGCCTTTGCCGTGACGGACGCCAGTCTGATTTCTCTGAAGTGCTCACTGGCTTGACTAGCGTCACCGGTACTACAAAATAATTGGATTTTGTCAGAAACAAAGAAGACAGTGGTACATAGTAAGACTATATTTAAGAATGGAGGTCGGTGAGGGAATCAGTCAATAAACCCGAGGAAATACAAAGATGCAAATGTATATACAGGGAAATCTTTCGGCAAATAAAACCGACGCCACTTTTGTTGTAAAGCGCTACGATAAAAAGCTTGACTTGTTTCTTACCGCTGCTGCTCCACAGTCCACATGTAGATAACAGGACAGCACCACAAAAGGACCAGACAATCAACTTTAGTTTAACTTTAACAAGCAGATAATAACAATAACATGCACAATAGGCGATAAAGTCCTCGGATTTCTCCACGATAACTATCCGTGTTTTTACAGTCCGCATTTAAAACAGGTGTCAGTATCAGGAATCAACAAGCCGGGCTTTACTATTCAACAAGCAGTACCTCTCAATATTAGTAACTTTACAATGGTGATGATTATATGATTTTTATGAAGGATGACAGCAGTGTTATGCCTTATTTTGCTATTCATTTCCCGTAATATTTATGTAAACACAATCAACAACAAAAACTTGTGATGCTGCTTGTTTTTAGGTATCTTCTTTTGGATTCTTACAAGAAGGCTTTTCATGTGAGAGCATAATAATAAGTAGGGAATATAAAGTGAGTAAATCGTGAGGAGAAGTTGCAGGAGAAACGTTTTCCGTCCCAGAGCCACAATGTGTTTCCTTCAAAAGTCTTCTCATTGGCTCTACGAGGAACAAAGTCCTGGGCTTGCGCTCAATATCGATGTTCTTTCAAGCAAGATGCTTTTTTCTTACCATTCTTTTCTTAATATTATATCTCAACAATGTAATCTAAATGCAGTGAGTGCAAGCGTGGCTTTGTTACTTTGCAGTTTAGGCATTTTGATTGTTGAAAATAATAGACACAGATATTATCATCATTAATATGCAGTCATACTTAATGCAATTAAATATACAAAAATACAAACGCATACTTTTTTTCATCTTGTAACAGCTTAATTGTATATCTATGTACTTATTTCCTTGATTATGTAGGTTATCTATTGTTGTCTGTATCATTGCCAGTAAAAGTTAATTTGGTAGTGTTCAGTAATTAATGTATGCAAATTGATAAAATGACTAGAAAGGTTAGACAAATTCGCTGTCATGAATATGAAGTCATATGCATTAGTATTATACATGGGTAGTTGCAGTAGCCGTATACTTTCATCACTGATTGATAAGTATCAGTGATAACAGTTGGGCTTTTTTACATGCTCCAGTCAGTCAGTGACTCCAGTCCTCGAGCTTCGATATTGGGTCATTAAAAAGGTAAGATGAGTTTTCGTTCTCCTGGTCTATGAATGGGGGCAGTGTGGTAGAAATTGCAAAAACCTTATTGAAAATTGACATGTGAAAAGTGAAAGCGGTCGACAACAAATGAAAAGCTTTCATGAATTGCTGTCCTACAGATGTAATTAAAATTACACGAAACATAATATTACTTTAGTTGATATGTTTTATTAACTCTCATTATTTAAATAGTCTTATTTCACAGGAGACCATAATATGCATAATGTGTAATAGTAATGAGCATCACTTAGCTAGAAGTGATACGTTACTCCTACCTACATTGCAACATGATTGAATGCTTGTTAATTGAAACTGGCACGTGTATTTACTATAAATTTGGGGCTTTTAATCGAGGAGTTTAATTATTATCATTACCACAACAGAAGTAGCAGCGAAGTTGACAAATTAGTTTTTCGTGAAACACACTGTTGGCATGTTAAATATTAAATTATAGGTCAACATAGATGCAGGCCCATACGTTTTATGTTGCAAATCGAAAGTGTATCGAACAGGACAATGATGCCAACAATATAAGGTACTTTGTAGACGAAGAGCGAGTATCAAAAATCAGAGTGTACCAACGAAAAGTTAATGTGGGACTTATAACAGTAGTAACAATTAAAAAGTAATATTGGTATGTACATATATTCCCCCTGGTACACATTATAAGTAGATATTTTTTATTATGAATCCCACCGACGACTGAACAATTGCGACTCTCGTGACATTTTCATACCCGTGTCCAGGTTTCCACAAACCGGAATCACTATCATCTACACGCGTGCCAATTTCTTACAATTAATATAATTTTTTGCTTCTCACAACCTACTTTAATTTATTATTTTATGCTTCCCACAAACCCATTTAACCTCCGGCTTGGCGTCAACAAATGTAATCTTGCTGATGCTTAAATGTTGACACTGACAAGCATACGCTCGCGTTCCTTTCTTTTTCTGCAACTTTACTGCGATTTTGTTAAATTCTGGCATGTTGTTTCTTAAAAAGAGATAATCAGTGCTGGGGTCCCAAGCGTAGTTGTCAAAACTCAACACTTGAAAGTCACACCGTAAGCATTTCAACCTGTCACATGGCCTGTTAACAGAAAAGAAATCCAAGCATTTTAAACTGTATTATTGTAGGTAGTAAATTGTTTGGAAAAAAACGCACATTTTCTTATATTTAATGTAGCTACATACGTAGTTAAAAGCCTTTGATTAAAAAATGATAACTGAAATTAAGAAGTAAACTGTGAAAAGCGTAATTTGTGTTACCTTTCTCGCCCGATTTCACAATACCCCATTTGCTCGTAGCTGCCTGCCAAGAGAATAGAAAAGCATTTCTGGTAACTCTCTTCGCCCTTCTTCTCCCGTGAACTTTCACCGGATGTTCCAGAGGGTGCTTGCTGAATGTCACTTCGGATCCAAGAATTGTTTTTATGCTTTCCAAATGGATTCGTGTCTTCAAAGACAAAATCTTTTAGAATTTCGTCAACCTCTTCCCAGTTTGTCTCCTGCTTTTTTGTGCACTCGCAGTCCTTTGGTGCAATTTCTGATAACTTTTGAGCTTCTGGACTTTTAAAGTATTTCTTCTCGACTTGATCTAAAAGATTATCGATATCGTCCGATGGTTTCTTTTGCAACGATTTACTTGACATTGCTTATTAATTCAACAATGTCCAGTTTTTTCTTATTTATATTATTTGGTTTTAAATATTGAGGTAGATCTCTACTTGAATGTTATTTGACTTTGATACAGTTGCTTCAGGAAATTGTTCTATTGAATCGTGGAGGAATTTTATATGTAAATGGAGACCTTCTTCAATATTGATTTATTTTAAATTTAAAATGCAGTACAACAGGTTTAATTGCGAGAAATAAATACGAAAATCTCAAGATTGTTCAGTCCAGAAGAGGTACCTCTTTAATGAGTTTGTCCAAATTGTCCATATAGTATATTCATCTGCTGTGCAAAGCACTCATGTAACTACTGACACGAGTTTGGAGCTCCAGAGAGACCAATCAATAATTCTACCTGGATGGTCGTTAGAAGCTATAGTACTGCACCTTCTTTCCTAGCGACTTTGTTTTGAATTTAGCCTACCTGTCGTTGTCAAGATCAAGATCCACCATGAGTGCTGGCTTGCTTTGTGTCCATAAAGCCGATCATTATGCACTTTTACCCGTCTATAATCCCATGCGAATTAGTGAAAGCGTCACGCAATTAATCTTTAGCATGTTTCGATTATCTTCAAAATCACGTAAGGTATGAGCGTTGAAAGGTACTATTATATATGAAAGTTGCATGTCAATTTGGCATTGTCAAATACCATTGTATTGCCATTACATACAATACAATCGAAAAGTAAATTTACTGGATAAAATTGCGATGATATGGTGGTAAAATGGCAGACGTAATGTTTTATGATATTACCAACAAAGCAAAGTTATAAGTTATGAGGTGTGGCTACAACATTTTTTAATTTTGAATGGCTGGAGTGGAGACGACAATATAACTTTTGGTTAACAAATGAACACGTATTTTTAATAGGTCCAAGAAGAAACAAAACATACATTAATACACCTGGCAAATTTTAAATTTAATCAATTTAAAGAGACAGCATACAGACTATGTTTGACTATTGTACATTGTAATATAATTTATACATCTATCTTTTCGAAGATTTTAACGAAAACAGTGGTTACTGCATCATCGAATTTTTTTTAAACAATCAATCTTCTATTCTATATATTTGGGGTTTACAGCTTCGAAGCCGCGACCAATGCCTCAGCTACTTCAACCGCAATTTGCGCTGCAGCCTTCTCCTTATCGCCAGACGCCCTGGATAATTCCTGTTGCGCTGCAGAGAGCTCTTGCTGAGCAGCAGATGCATCAATTTGATCTAATGGAACGGCTTCTTCAGCAAGGATTTGAACTGAAAAAAAATATAAAAAGGACGACATCAGCATAAACTTTGATAAAAGCATCGCAAAATCATTTTCAGCAATCAATTCATTATTCATTGTCATTATATTTTATGTATGACCATGACCATCATCACTGCCATCAAATTTTTAAAGCTGAAATGAATTCATACCTGAGGAATCATCATTAACAGTGATGGATCCGGATGACACAAAGTACTTCTTAATTGAGTTATCTCCTTCGACTACTGATAGAACACCCGGTTTTAGAACTGCCAATGTTGGTACGTGATTAGGGAGGATACCAAAAGCGCCGGAGAATGATGGCACATCTACTTGCTTCACATTTGCTTTGTTGTAGTAAACCTGTACAGAAAATAAATGTTAGTTTTTAATCATTATTTTGTTGCAAAAGTGCAAATACAATCTCATCCCATCTCCCCTGCATAATTAAAGGTGAAAGTACCGAATTATGCGACTTTAAGGATTACAGATTGCATACTTACTCCATAACACCAAAATTGACACAAAACATACATGATAACCAAAAAGTCCCACACGTTATAAAAACATTATTTTTCGAGCAAAACAAACCTGATAAGGTGCTGCAAGTGTGAAGGCCATTTCATTGCCTCCACCGGCAGCGGCAGCGAAACCTCTGCGGATAACGCCATTCCAGGAGGACCTGAATCCAATCCGACTGAGAAACATGTTGAATTTTAATTGTTTGGGGGGTTAGGGATAACCTTCGATGAGATCTCCAATCAACTAAACTGGAAAATTCGCAATAAATGTTTTAAAGCAAATTTACACCGATCCCGTGTATGTTTAGGAGTGGACTATAATCAGGTGAAAGATGGAGATGGAGAAATAGGAACCTTGCCTGTCCGTCTCTCTACAGCCACTCAGCTGTCCATCCGCGGCGCGAATTTCAATTTCAAGTGTATCAAATGCACATAAACAAACAATGTGTCTTGTATGCAGCACCCATTCAACAACAAAACAGCAGAACAGAGTGTCGCTGTGCTGCCGGCTGATGTGGGATTTAATTTAATCACATTTACTTTAATGAGTGAGAGCTCACTCTCGCAATTTTAATTAATCATCCATTAAGCTAACTGTAAATGGAGCAAAAAGTATACTGTTTGTTGTTGTGAGTGAATAGAAGTGAAAGTTGACGTGAAGCAAGTTGAAGAAATCGAGATTTTCTATTCGTGGAATAGCAGAATTATTGAAGGAGGTTGTCAACTTTAATTAATTACTCATCATGCAGGCGGTAATGTTATTTTTATCTGATGAAATACTTAATTATTTGAACATTTTTTAGTGTGTGGCGATTTGTAAAAGTTTATAATACTAAATTACTTTATTGTCATTGTTTATTTGGATTGTATTTACGCAGAGTTTGATGAGGTCATGCAGACAGCTGCAACTGCTGGGAAGTGGATCCCCATCGTTGCTTTCTTTACAAGCCAATGTCCTCGGATCCAGCACAACTTCCGGTCAAGTTAGAAATTTTCATTTGAATCCTTGTCTCTGTGAGCTAAGGAAATTATGCAGAGTTCGGTGTGTGGATAACTCGGCGATTGGGAAACAGGCGATGGCCGAGGGAAAGCCTCCGAAAATTATCCATGTTTACAATAAAAGAGCTGTGGGAACTGTGGGTAAGCTCGTTATGTATACTTAATCATTATGACCAAAGGGAAACAATGAATATGGTTTCTGACACTGCAGGAATGTTACTCAAGCCAAAAAAAAGTTTTTGTTTTCTGTTTGAAGGGGACAAGGTTCTAGTCACGATTAAAGGAGAAATGAAGAAAGCGATTGTTGTAGGAGTGAAAAGGAATCAAGAACATGGGATTCCAAGACATGATACGAACAATATTGTGTTAATTGATGATAATGGAACGCCTATAGGAACTCGTATTCTCGCCCCCATACCTATGGTGCTTCGACGCATTCTTAAGGAAAAGACTATTGCTAAAGGTGCAGACTACACCAAAGTTTTGTCAATCGCGTCAAGATTTGTGTAAATTTGTGCGTAGACTTTTAAACGTTTCAAATGTTACTAGCTCTTCTGATATTTCATATTTATGTACATGCGTAGTTTTAGACATTTTCAATTTGAATGTAAGAATGCATCAGGTTTAATAGTAATATGTATTTAAATAAATGAATGTGATGCAGAATGTGGAATCATGTTGAATTACAACAAAGTTTATTTTATACCAAGGCCCAACCAAGTCATAATTTTTATTAATCTATATAGGCACTTCAAATAAGGAATCACAGTGCGTCATTTTTAAAACACCATAATAATAATAATATATTATATATAGAGTTATATATCTTGATTTTTTAAATATAATCATTATATCATCATTCATTGTAATATCATAATATTATATAATTAGGACTTAAAAGTTGTAGCAATAGGTCTTTCAATTCCAGTGTTTTAATGTCAGGCATTCTCAAAACAACGGACACGCTTACAGTGTAAATATATTGTTTATTGCGACAAGAAAAACTACGGTTAAAGTTTTACGCTTAAATGTTATGCTCGTGGCAGTACATGTATTTACCACAGTTCCTCCGGGGTTGTATTTTTAAAACCATTTTTTCTACTTTCCCAATAGCTACCGGAAAATTCCCATTGTTCAGTACCTTGTCGATTTTTAGTTTTGGATTGTCTGTTGAATCAAATAAGATTTCAATGATGCATTACTCAACGCTTACTACTGTATAGGAGTCACTGTTTATTAAGTATTGACATTCTTACTTAAACCACAAGGCCGTTAATGGAGTTCCACTTTCCTCAAGCTTCTTTCTCCTTTCTCTTTGCTTCTGCTCAAGACTAAGTTTTAGGGTCTCTGCTTCGCTAAGTTGGCCTTCCTCCAATAATCTCTGATCGGGTCGATTTCTGTTGATATAATTTGGGAATTTTATTTTATGTTGGAAATTGAATTTGTTATTAAAATCTGATGAGTCAACATCAGATTATATTTATAGTATTTACCTAGTATCAGTTATAGGAAGCTTTTCTTTGAGTCCAGGAGAAATTTCATTTAGTTCGATAGCAAAGCGAGTAAATCCATAATATTTTGCGTACTCTTCTGGCATGTTACCTAAATCGGGTAAAAGTTCAAAGGCATGTTTCATCTTGTTTAATTCTAAAGGGGGATTAGTCGAGATAAAGTGAAAGTCGTTAAATATGTAACAAAGAATAGTCATACATACCCATTCTCCATATACATCTTGCAGCAGGTGGCTGGCCAACATGAAACGCCTCGTTCCAAAGGCCATATAAATTCTTGAGTGTAGTTCCGTCCTTACTAATAATTGTACCAGTTACTTCGTGCTTACGTGACGACCAGTACGATGCCTAAACGCAGACAATAGAACAAGAGATGTTACATACGTCAGAAGTTTTTTCTTACTAAAAAGCAGCCAAAAGCACTCTCACATCCTCATGCACGTCATTCATCATTTATAAGAATACTAAATATAATGGTTTTAAGAGTACTTTTATTATACAGAGTTTTTTGTCCCTGGGGACATGTGTCCTCTTTTTGATCTGTTCCTATCCTATTATTATCCTTACCTTTACAAAAGTCAGGTTACAAGTCAGGGAATTACTCGTGATAGAAACTTCGCCATAAAGATCCACCCATCGGTTAGGAGGAGAAAATAAATTGTGTACACAGGTAGTGGCTTTTCCGTAGGTGTAGTGCTCTCCAAACTTTTGAAAAATTATATGATTTTCTCCGCTCGGCTGAATTTCCATAGACTTTCCCCAAAACTTGGTTTTGAGCTGGGTTTCACCCCAAAATTGCCATCCTCTTCCTTCCGCATGGCAGGCACTAGCAGGAGGGTGATGTGATACCTAAATGATGATGATAAAATGATAATATAATACCCCATGCAAAAATAAAGACTAAAATGCTTCATCATTTCCAAGGATGACAAGCCGAGAAAAAGATGAGACGAGGGATTTATCGGATATAAAGAGCCTTCTCATAACACATGTATAAAGCGAGTATTAAATTGGATGGTTTACCTGTTCAGCCACAAAGCGGAAGCCTTTGTCTTCTCGCACACACTCGAAAGTTTCCCCAAGCAAGGGATTGAACGGCTTATGTGTCCTGTAGAAAGCAGATGCATACCCTGATACAGCGAAAGCTGCAATTAAAGCCATCCTTTCAACGTGATCAGTCTCTTTGCCTGGAGGAGAGCGTGTAAAAAAATATGCGTCATTAAAAAGAAGTTTTTTTTCTTTGCTACTTTGTAGAATCATCACGTAATAAGTGTGAATGTAAATGACAGGTAATTATTTCTTGGATTAGGTTAGTAGGATATTATGTCCGCTTACAAGCTGCATCCAGTAGTTCACTGTACTCCAACTCCTCACACATTCGCTGCAGCACGCCTAACGGCTCATTTAACGTGACGGGCATTGAAACACGGGACAAGTCCTTGCCAATATTCTTCTTCAGGATGCCCCATAAACTAGGTACTTCATAGGTAATTAATGATTATTAATAGTTGTAATGCATAATCATCTGGGTATGCATGATATCAGAAATATGGTAACGATACTCGACACTAATGATAAACTACACTTATAAGATAAACTAAACTATACAAGCACAATGTCATGATTGTAGTAAGTACGGTGGAATTAGTAGTAAAGTAGTAAAAAAGCTACTTGTCCCGCCTGAACATGAGCAATTACTAGGGACTGTAAGTATGACAAAGCAACAGCCAACATTTCCATCATTATTGTGCATCTTACTTCTCTTTGTTTCATTCGACCTTTGCTTGCAATGTGCAGGTACTTTCGAGTCTATACTTGTTTAATTCCGTTCTACCATTAGCTATTCATATGTAAATTATTCGTGTAATACCTTTTCCCATCGTTACCATAATTTCGATATCACTTACGTATGACGTATGTATATGTACGTTTGTCTACCAACCTTCATTCCCACTGGGAGCTGGCATCGGAAGTTGACTCCGTCTCCCTTCTCGGATGGGCTCTGTAAAGTCACCACCGTCGTTACTACTACTTGACTCTGAATTGGTGACTGCGATTGCGAGGTCAGCTATATAGTAATCAAAGGCGAAAATGCAACAAATTAAAACAAAGGTAAAAACTACCGTCTCTTACTACCAACAGGACAACAAACACAACATAAAAAGCGGACACAGGAAAACGAATATGTATATACAAACAGCAAGTACTCTACTACTACAAATTGCATGCATGCTTTCACAGGAAAAAAAGTAACCAAAAACGGAAAGAGAGAATGTCCATTAAAGAATATAAGATGTCCACATTCATGAGAGAAAGAGAGACATGTATTATTTTACTAAATAAGAGTAAGAAGCGAAAGCTCAAAAAGCAAAAGCTGATGTTCACATCAAACGTGGTAAAATGAGATCACAACACGACACGGCGGAAGGTCTCACATAACCACATTGCAATATCATTTTGTACATGTATGATTTTTTAGCTTATTTTCTTATAAGTTTTTCTCCGTGTATGTAACGCACCAACTTTAGAATGTTCAGAATTTTCACTGTTGACAGAATCAGCTTCTCCTTCACCTTCTGACGAGAAACTTTCCTCATCCGAACTTGTCCTGTCTTCACCTTGATTTGTCTCCATTGCATCATAATACTCGGAATTACTCATGGAACTGCTGTATGACTTGATCTAGTGGAACAAATTGAGTAAAATAGTTTATGTAAATGTGGGCGCTTTAGCAAAAAATATGCTGTCATTTTATAAACGAAAGTGCTTTTACATTTACATGATGTGACAATAATATACCCATAGATTGTGTATGAAAAGCATAATATGTGTATACTGGCAAAATGTAATTTGTATGCTGAGAATGAATTCTTAAAGGATGTCTACCATGTAGATGAAATGACAAAGATAGAATTTGTAATTTGTTTTCCAGTAGATGGTTTTGTTCCTCGTACCGTACATACCGTATCACTATTCGGAAGTACTCCGAAGGTGGGCTCTAGCGACGCTTCCCTATGGATTCTCGCCAGTCGTGACTTCAATTCCGCATTCTGCTGCAATGCCTGATTTAGAGCATGCCGAAGCGTTCCAGTGCCACCCTCGAGGTTTATGGCCGTAATGTTGTTGCCCATATTCCGTAGCATTCCACGTACATGGTGCAAACTGACAACAACTGTACATAACGCATAAAAATGAACAACCGTGTGAACTGCATTATAATAACTTTCAGCATTTTACAAGTATTGCATCAATCAGCACATTTTCCACACGTGAAAATGGGATTCTGCTGCTGTGAAATATATGAAGGGAATTGAATTGGTGTTTTCCGCTAACCTTCCTTAGCGAGCACAACAAAATCACGTAATTTATTGTCATCTTCTTTTTTAGTTTGTTGGACTGTTATGGAATCCAAGATTCCTGTGACAAAACCAAATGAGGATGCATGAAATAGGGTACATTTCCATAATGGTCAAATGTTTGTCTATGCATGTGGGAAATATTTACCTTGCAGGTGGGAAAGGTCCTTTTCCACGAGACTTAACTCTTTGTCCACGTCCTTTTCATCTCGGGAAGCAGAAATTGGGGAAGGGAGCTCCTCCGTCGGAGAGGAAATCTCTTTGAAGGAAAGAATGTGCTGACGGTACAGTCTATGTTGTTTGAGCTGCTCTAGCCATTCCATGTAAACCTCTTTGGGCTTGATCTGGATGAAAGCATACACAACAAAATGGATTAATAATTACCAGCAGCATCGGACTACTTTTTTTACGGGATGCGATTATTATGCGCGTGGTTTCCTCTCATGTATCTTCAGCCACACTGACTGCAGAGTACTTGCATAATGATTACATGGACCGACAGCATTTTATAACCAAGCAAGTATTTACGTTCCGCTAAATGATTGAAATTTACCTTCAAGTGATAAATGCAATCTTCCGCATCAATATCAATCCGGCCATCACGACTTTTTGTGGTTATTACGGACAAGCCAGCATCAAGAGTTCCATGGACTTTCCCTCGCGCCAGGTCCCAACCACTCTTTCCGTAAACAATCACCCCCTTCTCCAAAATAAAGTACCTCTGCATACACAAACAGTATAATGAAATTGACTTTTTAGCTCTCTTTGAATTTTTCATGAATCAACTGCGGCATAAATATTTATTCTCAGAGTGAGAATATATAAACAAGTAAAAGGGAGGATCATGTTGGATGAAAAGTATATTACGTTTTTATATGCATTTATGGATTTTGTGTATACCTTGTGATAACCCTTCAAAGGCCATTTTCTCCGCTTGAGGACGAAACTGTAACAAATTGTTCATTTAAATTTACAATAACAAAGTTATCAACAAAACTGCGACGATGAGAAAACACTTGAAAAATTATGCACTCGTATGCTCACCCTTCAAACTTTTTGGGCACACGATCGTACGTCTGTCCCTCCTTGAGACCCTCAAGAATCTCCCAGTCGGACCGTCGGGTTCTTTTCTTTCCCCTTCCCCTCGGTGGGGGTTGAGGTGGGGTGGGAGCGGGTGCCACTACCGGCCCCGTCCCTCCTGTATCCGAACTTTCACAGCTACCTTCCTATTCGATTTCACAGATCAAACAAAAATGTCAGCTAAATCTTTTAAGCGCACAGAAGCGTAAATACGTACTACTGAAAAGATAAGAAGATTTGTAAGAACATAGAAAAGAGAAGTTTTTATATATGAATGAAGCTAAATATAATATATTAAAATATTTTGTACACAAAAGTAATGCGATGCGAGAAAATGTTTTTTATATCATCACATTATGTGCAATGAACAACTCCGCAAACACACCTCCGATGCTATTTTTAATGAAAGTGAATTAAGATTTTGTACAACTGCGCCACAGGAACTAGTAACCACACTCATTCTGGAGAAGATTTCAACGAAACACGAATTAGAATTACTATAGGTATTAAGCTGTACAGACGAGCAGGAGCGATAAAGAATTCCAGTAGCGAAGAAGAAACAGTAAAGAAGATAAATAGGGCGAAATTATGGGGGATTTTGCTACTACAGGAAATTTAATGGAAAGCTATCTAAATTTATGATTTTGAAACTTAAAATTTGAGAGGAGGAAGGAAACTGATACCCACTTTGTACTGATTTTTGTCTATTTTCAAAACTTTTGTAACTTTCACTCTAAGGACTACTAGGGAAGATTCGTGGAAAATTTTCAATTGAGAGAACTCGAAAAGCAGATTGCTAGGCGTTACAAAAGATTCTTTTACGAAGACCACTCTTTCGTGTGATGCTGCAACGCGAAGCCCGATTTGCTATATGCCTTGGCTTCAAAAGCAGTTGTGCTTTTGTGATGTTGATGATAATTCCAGCCATTTTCGGTGAAAGTTTTGTATCCCATTTCTCCGCTCGTTTATGTTTATCGACGGAACTTGTCACCTAAAATCTCTACTCTAAGCCATAAACTTCAGTTGCATGCCTAATTTAATCTACTTTCTACCACTAGCAGCCAAAACCTACTTTTTCCATCTACTTTCTGTCTGCGTTATTCTCAAACGTTACCTCTTTCTGAATGACAACGTTTCCAACACAGTTACTGCTTGAGCACAAGTAAAACCAGTAAAATCCCCATGTTCTGCTATTGCCCCCTCTCATTTCCTAAAGTGATTTTGAATTTTTGGCATATTTACCTGCTCTCGTCTTTCTCTACCAATTGTATTGATTAGTAAAGATTAATATATATATAAAGCTACTACCGACATACAACTATACAAGTCCTTCCCTACTCTACTTTTTTTCGTGGTCTAATGTACTGGGTAGTATGCCAAGAATGTCATTTCTCAATTCTCATCCACCCCCAAAAAAATATGCCTACCTAAAATAGTTCTATTCATCATCATGCATTGCATTGCAGGCTCTGCGTGATGCAATGCGAATGCCTTGCCACTACATTTTTCCTTTCATCAGGGTAGTAAGGAATACCTATGAGGCAGGAATTCATTTGTATAATAAAAAAGTACATATTTTTTTGTGGGCAAACAGACGACAAAAGGAATTCATCCATTTGTTTTGCATAACTCATAATAATAATCATCTTCATCATCGCGCACAAACATCAACATAATATATTCAAACATTTTGAACGTCCTGCATTTTACTTGAGTCTACGTATTTTTTTTTTACTTTTACTTCTGCTCAGTTACTTTTTTGTTAGCTTTTGTGTGCGATATGAATAATATAGCGACTGACGACGATGTTAATGATGATGTATGCGATAATATTATGATGAATGTATACGTATGCTTACTCCACTTCCAGCTGCCCATGGCAGTTTGGCAAACAGGAGATTTCATACGGTTATGTGTTTTTAGATAATAACCAACCAAACACATCGTAGACGATCACATCACCTAAAAACCACACGGACAGGCAGAATGAACAAAGTCATCAGGATCGTTATATACCGCACAACATGTTGTAAAAGTGTACTTTTACTTGCTTTGTACTAGTCAACTCTTTCATCTTTGTTGTTTAATATTCCATATTGAAATTTTTTTGATGTTTGCTTTAACTTCTTAGTTTTATGAATCAGAATAAATATATTCACAATACCTCCCACTCCGAGTTTCGCAAGAAAAAAGTCAGTACTATAAAAGTCTCTATGTAAAAAATTATTAATATGTTGAAATAAAAGCTATAAAAGCACTTTGTCTTTTTTGTTAGTTTAAATGTTAATCTTGTTGTGCATACGCAAAAATGGTTGATATGCTTTGCTTGAAAATGTTATTAATACGTTTATAAGTGGTAGTAGATATAGTAGAAGTAGTACAAACAACATAAAATGCAATGCATCTCTTTACTACAATCATCACATCCATAATGATCATCACACACATCACACCATGCTTTCCAAAAAAATATTTACTTGCCAAAAACCCAGTAGAAAAATGATCGTTAGAGAAGAAAGGAGTAGTTTTCACACTGCTCAGAGCGCACAATCAATAAAAATAGCATCGTTTTCAGATGTTTGCTAGTCGGATTAAGGAGGTAAGAAAAATGTAGTAGTCTTTTAGCACGTCACAACAACATTCAGCATTACTTGCTTTGTAAATTTCAATAATAATATATTATTACTTCTGCTCAAACTGTTGGTTTGCAAAAAAAATTGCAATTATTAAGGTATATTCAGCGAAGAAGAAGGGGGAATGTAAGAACAATAATTATATGTCAAATGTAAGAAATGGAAAAATATTGAGTTCTTTTGCTTTTTACGATGAATAAATAATAAATTAGTTGCGAATATCAAGAGATGTACAAGAAGAAGAGGAAAAAGTGAAAATATGATAGACAGAACAGATAGATGAGGACAGAGAGAAAGAGAGAGAGAGAATAGGATAGAGAAATAACGAAAATACAAAAATAGTTCCTTTGTAAATAAAATATTAACTTACTGTGTCAGACTCACGGTGTTTTGAACTCATGTTCAAATCCTATACTTTTAGCTATAGCGCTGTTGCTCTGTTGATTTCTAATGAAATGCGAAATTTGGGGTTTGCTTGCCCTTTAACACGTCGTCGATGAGGAAGACGTCGTCGTTGTGGGCTTTGCTTGCTTTTTGGGTTAAGTTTTGTCAATCAATTTGTAGTAGTGTGGTGGTAGCTGTTGTAAAAGTAGTAGCAGTGGTTTGGATTGATGGCGTGTATTACAGTAGCAGCACAATAATTGGTAAATATTATTTTTTATATATTATGTATATAGCAGTCGTGGTAGTAGTGAGTAGTTATTATTATTATAAGTAATTAGATACTGAATATATTATTCGCAGCCAAAAAACATGAGCACATAGCGAGAGCAAATGAAAGAGACAAAAACGCTAACTTTGCTTGCGGTGTTGCGTGTTCCTGTCTCGTAGTGATCGTCGCAGAGTCTAATTTATCCTGCTGACTGTGTCAGAACAACGGAAGTAATTAATTAAATGTACGTTTGGGACAGGTCATGCCCAAATAGAGTAGAACTAGTGAAAAATTCATGTATCCAGTGAGTGATACTGATATAATTAAGAAAACCGTTGTCCTCTGGAACTATAAAGTCGACTATATATATAGAGTATAGTATGTACTACTAAGTGATTATCCTTCTAAATACTTTGTCACTTTGTCTCTGTAAGGCTACTGATCTCAAACTACTATTTCCCTACTACATTTATTATGAGCATTTAATCTCAGTCGTTTACGATTCGTTTTAAAAATCTATTATTAATGTTTATATGTGTGACTTTTTTTGTTAGTTAGCACAAAATGTTAGCACTCAAATGTTATCATTAAAGTCAGTCAAAAAATAATGACAGTAGTTTCAGTTTTCAATCTCGTTGTTTATGGTGGATAGAGGACGAGGTAAGAAAAGCTGTAGTAGTAGTAGTAGTAGTAGATGTTGTTGAGGTTTCTGTTTTTTTCAAGACAGTTTCTGTGTGGCACTCATAGACCAAGACAGAGAAAGACGAGGATGTGTAAGGGCATCATCACCAACAACAAACTAAAAACCACACACGTTCATGTTCATCGCATCATCATCATATCACCAGAGACGTAGACGGTCATGCGGATCATATAAAATTGTTATTCCGGGTGGAAATCTAAAGTCATAATACTGTTTAAAAACAACAAAAAAGAAAGAAAATGTCAGCGTTTTTTAATTAATACTAGTAATAATAATAATTTTCTCAAATTATCTATCGTTAAGGCTAAAGAGAAAATACCGTATGTTAATTATCATATTATTATCATCATACTTATGTATCATTATATCATAAAACATAATCACGTCCGTAGATTACTGTTTTTGTACGAATCATTAATGGCACCGCTCTATTCGAACTACTTAAAATTCTACTACTTAAAAAAATCTAGCAAACAAGTGTATATATAAAAATGATTGAAAATCAGTTTTCTTGCTGTAATACATTACTCATAATCATAACTACCTAGTATACATAAATACCTGTACTTTTTTGTATGAAAACATTACAAGTGAAACGTGCATTTTAAAATGTTTTATTGCATGGATCATGTTGTTATTTTGAACGTAAAATGCATGTAAAACATCCTGAGCCAAAAAGGTAAGGTAAAAAAAAGAAAATGTTTTTACTGAATTGAATTTGAATATTATATGAATTATGTAGGGATTTTAGCACTTCTTTGCCAATTAAGTAATACGAGCACTGTGGGTACGTGTTGTTTAAACGTGACATGTAGCATTATGTACATTTCACGCTGATTCTTACTATTGCATAGATCAGGTCAGCATCCTACGAGTAAAAACTCAAACGGTGTATCCTTTGAAAATGGTGGAAATCAGCTTTTGCTTCGCTATACTGGCTTTGTGCATTATAAGTTGTTGAAAACTTGGTTTGTGAAGAAGAAAAAAAAAATCTGATTGCAGATAAATGCACACACACATACACACTTGGCCATTTACTTTTGTAGATATTCATCATGTTTAGCAGCACGCATTATTTAAAATGCATCGGTATAAAAGATAATGAATGCAGAAACGTGTGGAGTGGAAACTTAATGGTAAAAAAAGTTTGCTCGTTTTTTATATGTAAAAAGTAAAGTAATGCAATAATTGTACGTAATGATGATAATCATAAGAATATTTTTGCGTATTGCTATATATATTATTGGAAGTTGTTTTAAAAGATTTGCTGATTACTTTGTGATGATGATAATGTCGACAGGTACAATGAGTACAGGAGGCTGCAGCAGTGGCAGCCCGTCCGATTGCCGTTTTGCTAGGTGATTTCGACGCAAATATTGGAATAGGTGAAGTGCTCCTCGATGTTGAAGTTAAAAATGAAGGTGGTGCTATTGTTGAAATGGTGGCTGTTGCTCCTTCTCCTGTCGTTCCCTCTATAATTGATGCAGTTGGACTTGTTGTTGTAGGCACCTGATTAATAATAATCCGCCTGAGGCTGTTCTCTAAATTCTTGAACTTGCTCGTTTTTATTCCTTTCTTCAAACTTGCTCCCCTGTTATCATGATAATAATATTATGTGCAAATATCTGCATATAGTTTGCACATGAAGGTTTCTGAGAATTTCAACTGTTTTCAAACAATCAGTAATGCACAAATATGAAATTTTATAACCGTACAACACAAACTGAAATAACAACAGCGACAAATCAAAATGCTGCTGCTGGTGACGAAGACGATATAAGGTGTTCAATTAGCAGCGACGTTTTTTTTTTGCAAAAAAAAAACTGTTAACACACAATCACGAACAGTACCTGACTACGCTTATTTAAGTACAGTATTGTTGAGTTGCAAAGATGGTGCAAGCAACAATAAATGCCAAGGTTGAATGAAATGAAATGAGTGAAATCACAGCATCAGTAGTTAAATTCTCTTTAGGGTTCTGTGATATCAGTAACGTGAGTCTCTCTGCGTGTGTGTGTGGAACTATCAGGGGATTTCAAAGTGCATGATGATGTAGTGCTAAAGATACACGTATATTTATGCTACTTGCTGAGTAACTGAACGTCAATTACTTCTGCATATAGCATGTAGACAGGTATTATGGTACACACGACTAACAGTCAAAAGTCGTTCTAACATCACTGATGACTGTTGCACATAGACCACCACCGACACGGCTATTCAACGCACTGACGGAATCTGAGTGACTAGCGAACAAACAAGCACTGCGCTATAAGCGCTATGCAGTAATCATCATCATGATCCTCATGAATCGAGCAACACACTGCATTACATTAATAATGAATAATCTTTGCTTGTGGTATGTGTGGTGTGTGTGTGTGAACGTGTAGTAGAAGTACGAATGAACGAGTGTTATACGCAATATTGCAATGCAGTAAAATCATCAACCAGGTAAAGAGTCGTAACAACGTAACAATAACAATAAAGTCATGAAACACAGGTAGATATATAACAGACAACAACGCTGATGATAGTCCGTCGGACCGCTGCTTCTCACACACGTTGCTGTGTTGCGGCGTGGTACAGGATAGATTATCAGTTCTCAGGTTTGTTATTGCAAAATAGCACCACCAACCACATGAAGTAGCAGAGAAACTGATGCGGTGATGATGAAGATGAGTTGTTCTCCAACAAAAACAGGTATTAGGTATGTAATAATATTGTGTAGTGTTTTCTCAGGTTTTAGCCAACGGTTTGAGTCGAAGGAACACTGACAACGACAGACAATATCATATAGAGAGGTAGAGAATTGAGAGAGGCTTTGAATCAGACAGGCGGATTTTCAGGCAAGTCACAAGATTTAGGTATGTAAGGTACTAGAGTATTTTTATGTTGTTGTATCGCTCAAAGGTTTTTGAGGATGAATAGTAGTAGTGACTGAAAGAGATAACAACAACAGAGACGAGCACAAAAGTCAAATCAGCAGTCAGTCAGTGATCATCATCATCATCGTAATGTACCGTAGATAATGTACATAAAGATCCATTATGCACTCATGAAAACGAAGAGTGAGCTGGTTCGTTTACTTCACTCAATCCAATATCTTCCTACAGTGATTTGATGCTGCTATCTGCAAAAAAATAACATAATACTTATTAGTAAGCATAAATGGCAAAGCCGGTAAAGGATAAATTCATATACGTATACATCATAATATTATAACTTTAATGCATGCAGTCTTATTTGCTTAGAGGCTCTATACTGTTTGAATGGAGTTGGTTACATTTTACGTGCAATATCCTTAGTAAATATATTTGCACAAGACTTTGCATCAGTTACTTTGGCTGTGTAAATGTGCGTACTGCGTGTAGTATACGTATACGAATACAATGGAGCATAATATATTATACCCATAGCTGTTCCGCACAACAGCATTCACATTATTCCGTTGTTGTTGCTGAAAAAACATTCATAGTATAGCTTGCGCTGCAGCTCTCTTGACTTTTGTCTTTTTCTCTCTGGTGGCATGTAGCATTTTTATCGTTTTACACAAAATCCTTTTCGTGTATTATCGCCTTTTTGCATATCAATCACCAATTTATATTGTCAGGTAAAATGTGATAAAGAATTGAGCATACAGGATCTATTTTTGTTGTGTCAGAAGAGGGATAATGGAATGCAGGCCGCAAACCACAAGAAGAGCATTCAATTCTCGCTTTATGATGATCATCATATACATTAATACCTTTTTATACTTTTGCGCTTATGGGCTTAAGGTTTATTATCGCTATTAGCTAGCTGTAGGTTAATTGCCTATAGAAAGACCTCTTAGATTTTTAGATGCAATTGCGTTGTGGCTCAGTTTACTTTTTATGGTTAGCATAGTACTATTATGGAATCGATCGTAGCTTCGTGAAAACTACAAGAATATTTACAGAAGTAGTAGTTGGGGTGAATCAGTGACGAAATTAAAGTTTACTGATTATGATGATTAGTGAGCATCTTTTCTGACTTAATGATTTAGGACGATTGTGATGATAATGGGATGAAGAAACAGTCTGCATAATGCACTACACGAATAAACAGTAATAAAAATCAAAGCAAAAAACTAACTTGAATGTACTATGTATTTTGGCAAAAACTACAATCTTGACAATCATACCATAAAATTACCAAAATAACGTTGTGTGTGCGTACAGTACATGTCAATTCAAGATTGCTAACAATATGTTAAGTATAATAACTAGCTTCAGTCATCTCGTCATCATAATACATTATATTATGGTCATAATGAATTCCACTAGATGACTGGACGTTTCAATTCTCGTACTCTCGTCTCTCTAAAAATGTAAAGGCCAGCCAGTGACCTTTACAAAATTGTTGTGAACGTGAAATATAATGATCAACTGGTCTAAATTGAATAAATTGTCCATGAGGTTGCATCGTTATAGTATAGCCCGTAGCCCTATACTTGAGCATTTTCATTCATTTTATAAAAGCACTTAACCGTTATTACAAGAAGAGACGATTGAACTTGATGCATGCAAATTTATATGACTGCTTCACCTATTATTATAATGGTTTCTTGGCATCTATGCGCAAAATTCTTGACTAGCAATCCAAACATTCTCATTTTTTGCTGCGGGGAAGGTCAACGTTGAAAATTGTCCGTTTGGAAGAGACATGACAGAACAAAGTGAAGACGTTAACAAGAAAGGATCACAATTTGTGAGTGAGGTTATTTTACGTTGATTATGTGATGTATGTGAGTGACAAATAATACTTGTTTGATATTATATGTACTATCTACCTATAATCTACCTGTATATATCGTCAATTAATCGATAATTTCAACACGAAATGTGACAATCTTATTTTCTTCTTTTGTGCTTTATGCTGAGGAGTGGTAGTCTGAACTAACTAGCAACTGCTATAAGACTTTCTTAAGTATTAATGCATAAAACTAAAATTGTGAGTTTAAGCTAACGACATACTTGCATGCATTTACATTGCTTTTTTTCCTCAAGACAGCTCCACAGTCTTTTATTGACAGGTGATGAGGAGTGAAATTGGCAAAAAAGTAATAAAAAGCTACTTTTAACGAGTCAAAGTAAAGCACATTAAAGTAAAAAACCGTCAACTACTCTACTTGTGTGCAGTTTTTTATGAATTATTAACACCCTCTTGATCATTAACATTTCAACGGACCAATGCCAATAAACTGAATAAATTCAGCACAATTCGCATTTAATGTTATGATTATTGCTTCGGTTTTGACATACTGTGTTTATTGTGCACACTACACTAAATTTCATAACCGTAATAGTGCAACCTCGATATAAAATGATGAAGAAATGGTGTGTCGTTCCATTCAATTCACAAAATTATCGCGTTGATCGAGCGAGAAGGAATCATGATTGCTCTATATAAGCGAATACATATACATAGATGAAGTAGATGTACATGTATAGTTCTTAGAACTTAGAGTTGTGGTCTATTTTTCTTTCCTCTCACAACAATAAGCTTTTGTAGGTACACGTGGTTTACCAAACCAACTACAGCTTGCGACTGCCATTCTTACTGCACTACATGCTTGTATGTATGCTTGACTGTCCAGAACATTATAAAACGTGTTGCGATAACATAATTTTGCTCCTGCTGTCAGCACCAGAAATTGCTCCAAAAAGCTTCCAGTCAAAAGTTACTTTTTGCCATGCATTTTAAACTTTTCTCTCTAGAGATACTAATAATATACGTGGACAAAAGAGTTATATTCATTAGCTTTTCCCAGTTTGCAAGTTGAATCAATTTAAAAGTTACTTTTGGACTTCGACTACTGCACTTAGCAATAGGAAACTTGCAAGCTATTCACACTTTGCATCTGAGTATGCTTATTTTCCTAAACATAATTGCACTTTTCAGTGTATTACCTTCAAGAGGCACACGTACATTAAAATTTGCTTTATGGAATAGGGAAAGTTTGCGCTCAAATAAATTTCACAACTTTACAATTTTATGAACTTATCTCATGCAGTGACAATGACAAGCTGTGAAATTGCTGATATGAACCTAATATTAAACTGTCAGTTAGTATCCTTTTAATAGCACTGCCAATAAAAACAACTTTATGTATATTCACACAGATAAATGAGAAAAAGTAGGAATTGTTCGCTTGTTTACGGAAAACACCACAATAATATTAACCACTTATTGTTATCGACGCGATTGACAATGATAACATTTTATTAAATAATACGTGGAATAAGCCTTGCGATATGGACAGCCATCGACAAGTAGTTAGTTATTTTTAGTCCTACACCTACCCCAAACATTACCTTGTCACTTGTGTGATTCTCAAATTATACACAAAGTCAGTGATTGAATATCTCAATAGTACTTGATCTTGACACCTAGTCCAAAGTAAAAATTCAAGTTACAAGTGGTCGACCGTGGTATGATACAGAATATGCATGGATGACAGCTGCCAAATAGATATTTTTTCAGAAGCCAGACAACAATATGCTATATGGTTCAATAAATATTTTTGCATAATATTTGGACTGATTATAGGTTTTTAAACTACCTATTTCCATCTGACTGCAAAAGCAATCACGCCAGTACATAATACACTATAACCTACAGTCACAGTAGTGGTGACGCAAGGGAAATGGCCAACTACCTTTGAAAGCCAGTCTCAGCGACAGCTGAAAAAGGTATATACTTTTATGCACTCAACACAACTCCTACTTGATCACCTCCACCACTAGTCCAGTCAAGGTTTTTGGAACAGTTCAATAGTACAATTCAGCACGAAATAGGTGGACGCTGGAAGTACTCGTGTGGCGTGATGAGGTTTGCACGAAAATGAAATTGAATGTTGCTGTGCTATTGTAAGAGCTTGTTTGCTATGCTTATTTTGCAGCACACACCATCGTCGTCGTCATCATCATCATCACCAATGAGGAGGAAAAAAATGTCCACTATAGTGCGTTTTTTATAATGAAAATAGACGACAGTGGTGGTGATGGTGAGAAAATAACTCCATGTAACGACTATCGTGGAGGAATACCGAAATTATTGAAAAAGCAATGGATTGTAAAAATCGCTCTACTTTACTTTTATTGTATGTATTATGTACGAATATTGATGAAGGCAGAGGAAGGTAAAATATCCAGTTTTACAATAATGCAACGCGAGAGAATGTATGTATATGGATGTATTTACTTACGTTCTTGTGTATTTACCTAGGTATTACCCACATGCTTTTCAGTTTTTTTGCATTGTATTGTAAAAGCGTATTGGGTACCGTAATTTTTTTGTTACTCTCGGGGCAAATATGTGTATTCCCAAAGTATAAAGTGAGCATTTTTGCTTTGTTGTTGGCCAACCTTAATAATTTCAATGATTTTTTTTCCTTTTTTGCTTACTTTTATTTATTATTATGGTTGTTGTTGAGTCATTCCACTACTTCCTCTTTTTTCCTCCTCTCGTCTTCTGCTGGTAAACTTATAAATCCTTCTTTCTATCACACACAAACACACACGTACATCACACTAAAAGCACAAAAGACGGACTGAGTGAGCGACTATATAACATTCACCTAATAGGAGCAACCACCACTTCAATACTGACTTCGTTCTAAGGAAACTCACAGACTTTTTTTCAACCAATACAAGCTACAACAACAGCAGCAGCAATGTGTTCCTTGTAGCACACAGATAGCAGAGAAAATTTCGTATTTTTGAATGAATGAATGAGGTAAAGTGGAGTGGAAGAGACAGACAGAAGAAAATCCAGAAACTATCCCAATATTTTAGGTTACTTACACATAACATTATCCCATGGATGTAGGTACGACTAACCTTTTTGTCGGAATCTTCCTCGCGTGCTTTTCCTATTCAGGATCTATATAGAGCATTATTTTGCTTGTTTCTTCTTTGTCGACTTTCAACAAAAACTTATGCTGTGTACTCTGAGTTGCTCTTTTTGCTGTACCAACGAAGGACCACTGCGGCTCTGGTGGCTGACAATGCTTACTTAGCTTCCTTGTTAGTTTGGCAGTGTACAAGAAGTTGATGTTCAAGTAAGTGCAGTAGCACAAGCACATCGACATCACCACACCACAACAGAGTTTTGCGCTTAGTCTAGAAGCTGAAGTGAAGAAGCGCTATAGAGAGTCAAGTAGGTACGACGAACAAGTAGAAAACACTGTGGAAGTATAGAGGAGCATTAGTTGGATAGAGTATTATTGGAAGCAAAAATTTATTTCTCATAAGCAAATAGGCAAGAACACAGCGTTCAATGAGTCATGGAATAGCAGAGGCAAAGGAGAGGGGTATTACTTTTTAGAACGTCTATGATTTTTCTCGAGGACAAAATCTCGTGTCTTGCAACAACGGCATATAATACCATAATATCATGTGTACAAAATAAGTGTATGTTCAAAATATAATCGCGTATATTTTAGGTATGTGTACATGACATACACGAGCGCGAATATCCTCTGCTATTACGCTATTTCTCCTCTGTAGAAAATGGAGAGAAAGAGGAAAACAGCGACGACGATCGAGGGAGCGAAGTGCAAGGTATCCGCATTGCAGAAGCACTACCAAAAATTGAAATAGCAAAGTATAGAGTAGTAGCAGCAGTTTTGGAAACAGCACGACATGAAGACGATGGCGAGCATACTGCGTTGAAGCTATGAAGACGACGGCTTAAGCCTTTACTTGTGCGCTCGAGAAAAAGGAAACCTTTTACTTTATGCAAGTTTATATCTTTACGCTTTTGCTTGGCTAAACTAATATTAAGAAAAAACTGCAGGAGCAAAAGAGTTGCAAGCACAACTACAACAAGCAAGGCCGAGGAGAAGTATGCAGGGTGGAAAGCAGGGAATAAAGTGTGAGGCGTCCGGAGAGTTGGTTGGTAGTCGTCGTAAGTAGTAGACAGGAAAACGTTCCTCTTATCGTTAGTGCCTCCTTGATTTGGAAACTGTAAAGAGAATATGAAAGTGGAGTTCACACTGAATGAGCAAATATATAAGAAGAGGAGAGAGGAACATAAACCTGATTCATTCTTCTCATATAGTTAACACCGTCAGTAAAGCAGCAGCAGCAGCACACGGACCGCTTGCTGCTATAATATGAAGAATGTTTTCCTACAGATTCCGTGCAAAATTCTTAATATCTACAGAGCACATATACGCTGCTTGTGACATTTTTCATTCTTCTATATGTCTCACAAACAATGTCTCAAAATACAAGAAAAAAATGTTTATGGGTGCATTGCAATAGTAGTTTTATGCAGTGAATGAAATGTAGTTCATTGGAACATAGAAGAAGACGCAAACGAAATAAGAGAGAGAGAGAGAGAGTCAGGGCGATTATGAGACAACCTTTAGCGCTATTTGCTATAGAATAAAGGAAATCCACGATAGAAACCGTTTACTAGGGTTTAGTGCACACTTCTTCACCTTAATATAGAACATTGTGTCGGCATCAGCAAAAGCATGGATTCGCTTCTCAGCAGAATCTACAGGGGCATGAGCACCTCATTTCTTCTTCTCCTTTTCTTATCGCTTGTCTTATTCGTATTGCCCCTTTAACTTTCCATTGCACTAGCTGAACAATAGAAAAAATAATGCTAGGATCAGCAATAGCACATCAGGATCGTCATCATTCAAAAGACGAGGAAAGAATAGAATGCCTACATGAATGGTATGATACTGAAGCGTAAGACCGCAGAGTGTAGGATACGATGTGAAAAAGTTGTAATGCAGCAGTAGCAGTCCAAAATAGGCACATGGCACATAACATACATATTTATTACGATTGATACTAAAGGAAGGAACATATAACACAGTATGAGACACACACAGGGCATCTCCTCGTTCTAGGTAGGTAAAACTGTGATGGTAATGGAAGGAAAATGCAGACGAGAAATTTTTCAATTCAAACTCTTTACTTTCTTATTTTTATTATTATTACTAAAGTAAAATGGGATGATGCTATTTGCAGCACTCATACACACTCTCTTCTTTCTGACTGGCAGTGCTACTCACTACATGAGCCAATATTATTATGCACCATTCCGCCACTTTTGGATGAGCTATTGATGCAGGCAAAAGATAATACTATTGCTGATGATGCTGATATCACTGCTACATGACTCAACTTTACGTACTCTATGGTGAGGTCACATTGTGATATGTATTTATTTAAAATGGTTTGTCCTTAGAAAGGTTTTCCTTTTGTCTTTGTGTGTCCTTAAAACTGTCTCTTCTATAACCCTTTTATTTTTTCCTGAATTATCTAATTTGTGAACCACGTAATATCCTGGGCTTACATCATATACGAACATAGCGCAAGCAAACTAATACACTAGGATGCACAAATAGGCCTTGCATTTCATGAGGATGCTTTTGTCGTGCTTCTGAGGCATAGGTACTGCACTGGTGCCATGAGATTGGACCATGGAACATTGCATGCATTATTGTAATGCAATGCAGTTCTGGTCCCTGATGTCGAATAGCAAGCGTAATAAATTGTTGTTTAAGGTACTCACTCTTTTACTTTACTTGTGTTACTGCTCTTCACGTTTTGCAAAAAGACCTTGTTTCATTTCTCCCTCTTCTCAAGTAATTTTCAAGTGAGAGCCAAACTATGTACTTATACACGAGGGTTTGCTAGCAAGCACTAAGCCAACTTTGCGAATAAAAATCAAATTGTAAAGTTTTAGAGGAAGACAACTGTTTATAAGTGAGCATTATATATAGTATCCAGAGAGTAAAATGTGAAAAGCGATGCACACAAGCAGTTAAATAGTCAACATGAAAAATAGGATTTTTAGCGGACTAGCCAACAAAACCACTGGCACTTTTCGGCATGCTACATGGCAGTACAACTGTGTACAGCCAGTCAGCAGTGATATAAAGCATAAGGATTATGGGCTTCCCCATTTGGCTCACATTATGATTACGTTTTAGCGGTATGCTTATTATTATGATGCGCTGCTGGTCGGTACTACTGCGGAGTATTGTTGAAGAGCTAAAAAGGGATATTACTACAGAGAGTAAGAGTTAAAGAAACTAACTGCAAAAAAACGTGCACATGAATGCAGTGCAGTATAGTAAACTAAAGAAATTCATATCATTATTGGAAACTGCCAACAAGATGTACATAGGATGAAAGTGCTTTTCGGTCACTGTTATTCGCTTCGCTTAAACCAAAACTTTCCAATTTCCAAACTGAACATTTTATATATTAATATTTAACCTTTTACTTACAACATGCTAATAATTTATCTTTTACTTTCTTGGTTGGGCACTGATTGACTTATGCTTGACTGAAGTAAGTGAGCAAAAATATTGCTATTACGTATCTCATTTCTAAATTCCCTGCAGAAAGAGCCACTGAATGTTGTACGTATTGTGGGAGGATACAGGACAAAATATAAAAATACATACATAGTTTGCTATATTATGCTGACGTGCCTAAAGACAAATACATGCATACTTAATAATTACATATGGTTTTGCTGATAAATGGAAAAGAAACTCGGCCAGAAACCTCCAATAAAACGTTTATTTCTAGAGACATGTTTCGAGTAGCCTTGGCTTGACATAATAAGCAAAAGCAACTAAATCTAAGCTAAGTTGCGTCTTTACTGCCTAAAAAGAAAAGCAAGCGTAAAAATGTAGAATAACATTGATGCAATGTAACATACAACAATAAACAACTACATAATTTTGGCGAAAGCAGCAAGCATGTAGTACAAATCGACATTGTTTACACCTTCATCATCGCCATTACTATTATATACTATCGTTTATTGCATTAGGAAAGGAGCTGCGACGCTGTGAGTGTTATGCTACTCCTGACTTGGCAAGTTTCTTTGAAACATGGTGTTTAATTTAATAATAACAATAATTGCCTGAATCGAAAGCTAACACTAACACTGCTACAAGCAACAACGCAACGGAAGCATCATGGGTAAACTTACTTTCAACTTTTTCACATAGCACATGTTTCACCATTATCAAAGACGCTCGGTGCTCGCACATTCCTGGCATATATTTACTGCTTCTACCTTCTACGTCAAAATATATTGCGGTTCACACACATTTTTCTTCGCAATTCTGTTCTAACTCTAACTTTATGTTAGTCTTGCAAAAAATAAAAAATGTGTGCGACGGTGGTACATTAAAGACACACAATGCCTATTTTGAATTGTATATTTATACATGTACCTAATCACCTTATAGTATATAGAAAGATTGCATATCTGTTAGACACAATTATATCAAATCAAGCTAGTAGGTGAAATTCTAGAAAATTTTATTTGAATAGCTTTTCAAGGGTCTGCATTTATGTACAAGCATCGTATACTTTATAATGGCCATGCATTAAAACTGTATTACTTACCTAGTACCATTATGACCACATTACATCATTACACACTGCCTAGCTAGTAGGTTTAGTCCGCAAAATCTAATATATGTATTATTTCATGTAACGTGATGTTGTTGGCGGCGTAAAACGGTATACCTATGTATCATGTGATGTGGTCAAAGAACAGTGGCACAATAGCGGGTGAGCTAGCACTTTTACTCTTCTTTGTGAATTGGAGTGAAAGAAACCTATTTGTGGAAAAGGGAAACTTCAGTGTGATTTTGCATCTCTAGAGACTTGACTTGCCAAAGAAAGTTGGTAAGAAAATGAGTTATTTTTCAACATCATCATCACAAATCAGATACGCATACATTATAACAACTATGATCTTATATGCAAGAAAAGCTGCCATGATTTCATTAATGCACAAGGGAAACTGCAAGCTAAAGGATCTGAGTTCGAATTTTCCAGTAATTACGTTAGTAAGAAACAAAGTAATCATCTTCACTGAATTAGTGTATCGCTGATATTTTGATGATGTTATATTGTCGCCAAATGTACTAGTATTGCTAACAATAAGCAAGTGGCTAAAAGTCTTCATCACCTCTATATATTGCGGCACATAAACCGATAATTTCTAGAAACTGTCACTTCCATTTATAAATGATATGTTAATTGTTAATTTAAATTATAGTATAAAAGTTTTTCTCATGACATTACATGGTTGTAAACTAAAAACCTGACAAATGCTGCACTTGACTGTAATTCACGTCCTGAATCGACATTCTCGTGCCGTAATTACATCAATAAATTGTTGTTTAATCACCTATATGAAGTATAGGGTGGTTTAATGTAGTACTCTGTACAAATTGGTAGCAGTCCGTTGAATAACGTCTATGACAGAAACGTACATTGTGTAAACCAATAATATCAATTTTGGATGATTGTAATTTCTCACATGGGAAGCATTATGGTAGGCATAAAAGAACGTTATTTTTCACACAGCCAATTCAGTTCGTTGAATTGTGGCTTAATGGGTTCTAGTGTGCAAAAGAAGGAAAGTTTTTGCAAAGTACAAAGGAAAGGTACACATCGCGCAGAAAAACGTACTCAGTATTTGCATTTGGTTAAACGACAAATTCAAAATACAAGCTAGTACAAACAGGTCTAATGTTTATGAGCATACAAAAAATGCAAAAGCCAATGCCAAGGAGAGTCACGTCTTGTGGTTATACGTACATTATGCATACAATTTTAAGGGTGAATTGACACAAAATGACATGTCGCTTGCAACTGCGAGTTTCACGCTAGTTCAGGAGAAATGCCATATAATATCCACTTATTTCATTCCTCTCCTGCTGTTGCATGATTACTATCACCGACAGCGAGGCGCTTTCAAGAGGATCGGTTTTGCATGGCTTTAGCAAATTGTAATATGATTATGAAACGTGGTCTATCGTCTATCATTATCTCTGCACACGTATCTCTTCATGAACATCTGCTGATTACTTGTGCTAAAAGTAAACAGAAACTCACAATCAGTTGACTGTCGACTTATCCACGTACTCATTAACCACACCTATATGCCCTTTTACATTTCTCTTGCTTATTTTCGGCTTGTATCATCTTTGACAACAAAGGCGAAATCAAGTAGTGTCATAATATACCGTATACAACGTCAGTACAACAAAACGGTGGATGCGCTTGTTGTACAGAAAACAGATATGATACAACAACCGTGCAATAACATCCTGTCTTCCTTTTCCGTTCCTGTTTGAGAATGATTTTGATGCCAGGCCCGGTCCATGGCCTTTTTGGTATGGCATGTGGTTCTAATTTTTGCTATAAACATTTTCCCAATGTCAATTTAATTATAAACCGTTTTGCTTGATCTTGGCAAAGAGGGAGAAACGAGAACAAGACCGAGCAGCAGACAAGGTACAAAGTACAAGTCACTAGAGAAGTGTTTTTGTGAGTTGTCATTGTGTCGTCATGCTTGGGGAAATGAAACTTGATTCAGTGTGGTATAAGCAATTCAATACACCGATGATTATAATTTTTTAATTTGAAACATGCCAAACCTTTTAGTCATTTAAACCCGAGCGTGTTCCCTCTTTCTCTATCGTCGTGTGGTTTGCTGTTCCCATCATTTCATTCCTGGCGCGTGCTGACGTGTTAAGAAAATGGGAACTAAATTAAAATTAGTACGATATGGAATGATTTACCGACAGCATTTCATGTAAAACGTGCATATATTCTTATTCCCTTATGCAGTACAAATATTGATTATTCTTGTCTGTACAACCATGAGGATGATCTGATCAGTTTTTGTTTTTACGGTGTTTCTTAAACGCACCACCGCTGCCCAAGACTTAAAGGGCATTTTTTTACCCAACGCGGACACAGCCAAGATGTATTAATAAAGCTAATACGCTTGCTTTATAAAGACAGGAGAAAAATATATAATCCGGCTTTTCTCAAGTTTGACCTTGCATTTTATACAATGATTAATGTTGGTCAATAACAAATAGCTCCTATACTGCATGCGAATCTAAAAGTCATTCTCAGGGAAATGTTTACTGTTAAAAGCCAATGCTGAGTCAAGTACAAGGTTATCAGTCTATGATGGCAGTGGTGCTGTGCGGTATGATAATATCACTGCAGAATTTTCCTGTTCCAATTGCAATTGGATTTTGTGTTGCGCGTGTGTAATTGGCATATACGGTACTCTATGAACTACTAAGATAGAATTCTTCTGTTCAAATTTTTTGCATGTTTCTTGGAAGCTCAGTGGAATACAAGGAACTCTCTGATGGCTTTCGCTTCACCCTGCGAAGAATTATTGATGAATTTTGTCCATAAGTCGAAGGATGAATGGATGACTTGATCTTGCACAAGAATTCCGTGTTTTACGGAACTTTGAATGTATTTCCATTTCCATGTATTTTGCAGTTCAGTTGCATGTTTGTAAACACGTTTTGTCGTATCCAACAGTTTTTAGTACTCACGTGCGTTTGCTTGCCAGAATACAAAAGCCTGAAAATAATATATTGAAAAGCTCCACCTTCACAGCTCAAGACACGGCTATATCACATGACATGATACTACTAATGATTATGTACTACTGTTTACACAACCGACACCAATAGTACTGCGGCAGTTGACTTTAGACAAAACAAAGTGGGTACAATGTGCAGTGTTTATGTCATGGCATTGTTATCGTCAATTGTGTGGCACTTACATACCTAATACTATGCATAAATACATACCAGCAGAATGTGAGTATAAGTAAAGTATAAAATATTTTCAGATTCTGCAAAGTAAATAACACGATGGAAGCATGTTGATGACTACCAGTAAAAGGATACATGTATTTGCAAACTTTTCTACTGAGCTTAAATATTTTAGACGTGTTGAGAGGAATTTTGAGCATTTTTGTTGGCAACGACCGGAGGAGCATCAGAGTGGCAGGAAATTCTCCAGATTAATCGTTGGCCAACCGCAAACACGCTACAAGGAATGATGACGTATGTAGCAAACAGGAACTCTTGTCATTTACGTTTCAAAATGAAAATTTCCTTTTGCTCTTCATTTTTATTATAGTACTTAGCAAAAGCACATTGCGAAATGAATATTTATACTAAAGCATAATGTAAAGTTCAACTTGCATATTGTAGTCTTCTACGCTACTTATCCAGTTAAGCTTTGTAATAACATTTAACATTTGTAAATTTTACTGCATCATCTAAAAACCAGAGAGCGTAAGCGCGATTCCTTAGAACAGATAATACTGTAAACACAGCGCTTACTTTTACCGTAATGGATTAATGTACTAAATAGGAAAATAGCATTATCTTATGAAGGTTAACTGGACAATAAGAAGTTTATTGAGGTGCATATTTCAGGTAAATGTGCTAACTTGCAAAATAATGTACATTTCGCATAGGCTTAAGTAAGGGTTCTTTTCCTAGATGTTTTATAGTTTACAAGTCTTAATGAGAAAAGCATTAGAAAAGCTTGCAGTTTCGAAAATTCAATTTCATCGTTAATTTTGTGTCGTGTTGCCCCCTAACCCACCTCCTTTTCCTTAACAAAGCCGCAAAAAGGATGAACCGTTGTCTGTTGATTGCTGAGTATCACGTATTACAATTCTCAAGATAAATGCTGACGTAAATTGATATTTCCCATGAAACTGTAGACGTACAAGAATTGTAATGCTTCCAATCCCAATCCCGCAGCTGTAAACCTGCGAAAGAGAATGAAAGTTTGTACACGAATAGGAAGTTCATTTTGTAACAGGAAAGCCTTCAAAAAGATACAGTGGAATTAGACGCAAATCAATGCTGACTGTAGTACAAACGGGAGAAACCCAACGATGTGCTTGTCGTGTCGGATTTAAATGGAAAATGCTAATTTTAGTACATAACAAATGAATAATTTGTAGCAATTATTCGATGTATGTACATATTCAAGATACCTATAAGAAACCTGCAAATATGGCTTATAGAATGTAATATATATGCATGCTCCTTTTAATACTATAATATTTTACATGTAGCAACGTTTGTTCCAATAAGGGTAACAGGAGATTGTGATTTTATACCTTGTTACTAAACCAAAAGAAGAATGGGCAGAAGCAGATCATCATCATAGTCATGAACTTTCATCTTGCATGAAATTTTCAACTGCATGGTGCATTAATTGTAGTAAATTGGCATAGCTCGCCACATGCTCTTTTAGTATCTGCCTCTCACCTTGACCTTGATTTATAAACAGGCAAAGCTGTTGGATAAAGTTATGCGTGCTTTTGTGGTGGGTGGGCCAAAGAGTGTAATTAATCTCATAGCTTTCAATTAAACATTTGAAGCATGCAACAAGGAGTCATTATGGTATCGTTGTCGTTCTCACTGCTCTGCATGTTGTTGTGGGTGCCCTTGTGAATTCCTTCCTTTGCTACTTGATTATGATGATTACCGCAGCAGCAGCAGCTCAAGTAGAAAACCAGTTGGTTTGGACTATCGGAAAGGACAAGTAGGAAATTGCAAGCAACGACAAAAAATCGACCACGCCACGCCAACCACATCATTATCGTGTCAATTTGCCATCCCTGGTGGAATCTCCTCCACTATATAGTTTGGTATACTTGCCTCCGTTAATTAATTCAATTAATGGAAGTTCGGAGTTATTCCTTTGTACGCACTAGCTTTTGTAACATACTATTGTACTTTCGCACAATTAATTCGTTAGATTTTTGACATTAATGGATGAGGAAAGTGATAGCCATAAAATAATATTATTTTCTTCCTTTACGTGGGCATACTCCTACATGTTAGAGCATTAGAGCAAGCAAAACTGTAAGTATATTACCGCAATTTACTTAAAAGTTTTGTTAACACTGCTGTAGCATCATAATCATAACAGAAATGTGAGTTCTTATTCAATTATGCTCAAGCAAAATATTTACCATTCAGTTTTAGTCAAATAGCAACAGAATATCTTATAAATTGTCTTGGTGTAGTTTTTTTCTCACGATTCTCTACGAACAATGCATAAGCTGGCGAAAGTAAAATGCAAAAGCCTATCTGTGTGGTGACGATAGTGTGTGGGAGGTACTTTCACTGGAAGCGGAAGGAAACGGACGAGGGGAAAGCAAAGTTTTTATGCATTTATTCCTGGCAAAAGCATGAGAACTCTCACAGACTGTGAAAACCTATCCGTCGTTGTCCACAGGGAAAGGCGAAAAGCGGAATTCTATATTATGACATCATCATCATAATAGCCTTGAAAGTGATGATGATAATCAATGCTGCTATCTCTGTGAGCAAAATGTATCCATGCATGTTTGGCAGAATCCCCGCAAAAAGTTAGTGATACATTTTCTCTGGTGTCATTTGGTATTATGGCATGTGTCCATTTGTTTGCTGTCTCTGTCGTAGGCCTGCCCTATTAGAAGTAGTTTCATTCTATTCTTCGCTTCCATTCACGTTCATCCAAGTGTACAAAATTGTTAAAAGGCCAAGGCATGATGCCCAGAGATGACTGAGAAAAAGACACCAAAAATCAAAATTGGCCAGATGTTACACAACATGCAAGGTCATATTGTTCGTGGGTCGAGCCGAGTAAATGCTATGAACTGAGGAACTGACGCAATTTTGAGTTTTTTACAGTGCAAGAAGAACATACTTGACAAAAAATAATAATAATTATTTGTGTGGTATATAATCATGTATGCTAATAGAGGGGAAGTGGAATAATTAACTTCACAGATGGCAATGATGAGAAGCAATTTATTGTAAGTCTTCAATACTCGAAACCTTTTCATTTTGTTGATGAAGTATTAGCATACAAGATTGTAGCAGCATCAGAATTTATAGTACATACATGAATTTCACTACATGCATGCTATCTCTCATCCTCGCCCACTGTCGCATTTATCTAATCTAGTTCTCAAAAAATTGTGTGAAATATTTTTGCAATCAAAATCATCTCGGTTGATGTTCATGGTATAAAACTAATCAAATCGTCTGCCTAAATGTCATAATCAATAAAAGTAGGTTCAATGTAGATGTCATGAAATGCTGCTTGGTGAACCGAAGGATTTTTGTCATCGTATAATATTGATTGCATGTAATTTATCAGAGATTATTATAATTAATGATACGAGTATAGGAAATAGTTACTAATATGTTGGCAAAATACCTAAACCATTTCAACCAAAATGAAGGTCGAAAGTAAGGTATGAGGAACACTTCAATTAGTCAAGATACCCCTACAAAATTTCGCAAAAAGTATGGATTCGGGTACTCTATTCAACATGCATAGGTTATCAATCTATGTATGCATGCGTATAGTATACCAAAATCTTATCTGAGGGTCTGGCTATGAACATTTAGGGTTGATGATGTCAAAAATGCAATACATTGGATATTATGATGGAGGAAATATTCTTAAATGTTTTAGTTAAGCGTATTAATTTTTCATGAAGTCAATTTTCAGTTTCAATATTGAACTTTATTGTAAACAATTAGTAGCACATTTCAATAAACAAAAGTGGAACTCTGGCAGTCCAAAAACATTCCATATTCAAGCGGGTAAGAAATCCGCTGGTATCTCGTCATCAGCGAAAAAATCGTCCGCATCTTCACTATTTGAGCTCGTAGCTCCCCTTGAACCTGTTTTTGGTCTTGTCAATCCACCTCGTCCACCACGTGTTTCGGGTCTGCGTGGCTGCTGTTTATTTGCACTGCCACTGGCAGTCGGATAGCCACCGCCACCAAACTGCATCTCTAACTCTGGAAAGTTCAGAACAGTTTCGTACACATATAAACATATATACTGTTTCTCTGCACAAAGTCCTATTTTAATCAAATGCATGTATTCACCATAATCATCCGTTCCTCCACGTTCTTCTTCAATAACTCCACCTTGTCTCCCGAACTGCGAAGAATTACCTCTGGAGTATGGACTACGTTCCTCGCCAAATCCACCTCCACCTTCGTCATCAAAACTTCCACCTCCTCTTCCAGCACCACCTGACGATGTACCCAATCTACCTCGTCCTTCCCCACTTCTCATTCTAGCTGATTGCAATCTATTTCCAATGCTTCTTTCCAGTTTCGCCAGATCCTCCCTGTATATGTCAGCCTCAGGCATTCCCAAGTCGCTGGTCAATTTAACAAGATTTTGCAAAGCTTGGACACTTTCAGGATTGTCCCTGTAAACTTTTTGGAAACATTCGATAGCATTGGAATAGTTTCCAACTCGGCGATATGCAGCCCCCATCAGCATTTGCCAGCGACTCTCATTTGGTTGGAGGGCCAAAGCTTTCTGATAAAAACTTAGTGCTTTATCAGGTAGCCCCATCTCTTGGAGATATGAAGCTATCCAATGAATTACGTCAAGATCTGAAGGATCATATTTGTAGCACTATAGAAGAAAGGATATAATGAGGTTATGAATCATAAAAGTATATAATAATGAGATATAGAGGATTCAGTATGTTTAAATTATGTCACTCACGTCATAATAATGTTGATAGGCCTGTTGCCTGTCTCCCTCCATATCCGCCAGCTCGCCAAGCTTTTTCAAAATTCCAGAATCAGAAGGATTCAGGGCTAATGCTTTCAAGAACCACTCCATCGCAACTTCATTTTCCCCCATTAGTTCATGGGTTCTTCCAAGCTGAAAAGTCACATGAGGATGATTTTTCACTAGCGACTGCACCTTGTGAAAGCATGTCAATGCGTCCTCATAAAACTTGAGCGTTTGATTAACAAGTCCCAAGTTGAACAATGCTTCAGCACAACTGGCATCTATCTGGACCGCTTCTGCATACGATCGACGAGCTTCCTCGTATTCGCCCTTGGCGTAATGACAATTTCCCAGGTTAACGTACGCATTGGAGTTGTAATAGTCTGCCTTACTCGCCATCAAACCGTATTTTTCAGCCGATTCCATGTCACCTTGCAAAAAGAACATGAATGACAGATTTGTTGCTGCTGCAGTTGCCACCTTGGTCTCTTTCTTTTCAAAAGATTTGAGAATGTCAATGGCGTCAGAAAGCTCTCGTTGTTTCAGACAAACCAAAGCTTTGCTGATCTATATAAGAAAGAGAAAGTAAAGTGAAACTTTGAAGTGTGGGACAAATTCAACAAGAGAGAACAAGCTTTTCAAGTAGCGTCCCAACCTCGAGGGCGTGTGCGAGAGGAGCGTGTTTAGATGAAGATCTAATTGCCTCCGTAACCCAGTGGTAGCCTTCACTGAAGGTAGACTCAACCGCAGGAGCAATTAGTCGAGCGGCAGATAAAACGCATCTTTCAGCGTACAACTTTCTTTCCTTCTCCAATTTCCGTAATTTATCATTTTTCAACACTTCAACTAAAAGTTGACTCACTGGGTCATCCTTTCAATGAGAAAATTATAATAGTAAGTGAGGTTAATACAACCATACATTTCGGACATATTGGCACAAAGTTTTGAAATCGTAGGTCGTCATTTTACACTTACAGACAGAGTATCATATTTATCTGCTTCGTCCTCCTCATCAACAGGAACGTCAAGCAAATCTTGAAATGCTCTCTTCATCTTGTCGGGATCCCCAGCCATAAAACATGCAACAACCAAATGCAATCCGGTTTTAAATCCAGGCTTATCTTGCATAATGTATTCAAAACTGGCAGCCGCGTCATTGGGATGACCCATTTTCAAAAATATGATGCCCATGTTGTGCATTAACTTCAATCGCAAGTCCCTGTTTGTATTGTTCAACTGGTCCATTGCCATTCTGTACATTTTGATGGCTTTGGTGGGATTATTTTGTTTGTAGTATATATTTCCCATGTTGATCTTGACCTTTGCCCCGTGAGCTAAAACTTTGTTTTTTGCAATGTCATGATACGTTGTTAGCGCTTCCGTATACATTTCACACGCTTCATACTGACTTGCTAAATTAAACATCACGGAGAACGTGATATCCCAATCATGACCCTCGTGGGTGCCTGACTGCTCTTTGAGACGAATCAATGAACGCTCCTTGTTTGCTGCTTCTTTCGCAAGTTCTAAAGCGCGCTTAGTATCACCTTTGCATGAGGTGAGAACCGATTGTTCGACTAGGTCGTTGATTTTCTCCTCGAGCTGTTTGATTTTTTCTTCGACGCTGCAAAAGAATCAAACTGTATCATTGTCAAAGACTCCAATTGTTGGAAGATTTTGAATTTAATTAAACACTTACGTGTCCTCAACTTTAGGTTCAATACTGGGCGTTGTCATCTTGCTTCCAGCAGAATTCAATGGGTCGAACCCTTGCTGTAACTTTCCTGACCCTGTATATCCGGCTCCTCTAACGGCAGTCATAGGACGATTGAGACCACCAGATTCACCCCCAATGCCTGTTATAGGTCTAGCCGTGCCACTCCGCGTAAAAATTCCAGTTCTAGCTGTTGATTGTCTCTGAAACTGGTGGCAGCCACCGCAATAAGCATATTAACGTCCCAAATTTTTACAAACCGTTTTTAAAATCATTGTTTCATCTTACCCCAGCAGCAGTACCCAGTCGTGATCCATAAGCTGTTCCAGGTGGCATACCTGCTACACCCCCACGACTGGGGAGGGCCTATTACGATAAATTAGAAAATGATGATTTCAATATTTTACAGAAAACTGGATATAGCAATTATTATCAATCGCTTTGTCAATTTTCTTTAAGAATGCAGCCACATACCGTAGGCCTCCGACTTTCCAAGGTTCTTGCGGAATTCTGGAAACTCTCATCAAATTCCAAATCTTCAGTGTTGAGGGCAGATGGGAACTCGTTGTATCCAGAATACAAATCGTCATCGTCGGATACTGAACCGTGTACTGCAAAATTATTTGGTACTCCTCCTGATGTTCCTAATCTGGTCCTATTCATCTTTTGGAGCACAGGTACAGTGAAGAGATAACTTTTAGCTTAATGTAATTATCACAAAGGAACTGGTTGTAAATTTCTATTTTCGTGTAAAAAACTAGCTGAAATTGTGATCAGTTTGTTTCAACTACGGATAATAGTGTGCTGGCTGCTAGAATACAGCCCCACTTTTGCATGGCCATAGTCCAATGTCTTGATTTAGCTAAAAATCAATACCGTTGCCAAGATGGTCGTCAGCAATAATTGACACAACACAACGGTTGCCAATTGAAGAATTGCATTTGTTCAGATGGGGAAAGTTGAAACGTAAATGACCACCAACGTGCGACGTGTGTACAGCTAGCTTTGAGCTCTTAGTAGGTGACACGTTTCTCCATGTAGCATGCGCCACTTCTTTCCTGGTTGCTACCAAACTTTCATGCTGAATTTACAACAATGGTGTCAAAAATCCATGAACAATTGAACAATGTCAAACAATGAACAAATCGTGCCGCTCAGATATTCTCTAACCGTACAGAAAAATGCTTATGAGTTGTGTGCTTGTGTATCTAAATAATATTAATACCAAATTATATATGACGCGATATAGTACAAAGGGGAGAACTAGATAATGATTGTATTTCGATGTTCGAGAAATTGAAAGTATGCACATTTAGTAGAATATTACAATTAAATGAAAAATTATGTAGGTATATGAATGCAATAAAATAAATACAAAAGTGCACACATAGGCCAGTAATCGTAATATAAGCAGTCTTTTATTATAAAAACAGTCTATGAAAGAAATCGTATAACAAGTTTTATTAAATAATTTACTGTTTCACTCTATTATAAAATACGGATTTGAAGGCACCTAATTCACGCTTGGATAAGTGACTAGAATTCCACAAGAAAGGCTGAATATCCTTCCATGTCCTAGCCGTTACCGGAATACTTAGGCGATCTGTCAAGGATAATTAGGGCATTTATTTACTTGGAATGAAATCAGAATAATTTATAAAGTGATGTTATAATTAATTATTGGTTAACCTAATATTAACGATGACAAGTTTGGCACTATCGGTTGCATCATTATAGCTGTTGCACGAAGTGTCTCAAACACTAGGTTGAGCATTGTTAATAGTTGTGGATTGTCTGGGGACTGCTTGGCAAGAACCCAAGGCTTTTCCTCTTCAACAAACAAATTTGCTAATCGAGTGGTTGCCATTATATGTTCCAGCCCTCGATAAAAGTTGAAATTTTCGTAGCTCGTTTCCACTTTTTCTATTTAAATTAATTAATTACGTTTGGAACATTTACATGAAAAGTTAGTTTTCTTTGCTGCTAAAACTGTGATTCATTTATTACCTGTGAGCTCTTCCAACGAGTTGCGAAGATTTTGACCATGAACGGAAAGGTTATCTTCAAGGAAGCACTCTGTTGATGGCCACACTTGATTGGGATTAATTGCTTTAGACGTGCACCTACTTAGCAAATTTCCGAACGTGTCCGCCAATTCCGCATTTAAGAAGCGTCTCATTTTCTCTTCGTTAAAATCTAGAACAAGTAACATATTTTCATATATCATTAACACATCAATTATAAAGATAACAAGTTTCAATCCATGTATCAAACATTAATTGTGACCAACTAGCATCAGAGTGAGGTGTGCCCTCCCTTAACAGAAAGTATCGTAAGCCATCAGTTCCATATTTCTCCGACATAGCAAATGGATCCACTACGTTTCCTAAAGACTTGGACATCTTTTTATTGTCGACGGTCCAATGCGAATGACATAATATTCTTCGGGGTGGTTCTAATCCAGCGGCGATTAAAAATGCAGGCCAGTATATCCCGTGAAACCTTAATTTTAGAAATTAAGTTCTCTCATCAAATACGCATCGTTTTATTTCCGGTTGTTCTTATCATTTGCCGTAACTAAATTCAAAATGCTGATCTGATCTTACTTCAATATATCTTTCCCAACAACTTGTAATGTAGGAGGCCACATTTTAGAGTTATTGGGGTAACCAGAGACAGTCAAGTAATTTGTTAACGCATCCAGCCACACGTACATGACCTGAGACTCATCACTAGGAACAGGAATTCCCCACGAGAGACGAGAAACTGGTCGAGATACAGACAAGTCTTGGAAACCTTCCTCGATCCAGCGAATAGCAATACCTTCAAATTTTTCAGGTGTGATTGGCTTTTCTATTGAACATAAAATATGCAATAAATATCCAGTGTCCAGTATATGTCAGATTTATTTCTACAGACAGAATATTCACGTTTTATTTTTGCCAGTCCACTCCATATAATCATTGATACCTGTTTTTATCCAGTGAAGAACATCCGGTAAAAGAGCATTTAATTTGAACATGTAATTTTCTTCGCTGCTCCATTCTACTGGGTGACCACTCTCGGTTGAAATTTTGGTTTTGTTCGCGTCATTCTTTTCAGCTATTGATGACTCTGGAACAAACGCCTCGTCCGCAACGCAATACCATCCTTCATAATGACTTTTGTAAATGTGCCCCCGGTCCATTAAAGTTTTCTGCATTTATTGCAAACATTTAATGTTCATTTTTGTTGTGACTAAATACATTATTTTATACAATACGATTTACGATACCAAATTAAATATTCAATTTTTCTTCCTCCTCCTGACCTACCCAGAAATGAGAAGCCGCATTTTTATGCCGATCTTCCGTTGTCCGAATAAAGTCATCATAATTCACACTAAACCGGTCACACATTTCCCTAAAGTCACCCGACACCGCGTTGCAGTGCTCAATCACACTTTTGCATCCCGCAGTCTTTGCTGCCTTTTCAATTTTCATGCCATGCTCATCAGTCCCCGTGTACAGGACAGCAGCGTCCAATCCATCCCCACCACTTATCTTCCGGAAGCGATGATAAGCGTCCGCAATCACTGCCGTGTACAAATGACCAATGTGTGGTCGCGAGTTCACGTAAAAAATTGGCGTTGTAACAAAACTATAATCAGTACTACACCCGCCTGCACTAGTGCTTGTCGTCGTCGTCAACTGACGACATATTATTGACCTCGTCAAACTCCCAAGGGTTATCCTGCTGACCATCGTTGGCGTCATTGTTGTGAAGTCATCCTCATTATTATCACGTTATTATTAAAAAGGGTGCGATGCTTCATGCATCTTTCTTAAGAGCGCGCTGTATCCACCCAGTGTTTACATGTACCAAACAATTTAATTGATCATCGTAATTAACTTAATTGTTGATATACAACATGTAAACTTGTGTAGTTATCTTTTGTCTTCATGCAAAAGTCGATGGTCTACTCACATGTTTCTCAGCTGCCGCTGTTTATCCCTATTGGTCTAGAGACAGCTTACATTCCTATACCAGCCTCCAAGTCCATCTTCACACCTGCGACACGTATCTGTTTAATGTTTACTTTTTCCCATGCTATTATAATTACCATCCGCTACGCCCGCATTTCAACAATAATCACGTAAATGGGATGTGCATGCAATTGTTTTATAGGGGCTTGGGCTTGGCTACCGAGAAGCACGGACAGCTTGTTTCATTTTTAATACCTCTTCATGCACTCACCCTGGCTGATAAATCTTCCCAATCACAAACTTGTACAATCTTAAGGAATCATAATTTAGGGTCATCTAATGTAAAAGGTGAACATGAACTACGACCCACCTATCCTTGTCATGTCATCGTACTGGAAACCGTGGAAGGTGGAAGATTTGCCACCCACGACACCCACACAATAGGAGCCTATCCACTTATGTAGATACATACACGGAGGGCAAACAAGCCAGCAAGTATGCCAAGCGAGCTCACGCAACTGAAGCCGTGGAGGCAGTACCCAAATGCCCCCAAAAAGTTTGTTTTGTCAATACACCTAAACGTAAAATTCAAATGAGAAGGATAATAACTCCTAATTATCAATTATAGTCTACTTTTTATTATTTAAATGTACAAACTGCGATAAACTTGCAGCAGCAGCAGTGCAAGTAAATGACACACAATAATTTCCATATTATTATGGATCTTTTTTAGTAGTTTAATTTAAATTTGTTTCTGTTAAAGATAATAAGTGGTATTTTATTGTGCACAATAAAAAGTATTTGTTTGTTTTTTATAGTGTTTTGTTGTAGTAGTGGTTAAGTGCCGCCAGTTGAGTTAATTGTTAATAACAAAATATTATATTTTGTTTTTGTGCTGATCTGTTTTGCCCAGATGAACTGAAAGACAGAAAGAGCAAATATGTCGAGTAATGTGGATTTGATGGTGGGCAATCGCCCAATATCGACGCTCAGGGTTGTTGATTTGAAGCAGGAGTTGGAAAAACGTGGCTTATCGAAATCGGGCTCGAAGAAGGATCTTGTCGAAAGACTCAGATTGGTAAGTGAAGAAATAGTTTAAATGTGATACTCTAGTTTAATTTAATCATTTTCATCGAGTAGATAATTACATGGGCGCTATGTGAGTAGTTGTTGACGCTGACAGTCGGAGTCAGGTGTCAGAGTCAGATGGTCAATGTTTTGTCTTTGTCGCTAAATAAAACAATAGGAGAGCAGTGTAATTTTTTACAACCAGCGACGATTGTTAATGTGACGAATGTTAATTAAATGTTAGTAATAAAATAAAATGGTGTTTCTGTCCATTCTGTTCGGTTCAATACAAATGGTTTTTAGTACATAGTTTATAATTTAACTAAAACCTTTACTAGTAGAAGTTGTGAACAAGTTGAGTATTGTTTATTGTCATGAACAATGTCCATTGGACATGAATACTGAACGGGATGATTAGTGAAGAAGGGAATGCAAAACACATTCAGTTTTAGTGAATGACGTAACAAAGACAAGGAATATAAATCTAAATAAACAAACTGTTATTACTTTACTATAAATTTTAGTGATTGACAGGTAATGAGTGGTATAAGTCAAAAAGTCTATGGGCTAGGATGCATTTTGCATGTATTTTCCAACTGTAGTTAAAAGTAATTATGACAAGTGAAAATGAATGCGATTTATTTCTTAAACGACATCTTCTTTTATTGTTGGAGTTGCGTTGTAAGAAGATTGATAATGAAGGAGTAAAAAAACACGGAGAAAAGAGATTTCTGGGGCTACCTAACTTATCATCATTCATTGGTGAGGAAGTAGTGAGTATACACAGAGATAATGCTGCTTGGTTAGAATCTTACTCTCGGACTCGTACAGCTCACATTATTGTTGGTGTTAGTATTTTAGTATATCGCAAGGTATAACTTTTCATTAAGGTAATGGGACATTTTGACATTAAAATGTGGAAGTGAAGCTGAAGCATATTGGAGTAGATATTACTAATTTTGGTACAAGAAGAGCTAGTTATATACGGCAGCAGCAAGTCGGTTCAATAACAGAACAGACTGCCCGCATCTAGTGTAGCCCCTCAAGTCGACCGTAGTAATTCATGTAGTCATATCCATGCTTCCATTTCCGTAATCAACTTTTTGTACACTATTTTGGTGGTCTTTGTACTGCCGTTTTCTGCTGCGTTGTTATATTCCATAAAGCAAAACTAGGTCTTCTGTCTGAGAGTATACCTTTACATAAAAAGCTAAGCTACGACCAAAGAAGGAAAAAATGTGGAACTCTGTAAAGATGAGAGTCATTTTGAGCTGTAGTAAATAAATAATAAAAAACTGGGGAATAAATTGCCGGAGAAGCTTTATACGAACTGAATGTAGGGTAGATGTATGGTCTCGTACATTTTCGCATAAGATTCATTGGGTGATAACTTATAGGCACTCACATTACTTACATAGAAAAAGATTAAGCGCAGAAAATAGCTTGTGCGTACCAATACCCCAAATCATAACATTGTCATGTAAAGAAAGTTAGATGATAACATTATTTATGTTTGAATAACATAAGTTTGACCCGGTTTGTGACATTTTACTGGTCATATATAAGATAGTGTTAATGTTTTAGAGTTCTCTGTATATATTCACTAATAAAGATTTATAATTAATTAGTTTTCTGGATATGTAATTTGTACTAAATGTCAACCGGAAACCTGTTACGTGCCGTTATCTGTATCAGGGGTTAGGTTACGTTCATTAGTAGACAAATAAAGTATGTAACAACACTATTATTAAAACAGTTAGGTAGGTATACATAATCGGTATTAAGACAATCAACAGTTGTAGGGGTTGTAGCAATTACTTGTAGCAGTAGCAAATCCTTCTGTAGACAAACTTGATCTGATGAAACTAATATTAACGTTGTTTTTTGGATTAACAGCACCTACAGATTGAGAAACACCGCGACACTGGTGCATCAGCTGACGAAGAGGAACTGCCTAATTACTCTGTAAGTTGCTAAAAGGTTTATTACTCGTTTGGCCGTATACGTGGCAAAACGTATTGTGTGTTAATAAGTCTTGTGTTTTTAATAATAGCAGGTGCATGACGAACTGGCAGATCAAAATCCGTTTATTCGAGACTACTTAGCCTCTCAGGCTGAGTTGTTCCATTCTCAGAAAGTGGTGAAAAAGTTGGTGGAAGGTATGTACTTGATACTTTTACAATTCTTTTTCCATCGACCTTACTCATTATTGCTAATTTTTTTCAATAAACCTCGTCATTTATATTCAATCCTATAGAAGAAGCAAAACGGGAATCAGAAACGAGTGCCGATGAAGGCGTTGACAGTCCAATGAAACAGCCTCCTACGTTGGAAAGAGAAGAGAGTCCTGTTACAGAAACAAGGAGGCAGTCAAGAAGGAGAATCGATAGTCAGAAAGAAGAAATGACAGCCGAAAAACTTGTGACAAGATCGTCACGATCACGGTAAAAGCAACTGCTACAATCTGACTAGATGTTTACGTGATATTTATTCATTCCGTTTAATGCATAGCCTTTTTATTTATGTATTATAGGTCAAAGGAACCCAGAGACGACAGTCGAAGTCAAAGCGAAAACGAAAGAAGAAATGAACCGGATACAGAAAAAAATGGTGAAAACCGTAAGTCATTATTATGATATTAACAAACGATATTACTTACCAACGTACCGGCACTACTCTCAACTAATGACTATTCTCTTTTATGCCTATAGAATCACGAGGAGAGGAATTGCCTGCCCCTGTGATTGAAGCACCAAGTAAAGTTATTGAAACTCCAAGTGAAGTAGTTAAAACACCAACTGGAGAAGTTAAAACACCCAATGAGGAGGTTAAGAAACCAAATGAAGTTAATGTAACGCCAAGCGAAGTGATTAAGACACCAAATGAATTGAATGAAAAGCCATGCGAAGCGATTAAACCACCAAATGAAGTGAATGAAACGCCAAGCGAAGTAATCAAAACACCAAATGAAGTTGTTGAAACGCCAAGCGAAGTGATCAAAACACCAAATGAAGTTGTTGAAACACGTAGGAGCAAAACTAGATCTGTTTCACGGTATGTTTTTTACTTGCAACAAACATTATGATTTCATGTGGAATTTTATGTAGTAATTGTTTTGAGGTTTAATGCTGATACGTAATGGAATAAATCTTTATATTCACAGTTCGCCTGTTCCCGAAAAGAGTGCAGAAACAAAAAAGGCCGAAGCAATTCCAGAAGGTACTCATGCTTTTTCATTCATTTAAATATTTGATGGCAGCTATAATTTTATGGAATAGTATAGTGTATGTGAAATATTGAAATCCATTGTTGGGCTATTGTGTTTTAAGAACCTAAATCCAAGGATGAGCCCGAAACGAGGCCGGAGACTGTTCCAGTTCGAACAGAGCCTGAAGAAAAGAAAAAGGATGTCGAAGAATCGCCATCACCTAAGTATGTACCTATATGAATTTGATAACTAACCCGTAACCGACTGACGGAAGTAATCCTGGTTGGTATAAATGCTGCATGAGAAAAGCGATAGTAATGAGTTTTCATTTTTATTTTCACAGATCAAGTGAAAGTGCAGAGGAGAATGAAAAAAGAAGTGAACCGGACGCTAATGATGAAGGTAGCAATCAGTACATTACACTTTTTCAGCTTTCATACAGGAAAAGTTTTAGCATCCTATCCCACTCTTACCAATATAATTATCTTCTTTGATAAACTTTCCACCACAACTCCGTTATGCTTTGCACAGAAGTTAATATTATGTTGTAAGTAGGGGTATAAATATTGTGCTTATTTCTTATTTCTTCAGCAGATTCACGAGAAGAAGAATCGCCTACGATAGAAACAACGAAGGCACGAAGAAGCAGATCAGCCTCAAGGTACATTAAAATTTTTAAAACGGGATAATCGAATCATATGGAAATAATATTGTATCGTATCCTGTATTGCTGACTGTATGAATATTTTTATAGATCTCCTGTTCGTGAAAAAAGTCCACAAAAGGAAGTATCAGAAGTCCCTTCAAAAGGTAGGGTGTTTATTTCTTGTCTGTGATTGTTTTAGCAGTATTGATAGATCAACAGGTTGGAAACGAATGTTAAATAATTTCATTGTAATATTGTCCAGCTTTAGAACCTGAACCAAAGGATGAACCCGAAACAAAGTCAGAGACTGTGTCTGTACAAGTTGTAGAGAAGAAAAAGGACGCTGACGAATCTCCGTCACCCGCGAGGTATGTGCCACAAGCAATATGGATGATGATAATTTTTATAATTATTATAGTTTAGTATATAGTTATATCGCTGCTTAAGTAAGCGTTATATGTATTGATGGAAAACATTTTATTGTATATTTTTTGCTCATGATAGATCCGACGATAGCCGAGATGATAGTCGTAGTGGAGGTGAAGACGAGAAAAGAAGTGAAGCGGATGAAAACACAGAAGGTACGAAGCCACTTAATATATGACTTATCGATAATTTTGAATTTTAGTGAACAATGGCTTCAATCGTTTGATGTTGTTTGTCACCAGAGTTGAGAGGAAAGGAATCACCTACCACTGAAGCATCAAGTAAAACACCGAGGAGTAGGAGTAGCTCCAGCTCACGGTAGGTTAAGTTTACTTTTGAATAGTTATTGTCTTTCGTGGTCACTTCGCATTAATGATACGTGGTGAAATGGAATTTGTGTTTTATATATACTATCTTATTATAAAACAGTTCTCCAGTTCGTGAAAAGACCCCGGAGAAGGAAAAGGAAACGAGTCGTTCCGAAGGTGAGTGTTTTAAATTGAATGTTTTCTGGATCGTTGAAACGTTTATTTCCACACAAAAGGAAACTTTAATTTGTAAATATGTTGCTATAAATTTCACTTATGCATATATGTTTAGAACCTGACAAAGAAGAAAAATCGGAGAGTAAATCTGCACAGGCCGAAGAGAAGATGGACGTCGACGAGTCATCGTCACCCAGGTATAAGAGTTCTCAAAAGGAAACATCATATACAAATAACGATATAGCAGGTGAAGAAGCTTTAGATTATGGTGAGGAAGAAGACGACGAAGATCGTAATGAAAGTGATCCGCAGGAATTTTCATGGGCGAGAAGGAGTCTACGGTTTAAAACTAAAAACGCCTTCACTGCTCCGATATGTAAGTGGAAATTGGAGGAAGAAAGCAAACACCTTGTGGTAAAATCAGAACTTTTGAATGTAAGTATTTTCAATTTTGTTTTTTCTTCGTATTCTGAAATCAAAATTAACGATGAGGCGGAGATCCCTAATTTCCTGCTTTCTTTTCCAGTCATATTATGAGGATATCAAACTTGTTCCTTTGGAGCAACTAAGCTCGAAGAAAAATCTGCAGAGGCTTCTGCTGAAACTAAAAAAGAAGTAGAGAGAAAGCCGTCGATCTCTAGAGAAGCAGAATCTGTTGAACCTTTACCTACGCGTACAGTTGAAAACGTTGCTCCTACTATCAAGCGAACGGTCAGCATAATTCCATCTACAAAGGTAAACTGCGTTTTAAAATAGCAATTTCTGATTATTTGGTTTGTAGAAGCCAAAATCTTTAAAATATAATTTATTGTCCACAGACTACAACAGATGACGCAGAAGAAACTGACAAAGCATTGACACCTCCGAGAAATCCGCCTTCAGATGTCCTGCTCATTACCAATCTAGTTAGACCCTTCACATTAATACAACTAAAAGAAATGTTGCAAAGAACTGGTAATTTGCAGGACATATGGGTGGATAAAATCAAGTCTAAATGCATTGCTAAAGTGAGTTACGCTATAATTTAATAAACATACCACTAGATTTCAATATTACTGTCAATTGCAAGCATTATGTACACATTTACAAAAATGTAACATTTTTCTATAGTTTGGTTCTCAAGAAGAAGCCTTTGAAACGAGAGCTGCGCTTCATGGTGTTTGCTGGCCTAACTCCAATCCAAAATCCTTACATGTCGATTACACCACTCAGGATAACTTAGATGAGCATAAGGCGAAAGAAGGTGCAGAACAAAGCTCAGGGACAGAGAAGCCGGTGGTAAGTGAACTTCTTACTTTTTTAGTAGTATTGTACTAACGCATAAAATGTATCATTTAACTACCTATACCTTTTGACTCAACAGTCGGCTCAACCAGTACCAGTTCGAGAATGGGATGTGGGCAAGAAGGCAGAACCGAAGTCACCTGGTAGAAACCGGAAGAGATCAAGATCTCGTTCAACCAGCAGAGATCGTACGAAACGGTCTAGGCGAACTCCGTCACCAGGAAGAAGGAGGCGCTCTAAATCTCCTGCTCCTGGTACAATCATTTACAAGGCAATAATTCGTAGACTATCAATTCCTTTTCCGAAAATTAACTGTTGTACACGTTTTATCATTTACAGAGAGGAGAAGTAGAGGAGGTGAGGGCAAAGAGCCAGAGCCGATGGGTAAAGCTTTAGATGAGCTATTTAGGAAAACTATTGCTACACCATCCATTTACTGGCTCCCTCTCACTCCTGAACAGGTTAGTCACAAATATAATATCACAATATCAAAGTATGTAAATGTAATTTGATTCACGTAGCAATGGGGTTGTTGAATTACATTGAGAATATTTTGTGTGGAATTTTCTAGATCGCGGAGAAAGAGGAACTCCGCAGGAAGAGAATGTTGGAGAGGGAACGCCGACTTGCAGAGATGAGCAAGATGCGTCCTCGCTAATTCTCAGTGACCCCAGTCCAAGATTCCCTTAACCCCGTCTAATCCCGATTCCTCCCTCTTCCTATTTTTTGGAACCCTTTTTCCCCTTTTAATACTTAATAGTTAATGTTTACTTGTTGTACAGGTTTATTTTCTAGGTTTACAGGTCATCGTTGGAGCGAATGTGGGACTACTTTTTGGATATCACGTCGCGTGTTTCACTCTTGGTGTCTGCCTGCACTTATATGATAAAATGTATATTCTAGTACTATCCTTTCACGTTCAACTGTTTAACATGAGCTTTTTGATTAATTTGATTTGTATATTCCTTATTCATAATTCAACACAGAATCAGAAAATGAAGTATTACCAGAGCAGTGTTAGCGCTATAGCTGTTACGTTGTTTTATTGGGTGGCTAATACGAATTTGGAATGTCGCAAAATTTTCATGATGGGTTTATGTGTTTTTTGATCCGAGATTTTTAATTGAATAAAATTGCTGTTGGAAATGTTGCACCAACAGCATTAAATAATCTACTACTATTTGGCCGTCAAATTATCATTTCATTATTATTTGCTTATGAATATTATGATGATCATGATCTTCCGCTTGTAAGCGTGGGCAGTTTTGGCCCACTTTGCACGCTCACGTACGTACTTACTTACTCACAGATTATATTTACATGATAACTACGATTGCTTCATGGCTCCATACAGATAGTAGAAAGCAATTCCATTGTTAACACGAAGTACATACATACTCCTTACCTTATCTCGCTATCTAGTAAATGCACTCAGATTATTAGTTTTTATTTAATATTATGTCAAGAAAAGTTTGATTTTTTATGGCTGTTGCAATTCCTGCAAAAAATCCTTTTCGCCAAATTAGTATTCTTAGTATGAAATGCAGCCGCCGCCACCATTGCTAACCTAGATGGATGTCCTTGACCCAGGACAATAGACAGAAACAGAAGTACGATCGTATCAAATAATGCAGTGAGCTAAAACAAATTTTGTTTGTTGAACATAAGTAACAAACTGATAAAAAGTGTGTGTAGTAATAAGCAAAAATTATTCTGCCAAAGCAAGCCCTACGCACATTGCACACCTGCCTGGCGATGCGGTCGTCACTAGCATTGTTGTTATTGTTGTGGTCTTATGGTAGGTCTCTTTCGCTTCTTCACAATCTCAGTTAAGTTTGCAGTATCTGATCGTTATATAATATGTGTGTTGGATTGTAGCGTGGATGTGGATTCGATATTGTTATTACCTACGCACGCATGTACGTAAGTAGTATACAAGGTACTGCTTATAAGGATATAGTAGGGAGAAATTGTATAGTAATTGGCAATTACCGTTAGTTTAATGAAAAGGTTCATCTCAGTTCTTTGAGGATTATGTGTTTGGACTTTGGACGTCCATGTACGTTACTCATGCAGTAATTATCGATAAAATTAAATACAAGTACCTACACACTACACATTATATCGATGAGTAGATTCATGTCTTGTAATCAAAACAAAAACCACTAGGATATGCTAGCTTCCCTTGAACAATGAAATGACACCAACCAGAAATCATGGCAATATCATATTCCATACAAAAAGTAGCAACAACGTGTTCATTCATTTAGCGATATTAATATTCAGTAGATGCATATCCGTGTAAGTTATAAGAGTACAACAAAACTTCACAGTCTGCAACCGCTGTTGCTGCACTTCATCCTTTAGTGCCAGATTAGGTCATTATCAATCGTAATTACGGTAGAAGTTAGCTAATGTCATGTTAATTTAAATTGGCAATAAAGGAATCCGATATTCATCTTGGGATTTTCATATGCATGGCTCGTCCATTGTCCGTCTCATCATCGTCGTTGTGATACAGTATGTTGGATTTTCTGAAGCGCATTAAAAAACTTGAAGTTCAACACGGTTATTAAATAATATACTGTGACGAATCATTGGATTGATTGGCACTTTAAGAAAATTTTACACAAAAAATCCCATAACATCCCTACTCATTATCACTAGTCAGGCATAACAAAAATAGTCGTTAATAATATCACGTGGAAAACGAACGAAGACAGAAGTAGAGAAAAACCGACGTTGTAGCGTCATCGTCTAGATTTATTCCTATTCGTACATAGATGAAAAAATTATACATACAAAACTATTTCTACCCTGCTTTACTAATATTTCGAAGATTAGTGAAAATGAAAAATAATATAAAGATTTTTGACATGCCCTTGAGAATGTCCCTTTTGTGCTGGATGTGATAATTAAAAATATATCATAATTTATTGCGTGTTTAAAACGTTATGCTCTGTCATAAAATCACTCACAGTTTAGCTGTTATGTACTAAAAATTTGAGACCTTGGGAAAATTCAATGTTTAACACATGCACTGCATGGTGTTCGGTGTATGTTATGAATGTTATTAATGTTACGAACAGGAGTTAATATACTGCTAATGACAAGTAGCTAACCAGTGAACAGGTGCACTACACAGTTGTTCTGTGGTATGTAATTGAGCATTTATGTGCATTTATGTATGTACGTGTATGTATTTAATGAATATGCATTTAAACTCAAAATTTCAACTGACCAGCAGCAGCGAAAACAAACTATCCCAACCCTTCCCAATAAGGCATTCTGGCTTGTTATGTGCGAATATTTGTGCAACAAGTTTGAAGTGTTGGAATTTCAACTATATGGGATCGTCCATTATAAGATGAGTAGTTATTGTGGCACTTTATTTAAAGGGGCAAGGTGGGCTTCATGTCATCCCTCCTGAATAATTTCCATGCGGAACATGTACATAAATTATTGCTTGTATACCATGCTATAACCATTACATGGAAGCTGAAATTCATAAAAATGTACCTTTAGTATCAGTATGAAATTCATACTATGAATCGACAATAACGAGGTGATTTATTAAAACATCGATGCTCATGTATGATCTTCTTCAGAAGCAGTCACTTTAAACTGAACATTATAAGAGAAGCTTTGTCCATATTGTCGATTTAATTGCTCAAGTTGACAAAAAGCTTGCGTTGATGTGACTTTTTTTTGCTTTATTTAAATTGTTTGTTTTTATCATTTTAAGTATGAATCAGAAATGTTCATATCATTAGTACCTACTACATCTCTGCTCATAAGGTAAATAATCATCAAGCATCCACCAGAGAGTGCAATGCTACAATATAGCTAACAATATTAACCAGCAATCACAATATGTACAATCATTATTATAATCACACAATATGAGGGTTACGCTGTCGTTGTTTGATGTGTTACTTAATAGGGATGACCCCCTTCTTTTGCAGCAGAAAAACGAAACATGGTCAAAATCAGACAGAGAGACAAATTATCTATTATACAATAAGATGCCTTACACTTTTAAAACCAAACTCCTCCTCAGATCCCAATTCTCAAATCTCGACTTGAGCTCAACCTCATAAAACACAATATACATCTTTTGCGATTTTTGTGAATACACGACTAAAGCATGTTACTACATGTCAGTTTATCAGTGTACCTTCTTTTTGACAATTCTTGTATTCTTTTTTTCAAAAATTCACTTTCTGTAGGCATCCCATCTCATATTTATCCATAATCCACGCAGTATAATTTTTTATACATCCACATGCCCAATACCTTGTTAGTTAACATGCGCAAAATACAGCGAGTAAACGCTGTTCTTAAAAAATAGAATGAATCGAGATTCGCAATTGAACTATATTATATCATGTTTTTAGAGGTATTTATTTACTATGCCATTAATATTTTAAAGGAAGGTATAAAAATGACGAACATTGCATATTATCGTCGGCGTACCCAAATGCTTACTACCCCCACAGTCAGCCATCGTCATCATCATCATCATCATTTTACGCATCATGTCATATCGCATGTGAATGTGTAAAAATCCTTTTTGAAGAAAAGGATACCAGCACAGAAAAAATGGAGCTCTATCATCGTCTCCTTCAAAATCCTCAGAGAAGATAGTGCCCATTTTTTCTCAGCAATGTAGAATAAGGTAACCTTCTTCATCCCTTAACTTACATAACTGTGGTGGCAAGTAATAAGACCACACACTCCATTGCAATCTCTCAAGTTTTATGTTAAAAGAACAAGTTAAATCACAAACACAGAGCTCTGTGATAATATTGTACATTTATATGTATTCTTTTGTATAAAAGTATGTTCAATATTATTAATAAAAACTGTACTGCACAGGGCAGCTCAATGAGCTTATCGGCAAAAAATAATTCATGACGGTTGTGGAGAGGAATTTTGAGCGTGGTGTTGTCTACGACTCGTTGGCGATGAAGTTGGCAAGTCATAAGAAGGACCGTCGCGTACGCAGATAGCTTGCATTGACACCACTTCTTCTTCTGATTGTTCTTTCGTTGTTTGCTGAGAGCGACAAAGAAGGGAACAATATTATCTCGTTTAGTTAGTTACACTCACATTATTATTGGTAAATAGTGGATAGTTGTTCCGCTTCTCAATCATGCATACAATACAATATTGTTAAGGATGAGTAGTTAAGTTTAAGTGCAAAAATGTAACTACCTGTTTTCCTCCCATCATCGGTACACGTATACCTACCTATTTAACATGTTATATCATATCCATGATCATAATTATTGTTGTAATAGTGGTGGACCATGAAATATTCTACAACAATACATTGATGCTCTTTTGTAGATCTAGCTGTGTGATATAAGAAGATTTGCAAGTGCAAGTTGTACAAGGAAATAAAAAAGAATATTAAAGGATTTGCTCCTCATCAATTCCTATTCCTCATATCAATCGTGATTTGTAGTCCTGCAAGAGGGAGTGCAAAATATATATTTTATAATAATTAATTCCAGTACCGCTTGGGTCAGTATGTGTTGGGATATTATATTATCATCATCATCTTCGTATGTTCTGTGTACTGTGTTACGCAACAACACGCAACATTGTTTGCACTTGCACTTCCTTAGGAAGTTTCGGCTATCTGGGCCAGTTCATCTTTGATGTCGTGAAGCGAACAAGTTGATCCCGCAGAGTATCCGCCACAGTTCTAGGAGCAAAAAAGTTTCCGTGAGCTCTCCAGAAACCTTATCATGTTTTAACAACGGTGTGCCTAAATGTTTCACAAGTGGGAAGCATATTTTTAAGACACTAATTAAATATGAAAAGTAATGGAACGAGTTGACTGGAAATGACTGTTTTAGTTCCGTTATTAAATTAGATATATATAGATAGAGATTTAAAAATTAGTCTTTTTGGGAAGACTGAAAAAAGTAGTAGAAAACGGCTTCGTGGAAAACGAAAGCCTTTTCTCACTTCACCCAAAAGTCAGAATGATTCTGCCGTTGATATTATGGATTTGCTTAATTGTCCTTGTGCTTCCGGTGTATTTGGTGATTGTGATACCACTTGGAATTTGGAGGATAATTGTGGATTTGTTAGCCAAAACAAGATCGGATATAGTGGAATCGTTGGATTCGAGAGATCTTGTGTTCACTGGCGACGACTATTACGGACGACCAAGGAAATGTGTGATAAGTTGTACAGTTCTTAGCGGTTCAGTGACACTGGAAACGTTAAAGGAGAGATTCCAGAAAAATGTTTTGGACAAACCAAACTTTTTCAGATTGCGTTGCCGGCCTAAACGATTTCTTGGATTCTGGTTTTGGCACAAGACTGAAGTTCAGGTTTGTCTATTGCTGCACAAGCTACCCTATAATTATAGTATGAGTTTATCATCCGGAAATTGTCAATCATTTTTTGTAACTCTGAAAACTAGAGACTCGAAAAAACAAGAATTCCTTTTGCTGCATTCATGTGATAAAATTCAATTATTGTATAAAAATGAAAACGATATAAAATGCATGCGTTTTCGTCTTCAGAACTTGTATTTTTCCGTTCAGCAAGTGTACATACATGTAACAAGCAGGCATTGAACGCAGGTCGCCGATGATGATGCAGGCATGTGCAATGCATACGTATTCTCACACATAATCCTAGTTCGCTCATCAAGCTCTTATCTAGGTCAAGGTTATCTTTACACCACAATCGCTACCAACTTGCAATTTGGGTTTTCTTTTGCAATGATGGTGTGTAGTGCATCGACACTTTACGAAGCTGCAAATTATTTCATCTTCACTATTCCGTTTCTGAGATGGATTTCTGGGTTTATATGAATTTCATTCAAATCTAATTGTGTTTAATTAGCAAAATTAACGTGAAAGGGATGCAGAGTAATTTCAATCCGGCTTAATAAGCTCTAGGCGCGATATTTCTTTAGATTTTGTGTGCGCGATGCACATGCACGTGTAGCCTCCCATGGACTGGTGCTTTGTCTTCAAGAATTGCAAACTGTCATGAGTCATGACATGGGCAACAAACGACTGGCCGTTGTGTCGTGGCTACACCCTGATACCCCTAAAATAAGACAAACAACAGCAGTCAGTGCAAAGTAAAGCTCAGGGTATTGGCTCTGGCTCCACTTTTTATGGGAACAAGGTAGCTTACTTTAATATTTTCATAAAAATGAGGTGCTATATGCAGTTACTATCATTTAGAACCCAACAACCACAGCCGTCCTTATCCTTATCATCGTGTCCTATGATTTACAATATCCTGTGTCCTATGTGACTTTCGTTTAGACGATGGTTATAGGTTGCATGTGTCCAATAAAGATGGACATTTGGCAATAAATGTACACAGATGTGGAGAAATACTTTTAAACTTCATGGACATGGTACATGTCACATGGAAGTAACAATATGGTACATTATTACTGTCTGGTTATTGTAGCATGAATAAAACTATACAAACATCATAAAAGTTAATGAATACGACAAACATGGCAAAATTTACAAACCAAATATTGGTCTTTTAGCAAGGGAAGCTTGAGTTGATTGGAAAGCGTAGTTCAACGAGTATCTGTGGATGATCGTTTATGTCCACGTCTACAAATCCTGTCACATGTCGGGTGTTAGGGTGTTAAATTGTGTGCAAATAAAAAATGAATTTCATATGTCTAGTTAATAATACTATAAATGAAGAGTATATTTACGTAGGTATTTACATATCAGTAGCAGCACGCTTCATTATTTCAAATTTCAACAACCTTCTTCCTTGACCAAACTATCTTGCAATTAAACAAAACCAACTACCTACTTAATAATACAATAATAATGATTTGTCCTTTCAGGGAAGATAATATTGAACTGATATACCTATGCACGAATGACTTATGAACGTTTACAACAACAGCATGTGAAGAGTGAAGACTGATGATTACACGAGATAAAAAACTAATACTGCCTTACATCTTTAAAAACATTGATTGAGAATTATGATTGATGCAAACGATGTGTCGGTGAAGATTGTTAAAACAAAACTTTACGCCGTCATTTAAGCGGTAACTAACTTATTAACCACGTATAGCAATTATCATACCCATAACCATCAGAACATAAAATCATCATGATCAACACTACCACCACAGTCGTCATTCGTCATCAAATCGCAGAGCTGCAGTAAGTAACCAAACCACATTTATCCTCCTCGAATCAAATAGCCTTAACGGTAGCCCTTGACTTGACTTAAACACATCCCATTAAACTGCAAAGTTGATGGAAATTGCCATTTCAGAAGAGTGCAGAATGCAGGCCAAAGCACTCTTTTCAGAATCGTTGTAGGAATGGAATTTCCAAATGCACACATATACGCTTTATAAACAGACTGTTTATGATGCATTTTTTATGAATTACAATGACGAGTCTCTCTAGCTAAACTATTTTAATGACAAGCTCATTTAATTCAACAAATTTGAGGTGATTTTTATCTGTCATCGTGGCAAAATTCTAAGAAAGTGAGAATATTATTGAAGGAAACCTCAAAAAAGTCGAGAAGGACTGATTGTTAGATAAGTAATTTTTTGTGTTTTGACGCATCACCCTTTGCTTTGAGTTGACGTGACATGCGATGATGCGTGGAGAACACAAGGCGTATTGATGAACAAATCAGAAATCAATGATCCATTGATTGATGCCATCATTATCACTCTGCTAAAAGATGACAATCTACTCCTCACTCACATAATTTTGCATCTTCCTTGATCATGTTGAGAATTTAGTTCAGATGTTATTGATTCCGTAAGCAAAATATTTTAGTTAAAAGAGGTAATTTGTGTTTATACACTTACCTTTGAAAAATACTTGAAAGTAAGTAGTGCAAGATGTAACTGTAACGGCAAAGGCTCTGAGGTTAAATATAATAAAGTGGGTACACCATATGTACTTCTACGGTACCTTGTCAAATGTCATTCAAGTGAACCAACACGAATTTTAGTATATATCATCATGGTTTTGTAAGGACAAATTATGGCAATCCCTAATTGGAATTTGTACCAGTCTTTGTATGGCATACATTTTTTCAATTCTAAAAGTCAAGTCATAAGAGATGAGGGTGATGATCCGTGAACGTGCCATAGTTGAAACTGTTGTTTGTCATTGTCTTGCATCATTTCATATGAGCATGTTTTTAACCGGACGGATGTGAGTGATTTTATAATCGTACCAATGTGCAAGTCCGACTGAATTAAGTAAACTAAATGAAAATAATAATATGTTTGTATGGATGTAAATATCTAAAAGATGTTGATAATTCCACCTATTGCTGTAATAAATCATAGAAATAAAAATATCAAAATAAATTTTGATTCAACTGGCACAATCCTGCATGTGTGTAGAAGAAATGCCAAACTTACGATATTTTATTGATGTATTATTATCTTATAATCCTTTATTAACTTTAATAGGAAATCAAAGGCAGTTACTAATTCCATAGATTGTACAAAAGTACATATTTTAAGAACTTCAATGAATGAAATGAACTAATATGAACTAATTATGATCAAACATACACGATTTTAACCATACTATCTATAAGACATTGTAAGGAACTGTTATTAGTAGGTGTTCTCAGGCATTACTGTTTTACTACATATTTTAAAAACACAGCACAAGTTGCACATTTTGCATTTCAAATCTCTTAAACATGTAGATTGCACGTAGCGTATGCAATTCATGCTATTAAAATTAAAACATTAAAACACAACGTTCAACTCTGCCGTAAAGATTTTGTGTCATTCATTTGCAAACTGAAAAGATGACTTTTTCTCATAAAAAAGTTAAAACGAAAGTGGTTTAGGTACGTCTTAATTTTAACAGTTTACAAGCTAGTTCATAGGGGTGCCATGCTCATGAGTATATGTATCATATTAAAATTATGAGCTTGCCTATTCCCATTAAAGTAAACATCACAGCAGGAGGCAAAGCGTGACAATGAATTGCACACTGTACGCAAATATTAGCATAATTAGACCTTAAGGCGGCACCACAAGCACTGTCCGATTGTTAAAATCCCACAGAGTCGAGCTTCATGATTGTTTTGTAAATAAAAACTTCAATGTTGAATGTATTTCAAAATTTCGCTTGTCGATGGCCCATATTTCCCACGAATAAACAAGGACATTATTGATGTCACATCAAATACCACTGAGGACTCTGTACCAATACAAAGTGCGTCATACGTTTTCAAAACAAATTTTTGACCATGACAAACTGTAAACGAATATTTGCTGCTACTCTTTGCCCGTCATCTACTAATATCGAAGCATGTACTGGATGGCACGAATTTGTAAGAAGCCACTCGCATTTATGCACATTGTTGATTGAATGCTTAAATTTTGCTAACTGCCGGCCGGTAATGAATTTCAATTAAAACGCATCGAGCACAGTTTTTTCACCAATTCTCAAATAAGGCATCTCTTATCTCATCTCAACCGATGTTATGTTTAAACATAACCCTTGTTTCTTTCTGCTCAATTCGGTTCTAAAAATGCAATACCTCTACAATGACTTGCTTCATATTCCATACTAAATATTCTATTGAAGCACTTCCATATGTTAGCATTCATATTTTTGCGACAATATAAAGAATAAATAATAAGATATATGTAAGATAAATAAATACTTGTCCCAACTATACAATAATATTTTTGTTTTAATTGGTTTCTTCTAACATCTTTTCCAACAGCAATGATATTTTAAGACAATGCATAATATATGACTTTAACAAGTTTTGCCATTATCATTTGAGCTGTGTTGTTTTAATTCAAAAGGCGGTCGCACCTTGTTGGAACCAAGTTAACTGGATTGCAAGGTGAATGTCATGCGAAAAAAATACTGTTACGTGGAAATGTACGTAGATGTCATGTTCAAATGAAAATGAATCTAGTATGTATGTATTATATCATATTATTATGCAAACAGCGCAGACACAATCGCAACCACTGTCGGCTGTACGTCATCGTTGATCATTACTTTTCAATTGTCAATTAAATGTCATATTTCTACCGTTGAGGTAGTATACATAACTATAATAACATTCATATATAATAAGTAATCATCAAATCGTGTGAGGCCAATATGAAGGCCAAAAAAATCCTGAAAAAACTCAAAATCCTTGATAATAATTCAATGAAATTTAAACTGTCGTCAGAATAGTAAGTATAGTGGCATTTGCACTAAATTTGGCCTTAACATTGGCCAAACAACAAATTATTTCATGTTTGCACGCAATCCGTATAATGAACTGTAAGTGCGAAACATAATTCAGAGTAAGTTTTGATGAACTACAAAAAAATAACAAGAACAATCACAAGGCCTGTGTCAAAACTTGTAAAAAAGAATCTAGAAAAAAAACGAGCAAAAAATGAGACAATTACTATAGCGTGTTCACTCAATATCTCTCAATTATCGAACCGTATATCCCATTTTTTTCAGGAGGACAAGCAATACTTAATTTCTGAAAAGGCATACAAACAAGAGGAACTGAATGCTGTACTCCCAGACTGGGTAGCAGAAGGATATGCTCAGGACACTCCCCTCTGGGAACTCAAGTTGGTTCCGTTGGACGGAGATAGAACTGCTCTTGTTATGAAACTTCATCACTTGGTCGCTGATGGAGTGTCGTTTATGTATCTTCTCGAAGAATTCTGCGACAATGGATGGACCAACTTACAAGTTCCAGACACGAGACCATTCACACTTCCGCACTGGATGTATGCCTGGTACAGCTTTCCATGGAAGGCTTTGAAAGCTTACTGGAAGGCGATATGCCGCAAAGGAATGAGACCTACAGGTATAAAACTCTTAATGCAGTCAGTCAGAGCAATGGCTGCTTAAAATTTGTTCCGGTTTTAATTTTAAATTGGTTTGTGGTGAAGTAGGCTCAACCGGAGACGGGTTTACTTCATATACGTCGTTTTCAATGGAAAAGCTGAAAGTAGTCCGCAGAGCCAACAAATGCTTATTTCCTTCAGTCTTGGCCGGAATGTTGTCCAACGCATTCCACAAACAATATCAAAGTCACGGAAAGACAGAGTCGGTTGACATAGTTCGCATGGTGGTGCCGACACCATACCCAAATAGACCAAAGAAAGCCCTGGTCAATCACGTGTATGTATACAAGTTTATTTGTACACTTTTCCATTTTGATGACGCCACTAGTATTTGTCATGCGAATCAATTTCTTGTTGATATTATTTTATGTTTTGCGTCAGAGGTTGGATTCACGCCGAAATGCCGATCGGTGACCCCCACGCAATAAAAACGTTCGAGTCAAGCGTTCGCAAGAGCTACATTTCCGGCCTTCACGGAATCATGTGGAATGTGTTCCGAGGTCTCTACCTGTTGCCTTCACCTTGTTTAGCCGTTTATACAGGATGGGGCGAGCGGAATTTACCACCGGTAGTCCTTACCAGTATACCTGGATCGTTAACTCCAGTCTCACTTCTCGGCCAACCTGTTCACTGCTCATATCCTACTCTTGCCCTTGGATGCTCAACGGGGTATGTCTTTTATCATGGGTTAATGACGAAGATTACGAGGAATTGAAGAAGAACGATACATACACAAGATTATGCAATGATTATGTAGTATCTATAATAATAGCGATAACAAATAACATCCTTTACACCTTTCTCGAGAAGAGCGTTTAATTAGGTGACCTATTTTGCCCTTCATGGTAATTCTATGCTCGTTCTATAGTCTGTCCTGCTGACCAATTTTTTGGCAAGTTTAGCTAGAGTTCCTCGTACAAGTACATCCTATTATTATTAGACACCAGAAGACCAAAAAAGAATTCTTTTCGCTCGGTCGAGGTAGTGACAAACATTTGAGCAGATTCTCGCAACTTATTACCTGTACGATAGTTTTGTTTTGCCAACAAATTAGCATAAACTTATAACATTAATGTAAGACGAAGGTTAAGGCAAATAGCGAAAATGACTTGTGTGTCGTGTGCCGTTGTTGCCGTCGAGTTAGTTTGCAAAAAATGGCCGGCCACTATTCATATTACATCAATAGGTATCATTTAGCGGTATGTGTAGGTAAACTGAAATTGACCAAACCTTCTCCTATACTTATCGTCATTTATTATTATCATCATCTTCTTTAACAGAGATTGTAATTTGCCAAAATCTGAACACACTAGTTTGTTATTATTGCTATATTTTATGTTCACAGGTGTAACGCATGCATGACCACATATGCGGACTCTGGCTACTTCTCAATCAGAGTTAGTAAAGATATCATCTCGTCCCAAGAACAACTTGATGAGTTGGTTCACAAGTTCATGCATGAGGAGTTGGATAACATGTATAATGATGTATGTATAGTAGCAAAAAAACAACTCTACAATGTTAATCAAAAGCACTCGCAAATTATATAGTTTGATTATATAATATTTTGATTGATATCATTTTTTGTTTACATCGGAAATGCAAAAGGTGGTGAATATCATGAATATTAATTGATCTTCCATGTTTATTTTGCTTTGTCTTTCAGGCACTTAATCAGGAAAACAAGAAGCTCAATCCATACGTACAAATAGACTTATCTACCACATAAAACCAATTCAGAGAGACAATGAAAAAAAGCCAACAAAATGTTGCCGAAACTACAAGTTTCTGTCATCGTCAATATTCAAACGACATATAAGAACCCGGAATTTCTCAACAAGAAAATGCGAATTAAGCCAGTCAAATAAAAAATAATCTTCGATGCCTGTTTATTATAAAGCAGAGGAGATACGTTTTATTCCATTTAGTCATATTTGAGCTGTTTTGTTACATTTTTATTGATTCTGAGCGTGTTTTCCATGATTTTATTACATTTTATAGGCTGTTATTCATTTTATAAGTCCTATCAAGTGCCATTTTTATATATTTTATATCGAATATCCGACGACCAGAAATAGAACATTCGCATTGCAATATAATATATTTATTTGTAATATGGCACTGAAAATGCAACAGTAAATTGTTAACTAAAAATATAACTTGTAAACACTTGACGTTTCGAAACTAAACGAGAAACAATGTTAATTTTACTATACTTTTGTTATTGATAATTTATTTATTTATTAAAACATTTTTTATTTAATGTATATTGTAAAAAAACTTGTTTTAAAAACGAGTTCCAGGGAGAATTCCAGGGGTATATTTTTGAAGGAAGTGTATAGCATTGCATTCAGTTGCTCAAAATGGCATTTGAAAAGCACCATATTTTCATGTTTTATTAATGTATAATAAGTGTAGTAAATAAATATATTGGATACTTACTTCCTATGTAGTTCTGTTCAATCAATTCAGTTGATAATGAAAACATATTAGTTGTAAATTTGTAAACATACGCAGTTCATTTAATTTTTCTTATATACGTACTTTTATTATGAATTATGAATACCCACTTACTTGCTTACTTCATACGTATTGTATATTGTATACCTACCTACATCCGTGTAATTTTAAATTGAATTGTTTTACAAATAGATGCGCGCAATGTGAATGCGACTGATATTTATTTCTTTAGTTTTTTGCTTATTACATCTTAGTTTTAACTGTCCACTAAAGTTTGCCATTTTCGCCAATAACTATTATGTATACCTTTAAAAATTGAGATCTCAGTTTAAGTTATATTGTGAATGTATTCGTTTTCTGTATGATGGAATATTGTAAAACGTTAAAACTCATGTGACACTGTAAAATAATTATTTTAGACATTGATGTTTGCGTATATGACTGAATAAAGTGGCTAATGTATTATTATTATTATCTATTTAAATGAAATTTGTTTGACAAGCTCTTGTTCTGACCGGTCTCCCAAACATTACCTATTAACGGCAGCATGTAGTGTGCGCTCTCTACCGGTTACCTCTGCAGGACAAACGGTTGAACAAAGTAATTGAAGCTTACAAAGTTGTGGATCACACTTGTTGTCTCAGACTTTGTGTAGATGGATGACTATGTGATTTTTGTACTTTTCGTCGAGTTCATCCGTTTTACTTGTTCTTCTGTTTCTTGCTCCCTTTTTCTTTTTGGCTAGTTCGTTCAGTTCACGCATATCACCCACAAACCATTCACCATTTTTTGTGACTCACCCTCGATTTCTATGTATAAATATGGTTTGAAATACTTGGATAGACCTACGTATTGTACATTTACATATAATTCATTTAACAAAGCAAGAAAAATGCGACATTGTGAACATGGATTTCCAACATTATTTTTAGTTTTCAAGCTGAGATTATGGTGAATCAAGTATGTTTTAGACAATGATCTAAAATTGACGTTCAATAATCCATTCGATTCCAAAATTATGAAGAAATTCTAAAATAACTTATTATTGCTTTAAGCTTTTTATTAAAAATACACACTGCCCTTTTTCTGGTTTTACTAGGAACAGGTTATAATACGAATAGAATTATGATGATACCCACATGAAGTTTTTGATTGACGGGTCACAGGAGAGAAAAAAACTGACAAAATATTCATAAAAAGTCTCGGTTCACAGATGTGTCTTGAATAAAAAGGAGAACTCATATCTCTAACGTCAATAATGACATGCGTAGCTCTGTACATTGTATGTACTACATAATATCATAGTACGTGCGTATTTTACTTCTGCAGGCAACTTTTGGTGTGGTGGTGTATGTACGTCCTTTACGTACGCACATCATGTAAATCATTGTATGAAATACGATGAAGTTAGTGAAATGAAATTTCAACAAAAAAGTATCCTGTCAAAATGGTGATGACAGCCTTTGAAAGTCAGCGACCGTGGCCGTGACATATGTCATCGTCATTACACTTTACGGCGGCCCGAACATTAATCTGCTCGACAAAAAAACGACATCATATTATCTTTGATATTTTCTACATTTCAATAATATGATTGGAAACGCCGAAAAATTTAAAAGGAGAACGCCTTTGGTGGCATCCGATGATAACACCAGGTGCACTTGCATGATGCTCATTTTTGACAACACCCAAATTTCTCCTTTGCGAAAAAAAGAGAGCATGTTCTCAAGCTTAATAGATAGGTTAGTGCTTTGTAATCAAAATGAAATTCCGTTTTCCGTGTAATACTAATGAAAGTAACCAGATGTTCATTTAATCTTTACAACTTTCTTTGATTTTTGATGATATTCATCTCCTTCTAAAATCTCCAGAGATTTCAGTTATCTTCCTACTTCCTCTGTCCTTTCATGTATGTAATACAGTAATATTTAGATAAACAGATAAAACGCCCAGTCGGCATTTTCCCCAAAAAATGTGCTAGAGCAAAAATGAACATCTTCCATTTCAATTCCAAGCTAGAGAACAGATTAAACGTTATTAAGACGTCAACAGTGTGTTTACATAAAGCGGATTAAGCTGCGATGAAATAAAGTATTTTGGTGGAAACCCTGAGGATTCCGAATTCCCACCAAAGTTTTACAAGAGGTCCCATTGGAATAATTAAATCGATATTTAAGAAGGTAAGCATAAAAGAGCACATTATTTCATTTTCCCTCAGAAGCGCCAAAGGGGACTAAAGCTATTTAGCAGAATTATAACAATGCAAATTATCATATTAATTCCGATTTTGACTATAGCTTAATTTGATTGACATTGACTGTTGCTGTAAGTCGTTTAACACGTTGTATTGTTGGAGGTGGTCACATCATCATCATCGTTGGCTTTGGCTTTACTACGATGCGATATTACCGACTGTCACGGACACGACAGTAGAGCGTCAAGCTGTCTGCCGAATATTTTTCCTAGTGATCTATAACATGTTGTGCATTAAATTTGTATGTTCTCGGGAACGGGAACTCGATCACTTTTTCTTGAGCTGCTTTCTTATGGACAGGTATTGTGTCCGTCCCCTCCTCCTGTCATTCAAGCAATTGTAATTTGGAGAAAAACGCTTGTTTCGTCCATTCCCTCATATTTAGTGTAAATAGAAGCAACAAAAAATACGAGGGTATAGAGCACAGGAAAAATATATGTGCGGAACTTGCTCAATTGTTCTCTCTATTAGTTCGATACCTTCAAGGGTCTTCATTGTGTACACAGGCAGTAGTGCTTACTGCCAAACTTTTATTGAATTGAGAAATGAATGAACAAAATACTGCCCGTTCGTTATACCTTTGGCATTCAAAGCAGGGATCATCATCATCGTCTAAAACGCCAAGGAAAAATGAGAATGAGCAAGTCAGTACGGCAAAAATCTATTGTGCTGCTGCGAGAAAAATTCTTGCGATATAATGAAATAATATAATAAAAGCGTAGATTTTTTGGGATAATCATATTGTTGCATACCACGCACGTAAAGTATATCTATCAAGTGAAGTATTTATTGGATAAAAGCAATAAGGGATCATTCTTATTATATATTGTGTATCTTTGTATTATATCATCATATTTTCGTACATATGCATTCAATTTTAAGCGTGTATGAATTGCAGAGTCAGAGATGTGACAAATGAGGTTGAGGTAATCAGATTATGACGGTTGGGGAAGCTAGTGCAAACAAGGAGGGCTCAAAAGTAACTGCCACACACGATTTCAAAAGGTACGCAACAACATCACACCACCTGACTGCTCACATCACTGTCACCTAATCCCATTCAACCAGTGAACAATACAATTATAATAATACATAGCAGGAGCTGCTTCTTTTGTGTTTGATACGTACACAGAGACACGGATATTACATTCATTCAAACACTGGTATTGGTTATAATAGGCAAACAAAAAAGACCAAAAGGGCCCTCCTGGCCTGCTGGCCAAACATTACCTATTATTATTCAATTCAGCATTTCATTGAATCAGAAATATTTTTTGCTAGGATGAGTATTGAATTGGATTCATTCATTTCTCTGTATAATATCTAGTTTCTATTACTGTCCAAACGTGTGTGTATGCATGTCCTTCCTCTAATGATGTATCACTTTTCTCCAAAATTGTAGCTGCATTTTGCATTGAGCAACCACATTTCTTATCCGTTGTTTGTACGAGACATTAAAGGAAATTCAGGATGGAGGATAGATGAATGAATTTCTATGCACATCATCACAAACTGTAAAATAAAATTACAAACTGAACACATGTACGTACATATGTACATACCAAAAAATGTATGTAGTTACATCCATTGAAAAAAGTTTACACAGGGATTGTCAGTGTCAGTAACTTAATCCAAGAGCTATTACTCATTTATCAATAAATTTGCGCAAGCACGCTTTATAGGAAACTTGATCATTGGATATATAGTCATTCTGTATATTATATGAATTATGATTAAATATGTATTAGGTACGAATTTGTGTCCTGTGGATATTTAAATTAAAAAGAACAATCGTGAAAATAAATTACAATTTAGAGCAAACTTGATAGGTACTAGGTATGATATTCAATAGCATCTTGGCTTTGGAATTTCCCAAAATTTAGTGGTTAAATGAAGGATTTTTTAGATGTTTTTCACATAAAATCCCATAATGTGCATGAAACTGTTAATTTAAACGAAAAAAAATGCTACCGATTATATTCTGACTGTTCTTTCAAATTGACTTCCGCCTTATTAGAGCCAAACTCTATTGTATCCAGTAATCATGAATGGTGATGTAATTTAGCACGGTGGCATCATCTCCAAATATTGACATTAGATTGTATACCTACCAAGGTGTGAGGTCAAATAATACATCATTATTGGATAAAAGAAAAGGAGGGTGAGAACAACACACAACAGTCCAGTTGAAACGAACCAAGTCTAAATAGACTTGGGGAAATTGAGTGGGATGGCAGTTGGGTTCGTTAAGGTTAGTTAGGAGAAAAAGAATTTGAAACTATTTTCTTTGTGGATATGAGCACTGCCTTACTATAGCATATACGGCACACAGTACGCATAAATGGCATATTTTTTGTTGTGGATAGGGACACAAGTAATCAATATAATAGATTTGTAAAAGGTTTTCCTGGGTTGGACTTGAAAGCAGTGTGTGAAAGAAAGAATAGAACGAACAATCATTGAACATAAACAGGGCGGTAGGAAATAGTGTGCTACGGATATGGTCTAGCGTTTGTAAAATGCTTCTGGTTTAGTTAGCAATAATAAAATAAAATACCTCAAAACATTCTTTTTATTCTTCATTCGTCACCGTTTTTCCAAAACCCTATTTACACAATCAATTCGATACGACTTTTTAAAATAAATATACCAAGTTATATTCATTCATGGTTTTCATTGATTCGTTCATTCATAAGTTGAAGAAGAAATTCGAGAAAGTCACCAGCATTATATATTACAGTGCTGGCAATATAATGATATTGTTCCTTGCTGTTTTTGTTTGCACCATTTGTGTGTGCTTTGTATACACACAGATCTATTATACACACTCTCTCTCGTAACAATACTATTATTGGTTGGTTTCCTCAAAAAATAAGAAGTTTAAGATGAATGGATTGAAATAAAGTCGTTTCGAGCTTTTCTGGGGGATGATGATGGCATGCAAAGCGTTAGAATGGAATAGCTGAGGAGGATATATTCCTGAGTGTGGCTCAATACTACTTTTCGGATTCATGTCATTCAACATGTTACTCTAGTTTCATCTTTTCTTTGCTACTATGCAGCTCACCTTTGGCTTCTGGAGTTTACAAAGGCTATACAAATGATAATAATGTAAACAGAAAACGCAGCGGGACACTTCCGAACAGAGAATGACGACCGTGAGAATTGACATCGAGCCACGTGGTCCCGGATATTTTACGTGCTTCGTATTTTCTGTTCGAATGAATGATTTATCTAGAAAACCTTATAGGATTCCAATTCATTCATCCCATTCACCCATTTACTTTTCACTTAAATCTTCTTTACCACATGTGTATATTGGAATTCATTCAAATTTCTGTAAAAACCACTACTTGCTGTATTATACATTTTTGTAACCAAAAGGACGAAAATGTATTAAGTTCTACAAAACCTAAATCTCACCAACTGATTCCATTATGTCTGGCATGTCTTCATTCTTTGAAAAGTAAAAGCAATGCAAGATCATCAATACTTTGAACCAAACAGGTATTAAATATTCCACACATCGCAAACACGGATTTATACATTACCATAATATGTATTAAATTTAATTCTTTATCGTAGCCTATGTCACTGAGAAAATTACTTTTTTTGGAATGTAGACTATTCTATGTTACCCCTACCCCACTTTACGAATTCATTCAAGTGACGACAAGACAATACTACCTATAAATACAAGTAAACATACATATAGCTTCTTATAATTCGCATCATTAACGTTCAGAATTTAGCTGTTGGAATGTTAAAGAAAATAGGTACGTAACTTTCTCTGTGTGAAATCTTACATTTCAATATGTTAGAAATTTAGATAGCGATGTTATAAAGATTATACAGTCAAATATCATAAAGGATGTAATTAATTATCTGATGACTGCTATACTTCACACATTCACAATTCAAGTTGAATGAATTTGCCAAGGAAAGAAAATCATGCACTACCGTTCTCGCTATATACTCAAGCATTTTGTTGCAGCAGTTGCTGAACACAATGTTATTGCATGTTTGAATATTTCAAATATTGATTGTGATCAACAAGCATCTTCAGGAGGAATAAGTCGGGTGAACAGACTGATTGTGAGTCAAGCTGGAAGAAAAGAAAAATGACAGGCGAATACCAATTGTCAACGAGTGCATTAATGATTACTAACTATCTGTTTAAAACAAGACAACAACTCTATGCACTGCCATGCCCATGCATACCTTCAGTCCCATCATCATCATCATTCCTTTTGGCTGATGATGACGATGATTATTATCCTAAACTTCATGTTTTCTCATTTTTTGAGAACATGTCTACAAACAAAACTGCTCATTTCTTGTAATAATACCTACAGAAGAAAAAAAACAATAATCGTATGCTCATTTTTGGTTAACGAAACCAGCCTAACTGTAACGTAAAATGTTATCTCGGTGTACGATGCTCTGCTCAAATTATGTACACCAGTTTGGCCTTACATGTTCGATCATAATGACATTGGCTATAAAACACACTTCACTTTATGTCCATATTCACGCATGATTATCATTGTATACTTAACCTATGCATAGGTATACATAAAACACATCCATCCATTCTTCTTTTTTCTTCTCATTCCTGTCATAGTCTTCCAATTAGGTGGCCCATCATATAACTTTCCTTATCATTGTCAATCAGTGCATGAAGATGACTAATGAGATGACTTGGGATGTATTGACAGTCACTTCACTTAAATAAAGCTTCGTAGAAAAAAAGCTTTCGTTTTCGTCGTGTCTCCTCATCATCCATTTCCAACTATCACGACGACCAAGTAGCATAACAGCAGCAGCAACAGAAGACGGAAAAGTTGGTAACAAAGGCTGCAGGGTCCAAAAATCTATACCAACCAAGAAAATCTGAGAGCTCCTATCTATCACCGTCGAGTATTCTTCTCGAGTCTGTCTAGCTCGCTGGATAAGTCGACAATATTTTTGTAAATCAAACCGTTACTAGTAAAACTAAAATCCATTATTATTACCACAATCATTATTATTATCATCAAAGTATTTTACTTGGTACACGTTTGAATACCTCTTTCTCATATGTTCTATGTAGCACATTTATCTTCTTTTGCACAAGAGGAGTCCCATATTATCATATCATCATGTCCACTTTGTATTTACAAGCTCGTTCCTCATTCTCCACTACTTCTACTACTCTCCATCTTTTTCTTCACATCTCATCATGCAATCATTTTTATTTGAACACATGTCCCCCATTATAATCTTGACATTTACTACTGCTTCACAATCTCCTTACAACTTGTTGTAACAAACGACAACGACCAAGAAAAGAAGTGAGCATATATTACTATTATTAATATTAAATAAATAACAATAATAAAAATATTACTAACAACAGAACGAGAAGGACGGAAAATATTTCTCGGACTTTCATTCTGACTCTCATGTTTCTTTCACATTTTTTTTTCTCTCTCAGTGACTCCTTTTACATTTTCTTCTTGTCCACACAACCAGTCATTTATTATAATAAAAGTTACATGATTTCATACTTGTTACACACCACTGCTGAGATCTACATGAATAATATGAACAGGAACAGATGTATGTCTATGCATACATATTGTTGTTTAAGCCAAGCAGACAGAGAGAAGAAATACGCAAAATCATCATAATAATAGCATGTAAAGTAAAATGGTAGTCACTCAATCACACTTTTCAGTCACTCATTGTGACAGCGTTTTTTACCCCTGTTGCGTTCTCTTGCAAAAACGTACCACTACAACTCCATGCCTATGTATGATACGCGTTTAGGGGCAGGGAACCATTAATAACAATAAATAATACCTGTGTAATAATAGCCTGGCATATTGGATTTGTAGTACGAGAAAAAGAAGGTGTGATCATGTGAATAAGATCAGTAGTCGACGTTTTCGACATGAACATTGCACCAAATTCATTAGATGGTTTACGCATATATGCTATCCGTTCTTGGTTCTGTTCTCTGTACAGGTAGAAGCAGCCAGAAGCTTTTAGCAAAACTTTTTATGTGACTTCTCCCTCTGCTCTGCTCACTTTAAGGATTTGCGGACTCTGCCCATCAATCAATCTTCCCACGTGTAACAAATGACCCTTTTACGTAGGGATTTCCAAAAGTAGTGAGACGACTTTATTCTACTCTCATTTTAAAACCGGTGGGCGAAATCAATCAGCGTGTTCCACATATATTCCCTGGACCCTTGCCCACCGTTTCCACATTGCACCAAATGTCCAGATACTATTGGGCTAGAGTGCCGTGCTTCCATGTTCAAAAATCGAAATTCCCGTTTTTTCACGTTTTTTCGTAATTGCGTTTTAAATGATGCTGCAGATTAGCCAGGACTCGCTGTAGTGCATGTTTTTTTGTACATATCTTGTCATGATGAGTCCATCGTTCATTTCCAGTCACCATTTCGACGCTTGATAAACTCTACGTCCTTTGAGAGAAAGGTGCTATTTTGCAGATTTGCTTGCACTGAAAATTTGCCTTCTCAAACGTAATGAATTCGCAAATGCATCCATGACGGCGACACAAATGTGCAAAATTGAAATCAAAGTACCTCCACCCATTCATGGGGTTTATTTGAACCATTAGGAATGTTTCCTACATTATAATATTATGTGTGTAGTATGTAAAAGCATGCAATAGAAAAATATGAATGATTTTTAATGATTGACTGTGTTGTTTTTCCTCTACGAGCGTAATAATAATATCACTTGCCATATGTTGTCATTTAAGTTGACCTCTTAACGGTTTCTAACCGTTGCCGTTAACCTTTGGAGCTGGTGAGCATGTCAGGTAAAGCCCATGTGATGACAAGTCGTTTGCCGAAAACAGAAGTGGAATATTCCAAACCACTTAAGCAGGAGAGCATAAAATGTAAAATTATTTAAAATCGCTGTAACCGTTAAACAGTAACCGTCAACCCCGGAATGACCTCATATCTATGTGCTATGGTCATGGACGAGCCGAATGATATGTTACTTGCCATATGTTAGCCTTTAAAATATTTGACCTCGTAACGGTTTCTAACGGTTACAGTTGACCTACGTATTTCAAAATCACGCTGGACCCTTCTCATGTGACCAGTTATCGATTGCCGAAAACAGATTTCAAAAAAGTCAAACCGTTTTTGAGTTAGAGCGCGCACAGACGGACAGACGGACGGACGGACGGACGGACAGACGGACAGACGGACGGACATCTCGATCTTATAAAGCGGCTCCGCCACTTAATAATATAATAAAAAATATTCTCGGGCTGTTTTTTCCTCAATGTATATAATACATACCTAATAATAAAGACGAATGTTACTTGTCATGTTCCAATATGCCATTTTCTTCCCTGAAACCATAATTGACACTATGCTATGATTATGTTGTGTAGATATGTGTAGTAACATAAAGCTATATACTAAATATGCTCTATACTGTGAACCGTTTCAAATATTTTTTCGCTGATGAAATGATCACAATATCACAAAATGGTAAACTAGAACCAACTAAACTACTAATGCTAATCCTTTTTAAAGTTTCTTGTTAGCCCTGCATGCTCACACGTCCATATTTGGAAGGTGGCTATAGGGAATGAACCATATTTATCACAGTTAAGAATCATATTAAAAAGTAATAATGCTTGTATGAATGCAAAAAAGGGATTTTATAATATGCATGTGTGAGTGAACCCACTCGAAAATTCTCAGAAGAGCAGAAGAACGAACCAAACAACGACCAAACATATTCATCTATTCATCCGTCCACGTAGTATTTATTTACAGCAATAATAATACTTGCGGGAGGAAACTATGCACTCTTTTTACAATCCGAGCACGAATGAAACTCTTCTTGGGAAACTAATTTGCATAAAAGTTTTTGTTCTGCTCTGCCTCCGTGAGCAATCAAAATGGATAAAAATGGAATTGCAGGTGAGTGAGTTGGGGAGAAAATTTATGCGAAGGAGGTAAGTTAATAATTGGTCTATTTGGCCTAGTAAAAAAGAAATAGCTAAAAACCAAAGGGCTCCCACCATCAATTCACTTTTTTGATAAGTTCATTTATCCAATTTTATTAAGACTTCTTTCTTGTGGTTTTCTTTACATGCATATACCTATAAAACAGCGCAACGAATAAAGTTACCTATATAGGGAATAACATGTCTACATTCAGCATTAAAATAATATGTAGGCATGATACGTACGTGAATCCATCCAACCAAATTGCTCATGTTGCTCCCACTATTTATTACTATGTTATCCAGTTATTACCATTTTTCTATATTAATTTAATGTTAAAACAAGTTTTTTCTAACAAAGTACAACATGCGTTCGTTTAACAACATGCAAACTTGCTAATAATGCTTTATTGTTTCGTTGCGTTGCGTGATTGAAAGGTTCCTTTTCTTCATTCCACGTTTTATTTCCAGCAGCAGCAGCATCCTCCATCATATAGGAGAAAAGTTACGTTTTAATATTAGAAATACATTAATCTCTTGGTGTAATTGTGATATTGTAGTTTTCACATAGGCAATATCAACATAATCGATCAGCCATGAAGGTAGCATGCAGGTATTGTATATTATGTCGTTCTACGCAATGTTATTATACAGCTGCACAACGACATGCGTAGAACTATTACTGCACCACCACCGACCAGCATCACTGTCTGAATCTCTTTATTAGCTTAAGGCACTCTTCTTCCTTCAATTTTTTACTTATACTGTATTGGTATTACGCAAGTAAATAAATACAACACCAAACACAAGCTAAAGAGGGCCGAGCACAGTGTGGTAAACAGGAGAAAGAGGAAAAACAGCTTATTTTGATATTTCGTCTTGATAAACTTGTACTCTGGCCATTTTCCGGTAAAATTACAGGTTACAATTGAAACATGACTGTTGATTTTATTCTCTTTAAAAATTCCACGATAACAGCAAAAATGCAAGAACATAACGTAAGCCGATTGTGGTAAAGCGTATGTGTGTGTGTTAAATGTGTAAGCAGGCGATACAGCAATCCTACGACATGAGTTATTATGCTAAATGTTATGCTCAATGCCCATGTATGAATATTCATGTCTCATGACTTTTTTTCCTCTTTCTCTTTCCCTGTGATTCGTCATTGACAGCCGCTCATTGTAAAAAACGGGGCGAAAGCTTGGCCTGACTCCCTCATTTTATTTTGTTACACTTCTGCGGGCTAATGGTCAACTAATAGGTGAGGTGTACATGCTACATGATTTCCATGTATTGTTACGTTGCCCCGAAATATCTCAATCTCTCAATTTTTATACGACACGATGAGAGGATCTAGTAAACGCAGTAGGAGTGACTGACTATGACTATAAAGGATACCGACAAAAATCGGTATAAAACGGTAACACGACTTGGGATTGATCTTGCCACTTTTACAATGAGACAAAAAATACACCTTTTGCTCTTCTTATCTGTTGTGTGGTTAGCTGAGGTACATGATTGTATTTACAAAATGGCTTAAACGATTTTTACAACAATGTGTGAACTTATATCACCCACCCAAAAAAACTGCTTGAGACCATTAGCAGTAACAAAACATTTAAAGCATAATCAGTGCAAGTATGCCACTACCATATTACTAGAACAGCAGCAGCGGCTCCTTGCATGACATGAACTTTAAAATGTTCTTTATAAATACCTTAGACCTAAGCAAAGCACAATTGGTGGAAGCCATTATCATAACGATATTGTTCTGCTAATGGAATTTTTATCGGTAATAGTAACACTGGTCTTAAGTTGTGCTTGCAAGTAGTACATTCTACGTGTGGCTTAAAAACGAAAAGTGTGTATATGCCTACCTGTGTGTTCCATTCTTATGATATGATTTAAAAATGTAAACAAAAAGTAATTTGTTTGAGCTGCGATTTTAACAAAAAATACGTAATTTAACAAGAAAGGGAACGAAAAAACGATGTAGTCGACACATGATATTACGCACATTATGCTTGACATGGATTGCCTTTAAAATTATCGAGACGGGCACCACGTCACCGTCACTGTAAATCAAGGCTCCTAAAAATCGATCGGCATGGATCACGTTGTGCTAAGTAACTTTTAAGCCTTTCGCTCTTCCAAATCCTTCCTGTCGTCACCAACATTGTCGTCAGTTGATTTTGTTTGTTCGCGATGCAAAGGTTTTAGTATATATAAAATATTTACAGGAATTAGGACTTGGGCAGTGTGCATTGTGCGTGGCTCTGATTTCGTCTGAGAACAAGCTCTCATTTTGGTGAATTTGGATTAGGTTAAAGAAGTGGTAATTACCATTATTGCCATTGTGATCGGACTGGAGAATTGTAAAATTGTTTTGATAAAAGTAGTTAATGCAATAATCCGTTATATTATGTCAACATGCGCTCCATTGGAGCAAGGGTTATGGCGACTTTCTTCTGCTTGTTTCAATTCCCCCTACATTGTATTAATTACATTAAAACGAAAAGCCAAAGATTTTATGCAGTCTGGTTGTGGGTAATATTATTAGGCATAGGCTTGCTTGAATGGCACACGGCACTCATGGCAGAAATAGAGCAGAATGTGCGTAACATGAGCCATAGCCAATAAATAAAAACAGGAGCAGTCTCTTCCTTTCCGATAACAACGTATCATTTTACCAGTCAAGTTTACAAAATGTAGAGCAGCCATTATGTGCACTTTTATATGATCATAATGTTGCCTGCAGAGAGTGCAGAGACGCCGTCGGCGGTAACAAACTGCTGGAAAAATCTTAATGCCTACAACAAACGGAGACAACACAGAAAACGTATTATCGAGGTTTTTGCCTTAACATCGTGTTTTCTTACAAAAATTTATGTCTAAGAATTAGTACTACACAATTGGGATTGGTATTATTGGTTGCGGTTTACATTACATGATAGATAGCCGAAGAAGACTGACTACGCGAAAGGCTGACGGAGTAGAAAGGAAACCAGAGACATCACCATAATGTAAACAAAGGTAGACGTACAGGTAGTAGGTAGACTTGTGCTATAAGGTTTCCTCATCAGCACTACCCAGTTTTTTGAGACTTGTAAACTTCTACTGATACATCTTTTCATGAAATTATCAAACTATGTTTTTATTTTAGTCCTTGTTGCTTTATAACTATACTTGTGTGTTTAAAAATAGTTTATGTCCCTACCGTATAAATGCATATAATCCAACTCATCAACATCATGGTAAGGTAAAAGCAAAAGTAAATTGAGATTTACAGTTCTCATTGAAAGGTTACATCATCACACATTTATGTAATCATTATCAGTATCATCGGTTCAAATATCATTTTAGTTGGTGGCAACAAAGGCCAGGACGGTGTCGTCGCACGGTGTAAATTCCCATCATAATGACTGCCCTGGTGCTGCTAGGATGATGATGATAATGGTGAGCCGAGCCAAGTTATAAGGCAACCTAAAGACAAAAGGTTTAAAATAAGAAGGTAATACAATAATAATAAGCGTCATCGCCTTAATAATCATCATAATCATCATCAAAAGGATCAAGGTATTATCATTAAATACGATTGGAACATCTTGTGCGCTCTTTCTCTGTCTCTCTCCCTCTTAACGCTAAACCGCTTGTGTTCGGATTAGGAGTTTTGGGAAGGACATTAAATTTGATACTTTTAATGTGGCAAGAGGAACACAAACTTTTACGACATGACGAGCCAGCAAAAAAAAAGACGAAAGGGGTGGCTGGCTGGCTGGCTCTGGATACTTTGTTGGGTTTGGCTTGGCTAGGTCACAAGTTAGGATTTGAAGTTTGATCTTCGTGTGCTGCATAGATGACATTATATATAGGTTAGTAGTAATACTGAGAGAAAAGCAATATCGAACATGCAAGTAGTATGATTTCTTTTCTCTTCAAAAATGATGTTACGTTTTCAAGGCATATACTCCAGCTAACAACAACACATCATGACGAAGACTTGGAGACGAAAAGAAACCTTTTGTTTCTAGACGGCGACATTAAACGTCCATCCATCCCAAGCGAATATATTTAGTTAGTAAACAGGCAGCAGCCGCCAGAGATCCATTGGCTTGGCTAACCAAATGTTCATTATTACTGCTTTTACTCCAGCAGAGGTATACCTTTTACTTTACCTGTTTGTGTCTGGTTTGGCCCTACATGCACACATTTTACCAGTTTTAGCTTCCTTAAAATTCCTCCTCACCTTCTTAATCTTGATGTTAATTATAGGAAGTGGGTAAATGAAATAAAATATACGTAATATAACGTAACACCATCGTCACCAGCCCACAGACAATGCCAAAGCCGCTTCCAATGAACATAAAATATACACCAGTCTACATATAACCAGGTGGATACATATACATATATAGGTAAACAGGCTATATGGGGGGACATGATGACAGCTTTCAAATGGAAAACTCTAGTAAAGACAATATAATGTATTAATTTATCCTTTTAAAATATCTCTCACTTACACTTACTATTAATATACCTACTCCCTGCTTGTGATGATGATTATAATCATTACCTTACTTTATTACGTATCGTCACAGTCATCACCACCAAAAAGCGTAAACATGTAATCTGAATTTCGATGCTTTGAGTTGCGAGAGGAATTGTTATTGTTTTCGGAACCATTTTATTATTTATTTTCATGCATTCTTTGCTTAGCCGTCTATTATTCAGGGATTCAAGCATGTTCATATTTTGTCCACTTTGTTATTTTTCCTTAGAAAATCTATAATTGTCGAGTAGACTGGAAAGAGCACTAGATAGTAATATCGTTGTACAATCATTACCGTGTATAGTGAATGTATGATACGAATATTATGTAATGTAATGTTACAATGTTTAGTGCAGCAGCAACGGGAGGATTTGTTTTGTTTCAAGAAAATGTTTTTGGGGCTTTGGGATAATGGGTACGTATGTAGGTATAAATGTGTAATAAATAGTGAGATAACTGTCGTCGTTTTTATCCGTTGATGAAGCTAAAATAACAATGCACCTATTCGTTTCTGTTGAAAACAAGCCGACTGCGCTATTTGTTGAAATTGATAGGTTTGTTGAACCAAAGAGTCTGAAATGCATAAAACATATTTTACTACATTAGAAAATAAATTGTTACTTCATAAAACGAATATCACCATAAAATGCCTGTATTCTTAAATAAAAGGTATGTGCAGCATTTAAATTTTATGCTGATGTGCGCAAGAAACAGCGACCAAGTGAACGACCTAATTATAATTTTCACTTGTTTTATTTCCCGAAAGCCCATTTAATACATCATTTCATTTTCACTTTACTGCCCTCCTTTTGTTTCATCTTTGTCTCCTTTGACTTTAAATGCTGTCTTATTTTGTGGCAATAATGATAAAGTAAAATAAAATAGTACGCTTTCACTGCGCTGTGTGCTCCTTCATTTCTTGTCTGCTACAATTTAAATAAATTATGTTTACCTGACTTTTGTGTTTGATGGGATAAAAGGATTTACTTTGTTTGAGCGATATGGGACGGCTGCTATAAAACTCCAAACACCTGCACCTGCCCACATCGTTATCTCTTTTCTACTTAACCTGCTTATACCTTTCTCTCCAGAGACATTACTTGTGTGTGCGTCATGAATTCCCATATCGGCTTTTCCTCCACCACCTTCATTGTAATAAATTTACCACAATAAAAGGCTCACAAAAGCAACACAGGAGTTTTATAATGGAACAAAGCAATAATATAAAAGCGATAATTATGTGGTTTCTCCCTTGTAGTTTGGAAGGAGGACCGAAAACTATTTATACTTCTGATTACTATCATCATCACACCGTCATCCTCGTCACTCACGTTGTTACGTTTACATTAAAATATCACCAAATCCTAGCAAAGCATTCAAAAGAGAATATTTTAGTATCACTCGAGAAAATCTTCAAAATTATAATCGTGTAACTTAACGGTTATGGTGAGGACATTTAAATGTTTTTTTTTCTGAATTACGATCTTCATTTTCAGTGTTTTAATGGGAAATGGGCGGAAGCAGTTTTTAAAAGCTAAAATTCCTTTAAACGCATCAAAATATAAATTATCGTTTTCATTTCAGAAATCATCCGTTCAACATTTTTCTCATTTATGTACCTTCGCCCTAAAATGTGCATATGCAGCAGATAATAAAAGGCAGCAAAGCTACAAGTATTGTATGTAGTTTTCGAAAAACGACCAAAAAGTTGACGTGAGGAAAAAAACGAATGATTATGTTGTTATTTTTTTAACAAGTGCACCGGCAAAAATGGTGCGTTATCATGAAATTGCATATTATTATTTTGAATAGCTATTTTTTCGACCTTCGAATCATCAATCTGAACGAACCTCTCTAATTTTTCGTTTTTTTCAGGGACTCTGTCAGGGATGTAGCATTCATACTGCTGAGAGACTCGACTCGTAATAATAATCAAGTCGATATTCATATTCAACATTCCCATCCACTCTACCTGTAAATTTGCTCAATGTTCACTCTGAAAGAAAATAGAGAGAGAGAGAGAGGGCGAGTAAGAAAAGACGATAAAAACTGTTTAAGAGCACCGTTCCTCTTTAAAATGCTTCGTCATTACCCTTTTCAATTATTATTATGATTATTACTACTACACTACGAGCAAAAACATAGTATAATGTATACGATAATGATGGTCATCATCATTTTCTATTAACTTCATTCAAAATATTATGATGATTATTATGGTATCATCATAATTACTATTATTCATGTTTATTTTCATGTGTGCTGTAGTGTGTCTACGTGCTAAGTAGGTACGTGATATGTATATTATTTTGTATGTATTAAAAAAACGTGGCACAAAAACAGTTTACTCGTACAGATATAGTAAGCTATGAAGATTACTTTTGACATTGGTAGTTTAATTTTCTACAGTTGTACAGTGTACCGGTGACGTTGATGTTTGTAGCATGGCCGTTCATAGTTCATATTATGCATTATTTTAGTTTATGTATTCCACCACCATCACACAACTCTTCTGTTTTTCTCTCTGCCCACGAACGAATAGATTCTCTAGATAGATATGATCATGACGACGACGACGATGATGATGATGAGACGATACAATCGATGCGGTGGTGGCGGGCCCTCCAACGATCATGACGTGATCATGATGAGGCAAAGGAGGAAGTATTAAGTCAGGAATGGTCATGTCAGATCCAAAGTAATTTTCAGAGATACATTCATACGCACATGGGTAATATGTACTCACAGTCATATTAATTTAATATTTTACTACTCTGTTCTAGCCACCACCTAATTTATTCATTCCAATCCAATAATAATAATCATAATCATATGCGTGTACTTATTTGTGTACAACAACAGGAAAAAGACGCAGCGTAATGCAATGCAACAAAAGAGATTATTGTAATAGAGCAGAAGTACACTTATTTTTACAACAGCAACTGCTAATAATGTGACGCATACACATGTAAAAATCCTTTTTGCTGTTCTCCTCTAGCTTCGTTATTTTTTTCAAATGAACAGATCACACTTGAAAACATTGGTTAAAATGCCATGTACACTTGTGAAAGGGTGCCTTGAGTTCAGTCATTCACCGAATAGCTCATCGTCATCATCATCACAATTGACTCTCCTCTTTGGTAATTTTAACAAGGCAGAGAGCTGAGCCGTGTACAATGTTCATATATGCGTTCTACAAGTATTTAAACAAATGATACTTTTCTTTTGTTCTAACATTGTGTACTCCATGTTGAATCCGGTGTAGTACAAGAAAACAACACGAAATTTTTTTGGCCATGGTCACATCAACATCACATCATCATAGTTTAAAAAATCACACCAGCCAACCAATAATAAATATACCGCAACAAGTAGTACTTCAACTCACTGCAATATGTGTAACAATGTGAATTGCATCATTATTCATTACCGTAAAAATGAACTAAGCAAAAATATTGTTATTATTTTCTGTTTAACCTTTGAGGTTGGATATTTTATTACTAATGTTTGACAATGAGCTGGGCAACTTACATAGATAGAGAATTCTTTTGCTCATTTTTTGCTTGGCTAATAGGCTCTCTGTGTGTGGACATACAATCTGGCATGACAGACATAAGTAATCAGTAGACTTTACATAGTTTTTAGCGCAAAACGTTAAAGAACATAAGCATTTTGATAGTCATAAATGACAGAGCAAGATGACAAAAGGATGGGCATGAAAATTATGTTTCATGCCTTATTATTGTTATTATTTTCAAAGGAAAAATGTGGTTTAGTTAGTGTTATCGCAGAATATTAGAAAAAAACCTGAAATAATAAAATAATAACAACAATAATGAAAAGCAAAGGGGATAATAGAAATGCCGACATGTTCAACTTGTAATGTAAGTAGACACTCACATCTGCAATAATAGAATCTACTTTATGCTCACATTTTGTATGCCGCCTATACAGATCTGGATAGTTTGTGCATGAATAAATGAATAATGTAGGTACACAAAAGAATGGAATGAGATTGCACTCATAGTTATGTCAGTATAGTTTATCTTTGACTTTGACTCTAATATGCACTGTTAATAATAATGAAACTTAAATTTTATTAAAATGATACAGGAACTGCCTACTTTACTTACTCATTCTCTTCATATTCCTCTTCTTGGAACATTTGTTGTTTTGTTCTTTTTTTTATTCAAAGCGATTTTTTCTCTTAAAAATGATTATCCGACAGCAACACAACAATACATAGCTTCTCTGGAAAAAGAAACAGGAGTAGTAGACCGTACAATAAGATATGAGAATGTATGTTAGGTTGATGTTTATGGCGATGATGATGGTAGGAGAAGCAGAGAAGAGACATGTTGATGATAGTTGACCACCCAAATGACCCTTCTCATTTAACACTTTGAACATAAACAGTAATGGTCCAATATTCTCATATGAGTTACTTACATGGTTATTAGCACACACTCATATGCATACTAATCTCCCTCATTATCCTTTTCATTCCAAAGCCAAAAGTGTACAACCCACAAAAAACATCAAAAATAACAGCAGAAGTCGGTGATATTACTATCATCTCATTGTTGTACGTTTTACCTTCATGAACCAGACCTTATATGTCTTTCTATACCTGCGTGCACACCTTCTTTGAACTTAACGTGAGTTTACATAGGATACATACAAACATACGTTCTTCAAACTTATTATAAATTCACAAGAAAGTAAAGTCTTTCAACTTTAATTTCAATAATTTTCGATTCCATTTATTGTTACTTTTTTCAGTATGGTTCAAAGAAACAACAATGACTAATGACACAGGTGCATTTTCAATTTTTAAGTACCTGTAATCCTCCATAAAGGGTTACTAAATCCACTAACTTAATCAATAATTGAACTGGCTTAGTTTTTTTGAATTTTAAAAGGCACTCTTTGTCTCGCATGTCACTTTCCAGGGGTGCTTTCCCATGTATAAATGGGAGGAAACGCTTCAACGAGTTCCTTTTGTTACCTTTCCTCAGTTAGTTCCATTTCAATTTCGTGGAAATAACCATTAAATAAAATGGATTCTCATTCTTAATTAGTATATTATTCAAACTATTAAACATTGTAGAAAAAATTATGTTCTTACCTTTGCCATTATTACAGGATTTTCTACCCGTTACTAAAACCATTCTACGGATTTCTTGTGTGATGTGATGTTGTATAAAGTAAATTTATTAGGCCATATAAAGAGCTACTACCATATTCCCATCATCGACAAGGCCCGGAGCTCTTTTGCATGCCAGATCGTACGCAATTTTATATATTTCTTCTACAACCGCCGTCACCACACCACCACTGCCATCACCAAAATGGTAATAATCATAATCATCAAAGTCGTGTGCCTTGTAGTCCCCGAGCAATATACATCCATGGAATGGAGCCTTTAGCCGCGATCATGGTAGAATTATGTGTTGTTCCATTATTGTAGTCCCAATAAAAAGCATTAAGCCACAACAACGCAACATCCATCCTCCTTTCATTACTATTATTATTATTATCCACCAGTTAGATCTTCATAGGATTTTCGTGTGTACGACCAGTTAATCACCTGCAAAAATGCAAAACAACATCAGCGGCCAGAGAGAGAGATGAATTTTGGAATTTTCTTCAAAGCCACAAAAATACAGGGCGAGAGAGTGTGCTACACATTATTGCGCTAATATCGTCACCGGCAGCAGTAGCAGGATCAGGGAATGTCTTGGCCATATCATGCCACCACGCAAACATAATTTTCTAAATGGTAAGTAAGTACTATTTACAAGGAGAAAACAGCGTGCCATATGCATGTTCTACTTCTATTAAGATGATACCAACAGGCATTATGAAACAAGGTAAAAACTAGTCAGAGAACACAGAACATAATAATATTATATGCCTTCCTCCTACAGCCAACCGGCAGCATTATCATCATCACACGACACGAGACGACCAAACTTTCATGTTCCATGTCAGGGTACACTTTGCTTATAGCACATTATATTTTACACAGGGTGACGACGACTAAAAAAGGCCATTAATTTTCCATACTATAACATGCACCTTTCATACATGTTTAATAGCCACACGATATATGGTATACTATAATATATACCATGTAAATAAATACTAAAAATTTTTGTTCAATTTTTATTGCTTATTTTCCTATTACTATTATTGCACAATAACAGAACGGCATACTCTCTTCATTGCAGCGTGTATTACTAGATACGGGGAAAATGTACAAAATGCTTTATTTCCTCATCTAGTTTTTTCACCTCATGCATGAAACATGAAGGAGGAATACTTGAAGCCGAGAGGACGGATGATGGTTGCATGGGTTTTTGGTGGTATGAAAGAAAACTCATAAGAGAGAGCGAGTGAATGCCAAGCCCAAAAATATTTGACCGGAGAAAACCCTTGTAAAACTTTTATACTTGTTGTAGTACTACACACTATACATTATTTCGGACATGCTGTTGAATTAGCGTGAGGCAGGTGAGATTGTAAAAAGTGATGGTGGTTCTGCTGCTGTTGTGTGGTGGTGTTTGAAGTGGTGACGGTAGTTGAGCGAAAAAGTGAAAAATCATACATAAAAACGTATCTGAAACTACCACAATTACAATTTTAATAGTCCATAAGAAATGGAGATTCATGCTGAAGAGCGAGAAGAGAGAGAGAGAGAGAGAAATGTTCAGAGTTGACTTGTTTTTGGCTCCTGCTTAAGGAGACTGGGACCAGTGCTACCACTACCACTAACTGCAGTTTTTATATTATTTTAATTCATTGTTGTTTGTTCCTCTCTTATGCACCTCTCCGTCAGTATTTCTCCTACTTCTCTGCTTTTTTCTTCTTCTTTTGATGATATCAGCAATGGAAATAGAACTTGTTTCGCTCTCAACAGCAATTAAACGGCAGGACTATGGATTTATAGCGTTCAAATGGTTCTCTAGAGTTTTTTCATCCGTGGTCCCTATCAACATGGCTTAAGTAATATTACCATCCTACATGCATATGCACACAGGAGTTACAAAACAATAATAATAATTATATTCTTTGTTGCATCCATAATATTCGTGTATTATCCTCGGTAGGATCGCAAAACTCCTTTTTTTCTTGTTTGTAGCTCCTTATGTAACACAAGAGAAAAACACGCGCCATGCCATGCCAAGTCATCAGAGAAGTGAAGCCAGGCATTAATAACGAGAATATCATCTTTACGTCTTTGAGAAAGAGAGTAGTACAGGTGGAAAGTTGTCGAGGAGAATCAAAGGAAAACGATGGAAAAAATAAGTAGCAAACAACCTATTTAAGATTTGAATGTATGATCTTTTTTGTTGTTATTGAAGGTGTGCATAATGTGTTGATTCTGATGGGAGGGCATGCTGCGTTTATGGAAATGATCCCATCTAATATGACGTTTTTAATATCATCTGTCGTTTCTCAAATATTTTTTTTCTTTCCTTTTTCCTCAACTCCGTCCCTCTCCAAGTAAATTGTGTGAAACGAACGATATGATACCTTATTACCAGCGATATGATCTTAACAAAGAGAAGAGATTCAATGATAAGTCTGTGAAGTACAGCTCATATTACACACACATAAAGTTCCTCCAAAACAGTAAGCACATGTAGAAAATACATTCATTTTTCGTCACGTCATCACATCCCGCTCAGGTTCCTTTTTTGAAAGGGAGACTAGCTCCCTGTGTGTATAAGACGTGGTCGTTAAATAAAAACTGCTTGGGCAATAATAAATAAATGCTAAAATTGTTATGATTTGTTGACTGATGGTAACGATGACCTGGCCAACTCGTGTTTCTCTTTGCTGCTCTTCTGCCAAGTTGTAATTATTCCAAGGGATCCAGCCAGATAGCAGTTAGTCTTCAAGCTGTTCTTTATGGCAGGGAAACTATCTTTAAGTGCCTTGCTAATATGATCGTTGAAAATTTTTCAACTTTTCGAGAGAAAAAAACCTTTTTTCGTTAACTTTTTCTATTATTTAACCAAATAATGGACATAAAAAGAGAACGATTAACGAACGTGAAGGCATTTTGTCATGCAAGCAGAGCAGCAAGAGCTTATGGGAACCATTTATTTTTGTGGGGCTGCGGAATAGCAGTGGTGATTGTTGGCGGTGGTGGTGGGGAGTAAATTAGTAAATTTGGTAAAGTGTAAACGCATTTTATGGGCTCATAAAGAGGTAAACATTTTTCTTGGGGATAGTCCATATAAATATAATGGAGCAATAATGGTGTAATGAAAGAAGGTTTTTTAAAGACTTTCCTTTCGAAAACAGAAGGGCACTCTATATGCCTACTTAGCACTAGCACATGTGTGCGCGCCTTGATTTTTACTGTGGCCGTAATGAATAAAGAAGGTCGTAATAACAGCAACAATCATAACAATAACAATATTATTGCATACTTCTGCTCACACACAACACTAACACACGCACGTTTAGATCTGTGTACAGTGTACGCATATTTGCTTGCCTTCTTGTACACACCCCCTATTAGGAAATGATTGAGCAGACCAATTAACGTCCCAAAAATGTCTTGACATTTGACTCCAGAAGGCGCCTGATTGTCCCACCTAGAGAAACTCGACTCTTTTTTTCTTAAACAGGTATATATGTATACTTTACACATGCGTCCATGAACGAACGGTAGTACTCCCTCGATACTTTTGAAATTTAACAAAAAGTCAGCAAAGGATTGTTTCTGTTGGGGAAAAAAAAAACATTTTCCTTATTTCTCCATTCGTTTTATTTTTTTCATAAGATTGCATTTCAATATTGCATGTGTGTGTTCATCATCATCATCGTCACCAACCAACGTTGCTATCATGTAATACAGTAACTTATCGTTTTTGGTTGGTTGAAAAAGACAGCATTGCATTTCTTTCGAAATTCGACAAGAAAAAACTTGTGTCACCACACACATTACACCAGGTTTGGACCACGGCGCCATAGGATTCACCCGGCTTTAAATCCAATCCCAGTCGAACAATGTCAGCTCTTGAACAAGGGAACTATAGGAGAGAAATTCATCGGTTTGTTCGTCGTATCCTATTCCATCATCTTTTTTATCTGTTCTTTCTCTGAACAATACAATGCGTAGTACATTAAACATGGCTATGTCAAGGTAGTGTGTGCCCGTGCATAATAGAATGACGTACGACGACAACGAATGTTTCATTTTCAGCCCACTACTAATACTACCACCAAAAACCACCGAGACCACTACTACATGTGTCTATCTCAGCAAAAAGGAATTGTAATAAGTTAAGCTGTTGTATCTTCAATATACTACACTTGTAGGTACATATGTTCACGAAGAACACGAAGAAACGATATACTTGTACTACATTGTGGTAAAACATGATCTTCTTAATATGGCTTATTCCTGAGTGATTTTTTTGTTTGTGAAAAAGGAAAGAAAGTAGAGAGAGGGAGAGAGAGAGAATAAAAGTGGGAATTGACCTATGATGGTCAGCCATTATAAATATAATATTTGTCTTGTTAGTAAAATATATTATATAATGATACCAATCCTTTTTATTAGCAGGGCGAGAAGAGCAAATAAATTTTGAGGTGGATCGTTATTGCGTTACTTTACGGCAACAACGTCACAGTCACAACCACGCCATGAACATTCCCTACATCGTTCTTCATTAAAAGATCACCGATCCGCAAGAACCGGATTTAGATTTTTTACGTGTCATTATTATTATTATTGAATATAAATTGACTACGGCTTTTGTTTTTACCTTTTATTATTTTTATCCAGAGCATGATCAAGTTCATAGTCACCGTCATCTTCATGATGATGGCATAAAAAAGTGTTTTAATTTTATTGTTGCATGTTCCTTATATAGCCCACTCTTCTCACTCAGTATTTGTATATGTGTGTATACTTTCATCGTACGTGTCCTTAACGAGGATTTGACAAAGGGACCCTAATGCCAATAAAAAGGGGCTTGTTTTTAAATTTTGAACATGAATTATAAATAAAATGGATAAAAAAACTTGATCTCTTCTCCTTAAACTTTACGATTGTGGTGATGCTTTGCGTCTTACATGTCCTTAAGTAGTATTATTAAAGGTGGCTGGATGATGAGGTGGCGTTGTGTGGACATCATCATGATGAGAGATACTTTAAACATATTACAAGGTAGGCAATCATGATCAGACAACCAATTTCATTAAGGCGCCATTATGTCAAACCAAGGTATGTAAAAAAGGGAAACAAGTCGAGAGAAAAAATCCTTATTGTCTTTGCTGTTGGAAATAGAGATCCACTTCTCCCTTAAATAACCTTTTAAAAAAGTGTTGAGAACTCTTTCTGGTTATTACCTGTCTTCTTTTTTATTATTCACTCCTTACCTCATCCAACCAACAACTAAACCCACCACCACCACCATTTTTACTTGACTGGATTTTTAAAAAATGACAATAAAAATATAAAGGGAGGAATATAATAAGAAATAGAAACAGAGACCGCCATCAAATCAATTCCATGTCATCATCCTTTTTTTATATAAAGTTTCCACCTTCTTCTTCTTCTCGAATAAATAAATGCCATCAGGAATGTCAAACAACGGTTTATTATAGTAACAAAATGTAACCCAAGCCTGAAATAAAAATGTCGACTAAAAACTCGTCACTACAACACCATCAGTAAACTCATCATCATCAGCAGCAGCATCAAACTCACTTCCAAAAAAGACATATTACTTCACTCACTCGCTTCCACTCTTCTGGAAAAGAAGAAATTGTAAAAAAAAACCAGAAAGAAATATATTCCGGATTCAAGTGATTAGTTTACCCGATACCTACATTCATCTTTTAAGTGCATAATATACTTTATACACACGTATTACACATTACAAAGACAGTGTAGTGAAGAGAGAGAGAGAGAGAACAACGTCTTTTTATCCGCATTGACATGATTATAAAAATATATAGAGATTTTCTCTCACCTTCCTTTTCTACTTATTCTTCTTCCTCCTCCTTTCGTTCCTCTTTGCCTCATTCTTTTCTTGGTATTGTGTGTGTACACTCCATTATTCAGTTGACTTGACTTTTGACTTCAATAATAAAAATGGGCTTTGCATGTGTGTGGCTTTTTTTTCTCTCTCTCTCTTACTTGGCGTTGTTGTATAGTTGGTGACCTCTACTTTTTATATCCCTTTTCTTCTTTTGAATCATTGTTGTCATCAACATTGTCACCTTTCCTTTATTACTCACTCTGCATATTTTCCATTGTGTAGCCAGTGACTGCATGAAGATGCATACACACACAAAAAAATACAATTCCCTGCCTAGCATACTTAATCAAGCGCAACGGAGCAAGGAAAGCTGATTAGAAATTCAGAAAAAGTCTTTTTTGTCTCGCCCAAGACTACATGCATACTCTGGTGATAGATCTTACAAGAATCAAAATGAAGTACGGGAGAGAACAAAAAACAGTTCCTCTTCTAAAATCCTACTTACTTACATGAACTTACTTTGTGCACTGACCAACAACTATTCATTAATCCACTCATCGCTCATTCATGCTTTTTTATTTTTTTTACTACGATAGAAGGATCCTCAAAATGAGCAGCTACAACTATTTATCTCTCGTTAAGTCTGAAAAGAGGGAAAGGGAGTGTATAACTATTTTCGACGTGTTTTTCCCTTCATCATCATATCGGTTCGCTAGATTTGATTCTCTAAGAGTGCTGCTGCTCTACTATTGTTTTTGTATTTTGACTTTACTTTTTATTCTTAAATGATTTCAATTAGAGATTATAGTAAATTTTTGTAGTATATAGTCTGTCTGTAGTATCTGGTTGAAACGGACGCTCAACCTTATTCATGCTTGATTGAACTCATCACCTCGTCCTAGACTCATTGAACAGACTGATTAATAAAGTGGCTATAAAGCTGGCGTTTTTACATTAAGCAAGGACATGCGAGCGTGCATGTTGGATAAGGAGCGAGAGGAAGGACGAAGAGGGCAATACGAAAAGAGATAAAAAATAACTACTTATGTACTTTGTATACAATTATTGTTCACATTTTTATGCAGTTTCAACTCAACAATGACCTGAGACAGTGAGTAAAAAAGGTCCATCTAATAAATGGTTCGTTATGTCACGTCAAGTCGAAATATCATACAAAGTAGGTGCGGATGACTTACTGGAAAATTGCTTACTGCGAGTGATAAAGGGGGAAACGGGGAAATAAGGGATAAAAATGGTGATAAAGAGACAGATGGACGGATGCACACTGTTGTGAAAATGATAACTATATGCAAAGCTGTCAGCGTTAACTTTATTATTATGCATGCAAAACTATAATGGACTATTTAAGCAGAAAAAATAGCTTCATTATTATATTATCACCAGCTTGTTGATATATTGCGTGTTGGTTGGCATCATCATCATCAACGTAATCATTGTCAAAAGAAAAAAAAGCAAAGTGATGAAAGTATGTTTGCTCCAAAGGTTTTTCCTTCGCCAATCATAATTCTTGTTCAGTCGTGGTCAACCTCTGATTAGCATTATTATTGTGGCAGCTAAAGACGAAAAAGTATAACAATGTTATGGGTTTTCTTGGCAGCTACGTGTAGGAGATGCATGCACTCTGAAATGATTATCATACGGCATATGGCTTGACAAAACCGCAACAAGGCTGTGAAAATGAGGAAATGGAAACCATTTTGTTTGCCTGTTCTGCTTTCTGCAGCCAAAACTGATTAGCATAAAGCCAAAAATGACAAGTCTTTAAAAAGTAGTTGTTGTGGCTATGTGGCACAATAAAACCCAAATTATATGGTCTAGAGAGAATAAAAGCGTCATGTTCGTGCATATGTACCTCCTCGTCTCTTTTAGAGATGAAGAACTCTTCATTTTAGAATGAAGGAAGATGTATTGTATGTTTATACGTGTTGGCAGGATCCATAATAATTATCTGAAAGTCAATCCGGAAAAAAATATGGATAAGGGTGAAGAAGAGGAGAAGTATTAACAAAGTGTAAAGTTGGAGAAGAGGAAGGCTATAGAAGTGTGTGCGAGTGAGTGCGCGGAGGAGCATCATTAATTTATTCCGTTTGGACAAGTTGTTAGCGACATCACAGAGAGGAGAAGGCGCATGATGATCATCGTGGCACGCAGAGAGAAGAGCGATCAGGGCTTAAGAATGACTTGACTATATACTATGCAAAACCATCCATCTCGTTACTCTCATTCGTCTATACCACAACTACACGTATCTAGTCTATATCTACGTATATACATGTATTCCTTGAAGATTTATGGATGTTTGTGAAAGACAGAGCCAATCTTATGGAAACACTTTAACCATCATTTTCCACCACACCGTCACCATAATCATAGGATAATACGTTATTAGCTATATAGAGAGTTGGAGGAGAGAGGCGGGAGAGAGAGAGAGAGGCAATTTAAGAGAGCATCATGTAGTGCGACTGGAGTAATTAGGGGCAACTTTTAATACAATGCGTGCATGCTTCCATGCCCGGTGACACTGTAGCTCAAATAACAGGAGCCTCTCTTTCCATAAATCCAAAGTTGAGTCACACAGTTTTGTCAAAAAAAATACGACAGAATTTGCTGCTTATCCTTCATCATCATAACATTCAAGCTGTTCACGTTAATTCAACAGAAAATTTAAAAACTGTTTACTTATTACGGTACAATGCCCCATAACCTGTCGTTATATATACTTAACGTGTGTATGATACAAACTTTTTGTGTAAAAAGCCTTGTTTCGTGTTCCCAGCAATGTATCATTTTGTCCAAAATAATGTTTTTCCTCTTTCTCTTCTCGCATGAGTGTGCTTTATACTTTTTACTGCAAGATTTTACTGGGCAAAATTGTTTCAAAAAACCAAGCAAGACTGTGTGTTGTCTGTCTTCTCTGACAAGATGAATAGATACGCATTGATGGTTCAGTTGAAAAGCACACACGGAGGAATTGAATGACACCAGAAAAAGATAATTTAAAAGGGTCTTCGTAAAAATTTACTACTGCTACTATAATATGTATGTTGTTTGTACTTTACGCATCTTATATAGCCATTATATTACAAAAGAAAAGTTTTTGAAAGACAAAACTGTCCCATTACTACAACTTCTGCTCACGTAGCCTGAACTTTCCTTGGCCTGGAAAAAATCAGCAGAGTAATATGTTTTATGTGTTCTAAGCAGTTTGTCATTCGTCTCCTTTACGGTGGAAGTTACTCCTCTCTGCTCCCTTTATTATTACATCGTTATGATTACATAGTATACTAACAAATCATTCAAAAGGGAACACACGAAATGTGTAAAGTTTCGCACTTGTAATGTGCCTTTTTACTGCTACTCCTACAACAAAAAGTCAACCTCTTTCAAGTCAAATATACTTAATAATATCAGTCAGTCATTCCCAACAGAAAAAAGTTTTCAAAGTAGTTGAGTTGGTTGGTGAGAAGCAAAAGTGTCAGCAAAAGAAAACCTTTTTGGGTGGTGGTGGTGGTAGAAGTAATCGTGGTTATATGGTGGTGGTGAAGGGATGTGGTGTTGGTACGATGATGATCATTCTTTAAAAATTTAAAGGTTGCACAAACTAAGATAAGTAAACTGGCTATACTTTGAACCCAGACTCACTCCTTTTTTCCATACACGACATATGAGAATTTAACGAAGCAAGCAAAGATATCACACTTTTTCGAGCTTTTCCAGCTGTGAGGAAGCTGAGCCGACGTTGTCACCCGGGACTTTAGGTTTCCGGTACCCGGTCTCTGGCGCCTGCGAGTGATTTATTAATCCTCTACTGCCTGACTGACGATGATGGTATAGCATGTGTGTATATATACCTATACCAATTCATTTGCACATCTATACTGGTCTTCTTCACACACAATATGTTTAAGATTATCTCCATTCTCTTGGTTTCAAATTCTGTTAGTGTTACATGCAATAATTTTTCCAAGTGTGTTTGCTTTTGGTTTGTCAACCGTCAGAAATGGTCAGTTTTACACACACCCACACACAATCAACCCATTACATCATCATTGAACTTACAAGCCAGTCTATATTTCACTCTGCTCATTCCTTTTTCAGATAAGTTTCCCCTCATATATGAAAAACAAGCATACACAGTAAACTGTAACAGAGATGCTTTTGTTGTCATTACGCTGGGGGTATTCATATCACAATCGTCATATACAATCATCATGATCAGTTGATCATGATACAATTCATTTATGATACAAACAAAATTCAAAATTCATGCATCTGCTTATTAGAACGGGTATGAGACACTTATTCTCCCTCCCTTTCCCCTTTCGTCAAAAAAAATCAAAATTACCTAAGCATTCGTTTAAGCATCGCTCACATCGCATCATATCACATCATCATTATATAATTTTATCTTTTGCCACGTACAGGAAAAAATTTATTAATAATAATAACCTTTTCGTTTTTCTGTTCACACTATAAAATTGACTCTTGGTTGTTTTCCTGTTATATTGCATGAAATTTTCCCCAAAATTACATTTTTTTGAAGGTTACTTATCACCTATCCTGAGGAGACGACTTATTGCCGTGTCAAATAATATGATATGATGAAGCAATACAGTAGCAGCGCCAGTCCAATAGTTTATACTGCTTTTTGACGCTTTCAACCCTGGACGTTGCATGCTTTGTGTAAATATATTGGTTTCTCGATTTTCTAGCGAGAAAAGATGGTGATGTGATATGACAGCCCATCGTCGTCTGCGTATCGTAACAGCACATATCGTAGGTACCAAGCTGAGAAAAAAACTCCGGAATCCACGGAGCTGATTTTATTGCAACCTTTTTTTCTGTCTCACTTTTCCCATTTTCTCATAAACTCTCTGTCGATTAGATTTTTATATGGAGCATTAGAGTAGACACATGCTACAACAACTGGTTCTACATTGTGCCCAATTTTACGGCTACCTAAATAAACGGTTTTTTCTCTCTCAACCGTGTGTGTGTGTGTCGATGAAACCTTTTAAGGTTGGCAGACGAGGACATGAGAAAAACGAACAACAAGGCGAGAAAAGACTTTGTACGATGATACGATATTAAGATTGTCGTCATTCACACAGACTGCTTAGTGCTTTACTATATACCACTGGTCTGCACAGAAAAAGAAAGATGCCCTTGATATTGATTCGTGTGGTGCCTTATCACCCTTTTTTTCTTTCTTTCTACTTGGCTCCTAAACTACGGTCGTGTCCAATTTTTCTGTTTCCATAAATTCTTGGTGATTTACTAACAAACGCTCGTCGTTTGTCGTTTCCTATCTTCTATCATCGTTTACAATCTTTCGTACACATACACAACCCGTCGTTTTTCCTATATCCTTGCTTGGAACATAAAAGCTGTAGCATTGCGACTTCCTTCCTTCTTCTCAGCAACTTTTCATTCCAGTTTACCCTGATTCTTCTCATGAAAACCAAATAGGAGTACTTTCATCTCGCCCAGCTACAACTTTATACATGCACTGGCCTGGCATATCTATCTGAGACTTTTATCTTTCTCGTTCCAGTAAATACAATCACTTTTTCCATGATGATGATCACAATAATGTTATTACGCTGTACATAATATATGCGTGTATATATAATCAAGTCATATACAACATTGGTGGTGGTGGTGGGTGATGTAAGAACATCCAGTGTCACAAGAAATGGTACACATGTTTATGAGAAAAGGCCTAATCTTTCTTTACAGCTCTTTCTCTCTCTCTCTCCGTTTCCTACTCTCAAGTAGTCCCAGTCACATTTTTGCTACATTTGCTCTTGCATGTCAACAGCTCAGGAAACCACTTCCAACTGCGAGGCTTACATTACATTCGGATGTAGTACATAAATATCTGCTGTACTACTATTACTAACTACATACAACGGCAGTACGTGAATTATTATGTACTACGCTGCCACTTGTAAGTACCGTAAGCACAACAGCCATGAAAAAACGTAAAAACCCAAAATACTTTATGAATTTTATGCATAAAAACTGTACTGGGTACATAAATATGTACGTCTTCTTGACACAGACATCCATCCATATTACCTATGTTTATAGTTTTATAGTGTACACAAGTGTAGCTATAAAGGAGCAAATCAGTAAAATGCGATAAAGAAAAAAATACATGAGCCTTTGATGGGTTTTCCTTGTGTGCGCTGCTCCCTTGACTTTATTCTTTTCCCAAAAAAAATAGAGGGAAACAGGATATTTTTTTTCTGTAAAAAGCAGAGTAAATAATATATCCACATATGCATTTTGCATACACACATAAGCACTTATTCCATTGCCGCTCCTGTCAACAAGAAGAAGTAGAAAGCAATTTCACTCTGGAATATAAAGTTACAAGCTCCGAGAGAGAAGTGATTTTCTTCAAAGATATTTTCTTGTATAACATTTTGCTAAACATGAAGACGACGATATAGTACAAGCAGAGCACTTGAGATAGAAAAAAATCTCTTATTGGATTTTATGTATTATATTATTACGCTACTTTGGGCTTTCTGACTACTGATGATTTGGTGAGAGCGAGCACACATCATCATATCGTCATAATAATAATAAAATATCAACACGAGGATTCTTTCTGAATATTATTATGTAGTTTTTTTTATAAATGCAGATATATATAAGGACTAGGTATATTTTACAAGTACACGAGTATGTAATATTATGTTACTCGTGTTGTTACGATCCTGGTAGTACAAGAAAAAGTGCTTTGTAATACTCGTGTATATTTGGTAGTACATTTGTTACAACACATCACAACGCAACACAACGCTACTACAAAATATCATCATCAGAAAAAATGTAACAACTGAAAAAAGAAAATGCATATAATATGCCATCAAGTATAAGTATGTTATGCTGTTGTTTCTTCTTTCTCTTCCTCCTTCATCTTTTTTAACACTTTTCCTCTCCTGTTCCATACACATAATAATAATATCCTATTTATTTATCTTGTAAAACACTTGAAAACGTTTGTTTGACTCGATTTATGCTTCCCATGAATGACATACATCATTCTCATCCCATCCTGTAGATGTAAATGTTGCACATTTTCAACAACCTCATCATCATCAAAAAGCAACAGAATTTTGGGTTGGTTTTTGTTTGTAATATGGAATATTACACTTGATGAAACATTTACTTCACCCGTGTGGCAATATCCTTCCTAAGCTAAATACTTTTCTTGTACTACACGCTTTTATACTTAATCTATATGTATGCCAAGGCTCAACATTCATTTAGGCATGTATCATATCAAAGTAGTTCAGCGCTGCTGCTGCAACTGGAAAGCGATACCATAATTTACTGTAAAAACAACAGTTTATCAGGTTAAAAGTACATTTTAAGTAAGTGATAATGATAATAATGTTCTTTTTGGTGCATTTTTATCCCTATTTCACCAAGGATGGTATTTGATTTCAATAGTAGTAGTAATGATGGTGGTGAGTTGCTCACATTTAAGGTTTATTATTACATCATCATCTTCATTCACTATCCATATTTCTTACACTTTCTTCTTGAACTTGGGAGAAGAAAGATAAACTGAATAAAAAAGTTATTCAATACGTTTCTCGACGATGATTACTAGAATGGTGATCATGATGATGATGATGCGGTAGTGCAGCAGTGCAGCAGCAACAGATCTGTAAGCCTAATCATCATTGCATTGCGTGCAGTGGATCCTCTTCTCTCCTCCTTCTCATCATCATCCGAGCCCCTTATTACATTTTTTGCTTGCTGGCATGTACCACTAGAAATTGTTGTTGTAAATAGCATGCTTTGAACGGAATATCAAGATGCTGATGATTGAGGTATCGATAATTTGATATCATCATTATCCCTCTCTCACACAAGAAAACGCAACAGCCAACCAAAAGCAGCATCAAGCAATCTAACTATCCAAACTAGTAACACGGACGCATCTTATGCCTTGCATATGGGTTTAATGTATGTATGAACGAAACCCTTGTATAATATTACCATATGGATTACACGCATGCAATGCAATCCATTATTATCACCATCATCTTTCGTGTATTTTCAGCGCAAAAGTAGTAATCTTCATATTTGAACTCATCAGACAAACACATGTTTGCTTGGGCCTTTTTTCTTAAACGAAATAGCCGTGTATTTTGTATATAAAAATATCTTGAGAAATTGTGATAATCGGTCATGCGTTGCATTTTATTAATTGCACAAAGAAAACCCATTAGATTGCATGTCTGACACAAGAAAATGAAGAATAAATTCAAAAAGTTCGATTACCCAATTCTTTTGTACCTTCTGTTTATATTTTATTTACTTATTAAAATATCAATGGAATCGTCATTGGGAATTGAGAATTGTACAAAAGCAGAAATGATTTCCTTTTTGGAATTGTTCCAACATCACTATTAACTTCACGTAACCCATTACCTTTCCCTGTAAAATGGGAATAAAATAAGTAAGCTGTAAAGTTTTTTTCTTCATATTATTAGTTTCCTTACTTTATTTACTTACGTTTAACCCAGTGGCCTTCAAAAAAATGCCGAAGGATGACGATGCTGCTGCTGAGCAAGTTATAAAGTTGCTCATCCATTTTTTGGGATGGCAAGATGAAAATTCATCATCAGAGATTCGATCCGAGGGACTTCTTGAATTAGGAAGTTTTTCTTTTAAAAGTTTTGATGTTTTGACTTGTGTGAGTAGTGGTAGCACACACATCTACATTCTTTGTACGCCTTAAGTTGTATCCACAAAGAAGTCAAACCTGCTATCCTTTTGGCATAATGATTGCATGCATGCATGCAGCTAGAAATGCATGAGCACCGTGTTTCCAATCTCCTGTTATTAATACGTCCAACTTAATTCTCCAGAAAATCATCAACCCGTCAGAAACATTTATGCTGAGGGCAATGCCAAATGTAATAGCTCATGTAGTTACTTTTTCCTTGTATCATTCTCATTCTTCCTCATTTCATGTTTTATTCTCAATCTCTGACTCTTGCAACCCACTCTGTCATTACAACAGGAGAATCTTTAATTTAACAAAAACAGCATTAAGTAGTAAGCAAACAGGAATAGCACCAGACAAATACATAATAATTTACTCTAATAAACACCTGACTTTTTCATCTTTAGTTTAGTAGAAAAAAATTCAGTACAAACGCAAGTTTTCAATGTAATTTCAACCGTATTGGTCTATCCATAAAATCAACTTTCTGTGTGTGTAAGTATGTATTTGAACCTATTAAACAATCGCATCAGAGAAAACTTCTGTACTTTTTTTTGTTTAACATTATCTCTTTGAATCTTACGTAGGTATGTAGACCAGATTCACGTCCCACGTCATATCCGTGAGGTGGTAGGTAAGATGATCATCATAATTCAGTGATGGTACATATTTTTTTACCGTGCCCCTGACTTAAATCAAACGAATAGCATCATTGCATAAAAATCGTGTATTATTATCATAATCACCACTGTAATCACATTAAAAATCCAGAGTCGTTTCAAAGTATTTAAAGTAGTAGCCCGTACAGGATTACACACATTTCAACTCAACTCTGTCCTAGGATTTTTTCCACTGAATTTTTCATACTGAGATTTCATTATTTTGATTGAATGGTTTATAAAGCAAACTGTACAGTACAGTACACCAATGTAATATGACGATTATTTCATTCAGCTTTGAGTGATTATTATAATAATATATTCGTCATTCGTGAAAATGTGTGATGAGAAAGGGATACTTTACGAATGGGTTTATGACTGCAGGAGCATGACTTGCTTGGATTATTACGTATACAAAAAAATGTTTTTTTTTTGTTTTTCTCTCTCTCCCCAAAATATATCATGTTATTTGTTATATTTGTACAGATTTTTTACACAATCAACACCACCACACAGAACAGTTGTTCTTGTGATTTGATGTGTGTTATGCATGCTTACTATTCGTTAATCTAATATTCCGTCATTATCAACATGAAAAGCACAAGTGTTACTTGATGCTCTTTTCTGTTCTGTAGGCGCGTTTGTCATGAGGAAAGTTTGGGGAGCCTGATCCTATTCAAGTTTTTTTGTTCCCTCTTTTGATTTGACTTGAAACACGATATAAGTATTCTTGTAATAAAAAAGTCATACAATAAAAGTAATTTGAATGATGGACAGGAAAAGTGGTAGTGTAAGTACGATGAGCCGCACTTTCATAATAATGATATCGCCTTCACCCTGTCCCGGCTGTCTCGCATATCTTTCTCTCTGGTCTCATCAACGTGACTACGTGTTGTGGCGTGTCTTTTGCCATTTTCGAAGGAGTGAGGCTCAATTTTTTAAGGGAAAAAAAGAATTTTATTTTCAAATAATATATAATAATAACATAATAATCCTGGTCAAGTAGCTTACTTGTGTTACGCATAATAAGCCCCTAATAAACTTTGAAAAGATGAAGACGCACGAGAACATTATGATATCGGTTTTTTAAAGAAGCGAGCGAGCAGCTCATTGTGATTTCATGAGAGTACAAGTGTGATGTACCATGTGTACCTATACGACATGTTGAACGAAAAGCGATCATCGGCATTAGGCACGATTTTTACAGACAGAGTTGTTTCATTGTTCGTGTCGTGCATTATCTATCACCTTCGTCCATCCTCTCCTCCTGTAAATATAGCACGTTTATTCAGAATCGTATAAAATGCAAACATGCCATAGCGAAAAACGCGAAATGCAATTACTAAATTCAATGCGGATTGTTGCTCCTATTGTTTTCAAGTCGTGTGATACGTAATGTAATAATGGATTATTAAAATACAACAATAAGCAGCACAGCGATCCCCCTTTTCCTCAGAATTACACTCCAGTTCATTCAATAGCGTTTCCATACATTTTTATCTTATTATTCATTGATTCATTCGCGTCCATTCAATTTACTCATTCATTCCATTTATCTAGTCCACTCTGCCTATTTCTCACTTACCGTCAAATAATTCATTGAATGAGTTAGTCATTCATTCACTTGCTTTTAAGCATTATATACTTATGTCTAAGCTTACAATGCGCATTTTGTGTGTACTCACATTTCATTGTAGATCCGAGCCAGATATGATCCGACATCAAGATGAAGATGGATATCAAGATAAAAGAGCAGTAAGCAGCGTTATAAACATCAACAGTGGCATAAATGGGAGGCAGAACAGGAGCAGGAGTAGTAAAAGCAGAGCCTGACTGACTCAGTTAAAGTGATACGAAGTACTCTATTCATTTTCAATTTAATCACATTTTCCAACCTTTTACCACACCACGAAACGTGCCCAAACGACAAATTCCCAAATTCCCTTTTCCTCTTTTACACTCTTCCTTTTTTCATTTCATTATAATAAAATATTATATTATTATTATGATTATATCATTCTCTCCAAAATGGAAAAATATTTTAGGGAAGGGATACAGGGAAGATGCATATCATATCAAATCATCATATTATCACGCCAAACTTATGCCATATTGCACTGCATACGTTCCATTCCTTCATCGCTGTCACTGAATTTACTACTACTGACTCTCCATATATACTCCACTCCACGGACTCCCATTCATTCTCATATCAATAATAAAATATTTCCTATTGTGAAAAGGTTAAAGAGTCTGTTTGAAATGTTTGACATCCCATGACGAAATGAATGTTTGGAAAGTTTTCCATTAGCTTGACACTTACAAAGCTTTTACCCTACCAAGAAATATTCCCTTCTTCCCTTCTCGTTGAAATGCTCAAGGCGAAAAATCTAGCTGGGTTCGCTTACATACATATATACAACGGCTCACTTTGAATTGTAAAATTGTAATGAATGCTGTGCCTCTATGACTCTACTGACGACAACAACACGAGTGGTGTGAATTCTACATGAGAATATTACTTTTTAAAAAGTTTAATATGAAATATGACAAGAAGTATGATGTGATGTGTGTGATGGATATAAACCATTTGTGTTGTTACATCAAAATGTGGAGCAAAGTGAAAGACACAACTTTACCACCACCACCACTACCATTACGACTGAAAGCAAATTTGTGACGACTGCTGTGGCACGACTCAAAATGAAGTGATGTTATTGTGACACGACTCTGTGACGTTCATACATGACTTGTTTCCTTTCAACATTTATTCTCTCTCTCTCTCTCGAGTCGACAACGACATATACTTACACTTTAAAATCCTCTACTCAAAAGTCAATTTCAAAATTTGAGACAGTTGTCTGCATCTTGACAATTAGTCATAAAAACCATGTGGAATTGCAATATTATATCCTATAAACATACACATTAAGTATACATCTATAACTGGCAAGATTAAGAGAGAAACTAGAATTGTAAAGCCCAAGCCAAAACGAATCGCGTTAATTTTTAAGGGAGTCAAATTCTAAATGGATTTTGAGAGGGAGTGACTCTGGTCGTTATATTGTTATGGGACGACATATTGTTGAATTCAGTGTAAAACTCATGCTGCAGAAGATGAGATGGATTAAATTTGTTATTTTACATCAGATTGCTTTCTATTTTTTTGCTTGGAATCGAATCGAATGCATCGTTTGATTATTTGTAAATCGTGTGTAGACGTGAATGGATATAGGCTACGTAATCCGAAATCCGCCCTGTTGAATGCATTTATTTTTTTACGATTCCCTTATCCTTCCTGTTGTGTGTGTGGCGTGGTTGTAGTAAAATGTCCATTACGATTCATTTATTAAAAGTAAATCAAATCAAAATACGAAAGAGGAAAATACATAATGTTCTAAGTATCATGTCATGTCTTTGCTAAAAACTGACTTTGCATATGTTCACTTCATGTCGATCACGCTGAGTAATAATGACAAGGTACAAGATGGCTTTGTATTGGTGTGTCTGCATACAAGCGAAAGAGTATAGATCTCGAGAAGAGAAGTAGAGAGAAAGTGGTACAGAGTTTATTTGCACAGTCTGTTGTTTGCTGAGTAATGTTCTTCTGGTACAGTCAACAGATCTACATACAAAAAAACAGAGAATCACTATATATAAATAATCGTATCATTTATTATTATTATTATGGGCGAGTAACAACTCAACAGATTTCAAAGATACAATACAACGAAACATGTGTGCATTGTACAAGAAGTAATAAAAGGATTAAGGAGATTTATTATAATATTTATTAATAATTTCCTTATTATATTCATATACAACGTCGTGTTCTGTTTCCTATAATATTAAAAGCTAATCTCGATGATTGTGGTAGGTCTCAAATCAGCATTTTTGATTAACACTCATGTAGGATGTTCGTGGGCTTTTAAATAAATAGAAAGGATCAAATACAATATTATGAGCCATGAGCAGCTTTAAGAGTGGGTGTTGTACAAAAGGGATGTAATCCGTAGTGAAAAAGGGAAAACATGTGCCATACAAAGAGATGAGCAGTTTTTAAAAAAATCTGTTTTTAACAGTAATAAATTTAGAGTGCATTAACGAAAAGCAAAGTTGGAGGAGGATTTTCAATGTTTTAATAAAAAAATATTCGTGAAAATCCCATAAAATATCGGATGAGGGAAGGACACAGCATAGAGGACGGCTTGGCCGAGATTAGCGCAACGGGAAGTACAGGACCATTGCCATCACCATCATCAATCCAATCAGTCAGTATATAACCATCTAACAAATTGACTAGTCGGATTAACAAGGCTTTTTAATCGTAATAACAATAACAGTATATACCGTAATAATAATAAAATAATTCAGCAGACTGAACGAGTGAATGATGAAAGTGGACTTCTCATTTCACCCATCGCTCTCTTTCCCTCTCTCCTCTGACTTCTTCGCTGGTAATGCAATGATGATGACTTTTGAAAACTACTTAAGACGATGACTTGCTTATTGCCACAATCACCACCATCTCCGCTTCATGATCACCACCACCACTACCACAATTTGATATTGATGATGATGTTGATAGCGAGGCAGCAACCGAGCACAGGCGACGATTTCATGTGAAGTTGGTGATGTGATGATGAGGATGATGATGCCGTCTCTCTTCTAGTACTATTTTCTGCTGAGCAATGAACTGAGAGAAAAAAATCTTACTCTCGTTGATGGTATTGCTGCTCGTTTTGACTTTTGACGTTATTGATCTGAAAGTTGAAATAGTAAAATGGTCCGTTTTGGTAGTAGTGGTGGTTGAGCTTGTGGTGGTGGTGATGTTTGTGTGGTTAAAAAAATAAGAGAAAGATATCTATCAAAAGTAAGCTCAGTTGAGGACGGAAAGGAAAAGAGGACAATATAAAAGAATATAAAATATAGAACTTTGAACTGATCATGGCTATTAGAAGGAACGGATTTTATTGTTGCAGAGAACAAGGAAGCAGTTCTATAGCTGATGGCGCAGCTATATCCTTCTCCATTCTGTTTCTGGTTGCTTTACTAGTTTACTCCTTTCAACAGCAGTAACAAAACCACACAATAACTAGAACGACAAAGAGTGAACAGCTAAATGGCTACGGATATTTAGGGAATCATTGTACAGCAATTTGTGTCTCAGCAGGGAAAAGTAAATAAGACGGGAATGACTCGAGAGAAAACATTTCCATTACCTAATCAATAATCAATCCTTCCCTGCCCCTTTGCCTTTTCTTCTTACTTCATTGCTCTGCTCTAAAGTAATCAACATAAGAAACAAGCAATTTCCATTTTACATTGCATCACATTAAGTTGAAAAGTTAGAGGAGTATAATTTTTTATCGGATCAGGAATTAGTACGATAAACCAACTGATTATATACTCATTCGTGCCCGCTGACTTGAATATACGACGACTTTAGCTCTGCCTATTTTAAACATCCTTTTAAATGCATTACTTTACATGAAATGGATTGGTCGAGTCTGATAAAAATAATAAAAAGGAAAATTACTTTCCAAATTTATTTTTTTGTTACTTTTTCGTCCTATTTGCTTTGCTTGATAGCTCATCATCCCATCAACAAGCGGAGGAGTTTATTATCGTGAATTGGAGGATCAACAAAACTTAAGCAATTGGAAAAAAAGTTCTAACTAACGTGAATAAAAATAAGTGAATTGAAGCACAAGTTTTTTTCCTCTTGGATAATGCTACTCTGTATATAAAAGTGTTACGGTAATGAATTAAATTGAAAAGGAGCAAGAGATGTAAATGGTGATTATCGTAATGTTCGTTGGAGGCGAGTGTAAAAGAAGAAAAAGCGCGAGAAAATAAAAGTAATAACGACATAACGATGAGCTCCTGATGCTGCTGCTGATGATGAGAGGACGATGCAATGGTCCTCTCATCGCATCTTACTTTTTATTTTATTTTATACGCTTTTGAAAGTAGAATTTTAAAGGAGAAAAGTGTTAAAATTACATTGTTTGCTGCTAGTAGTTGGAAACCTCTGCTTGAAATTGAACATGTTCACTTTGAAATATCATCCTCATTATTACCATTGTGCGCTTGTTTATTTATAGCGTTCATTTACATTGGTTGGTAGTACTAGAAAAGAAGAGAAAAAAAGTTTCCTAATAAGACGTAAATGGATAGAATGGACGTAGTTGTAGTAGTAGTAGTAGTAGTACCGCATAATAATCATCGTTATCGCCGCATCCTAAACTGCAATGTGCACAGAAGGCATGATAAAGACGAAGGAAGACCACACGGTTACGGCATCATCATGCAAATCAGCCAACACAATTACATTATTAGACCCATCTCATTTATTTTTATTACGCCTTGTCCCATTATCTCTACATTATTGTGTTGTGCTGATTCTATCGTTTAAACGGTGGATTTCTAAAATGCGATACTATAGCTTCTCATTGTCACTTTGAGCGCTTATGGTTGAATATTTGCCTCGATACATGCATGTACGACGGCTGACCACAGTATTTAAATCTAGAGGATGATACGCTTTTAGTAACTCATAATGTGGCATTTTAGTATGATTATTACTTTTTTTGTGGGAGAAGCACTAAATACAAGAAACCAACTGATACTTTTTCGTCTCGTTCTAGTTGACTTGAACTTTCCTGTTGTTTTTGGGATACTGATAAAATGACTGTGAGCGGTGAGCACTTGAATCATGACTTCTATATATGCATTTGGCTCGTGGTGGTGGTGCCATTCATATAAGCTTATATTATTGGCTTCTTTCAACGAAAAAAAAGTACTTGCATGAAAGCAGTTGTTTTTTCAGGGGCTAAATATTTACGTAATTTAGTGGCACTTTTAGCGGAAAATAAATGACACTTTTGTATCGGATTTCATTCCATGGTAGGAGAAATGATGATGATGAGATGTGGTTGGTTTGGTGTTGATCTGTATTATGTGTGGTGGAGAGACAGAGACCTCAAATGACTTGGGTCTTCTCTTCTACTTGAATCATGCTGGTCGGGCTTTTGTTGCGTCGTGTTTGCTGATTGTGAAATGGGAGTAAAATGTGAGTAAAAATCGTTTGAACCACCCACCCATATTATTATTCTTTTCACTCCGTCTCTGTGCACCATTTCGCCTAATTCTCCCTTCTATTCCGTTTCTTCACCAAAGAAAAAAAAATATTGTTTTGTGAAAATTAACGATCCACAAAGTGACAATGACAAAACCTCTGTGTTGGTTCTTTCTGGTTGTCTCTTTTTATTTTCAATTTCACTCCGTGCCCCTGGTGCTATTGTATGCTCACTTTGTAGCTAAATGTGCAGACAAATAACTGTTTTAAACGAAGATAATGCAAAGGAGAAATAGATAAATGAGCACATTAATGTCCATTCAATACGGGGCCGTATACTATATATAATCCACTAGTCCATTTTGTGATGCTATATTGTGCACATAGTTTTTTTCATTGCTGTCGCGAGTGTAGGCATGAGAATTAGGCAAATATAAAAAAATTCTCCACTTCGTACAATGTACAGACTACATGTAATTTTTTGTCAGTGTACAAATTGCGACGCGATTGCTACAAGTTTTAGTTTTGTATCAGGGCATACTGACATGCATATACATACCTACATGTTTTGTATAATGTGAGCTCACACGTATTGATGATACTTTCAGTTTTTAATTTTCAAATGAGCGTTGTACTCGCAATCTGTGTGCTGTTCTTTCTCTCTGACGAAGGCTTTGGCAAACGTAAAAATAGGAATGCTAATCGGAACTAATGGACCATTATTTCAAACTGATTCACCATTAAATCCTGTGTAGCTTTATTATAGCCGTATTCCCGTTATAAGTGACTAGAGTGAATACGCTGTGTATCGAAATATCTACCAAACTAACTAGTACTTCTTTCTCTACATACATTCGTAAGATTTCCCATTATAATTTGTTTTTTAGAGTTGGAGTGCCGAGAAGTGATGTAAATGAGCTTGTATCATTCCAGAGAGGCAGAACAGCTCTTATTATAGAGAGAGAGAGAGAAAGAGAAAAAAGTTTTAAAATGAGAAAGAGACAACAAGCCAAGAACACAAGAGTAAAACAGAATATTTTGTGGATACTTCACAGAGATTTTAATTAATTGTACTGCATAACATAACATGGCACAGCAGTAGTAGTAGCATCAGCGTCATGATCATCATCAGAAAACTCTGCTCAACATATTTCTTCTCTACTTCATTCATATTAAACCAAAAATATGCCGAGCAAAGAGAGAAGTTGTGTGTAGCAAAAAAGGAAAGCATGCATATTTATATATGCATATTAAAATATATTTCTGTAGTCAGAGAGCAAGACGAGAGAGAGGCACATGCAGAAGGAGAAACAAGCAAACCATTTGCTACTGTCGTCCTAATGAATTTCACAATTTTCTTTGTTCACCCCTTTTCATTCAACTCAACTAACTTGCACATATTCTAATAACATGCTTGTATGCGTGTTACTCTTAAACTTGTGCTCATCTGCTGGCTGCTGCTGGATACAGCATTGCTACTTGCTCTGATTCTGATGTTTATGCATTAGTTAATACTAAAAACTGTGAAAACTCTCTGGGTTACTCTCAAGGGACCATTACACTAACTTGCTAATGAGGATTTGTCTCCTTAAGTTTAACTTGCAAAGAAGATGACTACAACTACTTCACTCCTCTCTCTGCTTTTGGCAAAAGAAACTTTTATTTGTAGTATTTTTTGTCCTTTCCCTCTTTCGTCTTATTGAAAAATATAAAATCGGGAGTGTGAGAGGAAGTTTTAAACTTTTGTCATTTTCAACTACTTCTCTCCCCTGTCCTCATCGTCGTAGCAGACGTGTAATTTTTCTTCTCATCTGCTCATCGGAAAACATATTTTCATTCGGCTCTGTTTTACCTTCTAAATGAAATGTTGCGAGTTGAGTGAAAATTTTTAATTCCGAGTAGCATATATCTTATATATAATACATACCTAGTAATGTCTACTACTATATGCACGTCCAGTATTCCACTTAACTCACTCTGAAGTTTTCTTCAGGATAGTTTTAGGAAGAACTAGTAACAAGTTTATACACCAAGTGGTTATACGAAACGGTCGTGTCATCCTCTTCTTTTTCCGTAATGTTTTCTAGCAATAATAATAATAATAATCTCGCGGATGACAGTACAAAACAGGCAGGGCAAAAAGATGGGTTCGAGAGAGGAGACCAGTGCACAAAATGACGTCTTGTACCTGAGTAAATAAAATTGATTAAAGAAAACGTACAAAACGATGGCGGCGGTAGTGATGATGGTGGTGACTGGTGACGATGATGCTGTGTGCAAATCTGGTTTCGAAAGAATTCATGTCAAAGAAAAGGATTATAGAGACAGAAAATAAAGACTATAATGATATATGTGTTGAAATTCCACTCAAATATAGTGGAGAATAAGAGAAGGGAAAAGAGTAGTGATTTCTGTTTATTTTTTGGGGGCTCGTTGCCAGAATAATATATATTTTGCCTGTGTGCTCCTGCTTGCACTTTTGCCTCCCATGTGATTTATTACAGTACGTGATGAAATAGAAAATCATCATTATTTTAAAGAAAAAAAAACAAGAAAAAAGTAGTAGTCAAAAAGTGGTAGTCGTTTTGTGTGGCTTATAAAAAATGGAATAGAATCATGTGACCAAGGAGGAGGATCCTTGAACGTTGAAGGTAGATTCAAGTAAGCGTCAGTTGGAGTTGCTTTGTAAATCACAAAGTGCGTTTATGATGACGAGTACAATTATTGCTTGGAGAAAACGAGGAATTGCTACTACTATCATCATTACTATTACTATTCATAGCGACGCATGAATTATACACCTTCAAAAGTACATACTTCACTTAATTCTTATTCTGCTTACTCTCTGTCATCATCATCACAGACAACCAACGTTGTACAATAAATACATAAATAGCACACACATGTCTATACACAAGGCGATAATGACATATAATCATAGTAATAATGATAATCCCTTGAAATTACACATTGCATTACCTATTCATCCTAAGAAAAGGAGATACTAATTTCATACACAAGTCACCCCAAACTGCATATAAATAAGTCATGTGTATTACTGATATTACATTTAAGTAGTTAGCACTTACTTTAAAGAGCTAAAATAATGACCAGAAAAAAACTTTTTGGGAGAAACTTTTTTGTGTATTCATAAGCGATATAAGAGAATTCTACATAGGTATAAATGCTGATGCATTTCAACATAATAATCTTAAATACTTGCACAATGATCGTCATCATGAATGCTCTCCTCCTCTTGCTGCTGCACTCATAGAGTTCGAAAAAGGGACATGAAATGGGGGGAGCTGGGAATTCATTTAGTTTTGAATTTACGACTTGTTTAATTACTCCAAGCATTTGAGTTTTTCTTTTGTTTCCAACACATTCTCAAAAGTAAGAAAAACGAAGCTCTTCTGCAATCCTGCTGCTCCTCTTTCGCTTTTTTTTGGTGACGGAGGCGACGTCGATCCAAGACGATGATGCCATTGTAAAAGAAGAAGAATGCATGCGTTCTCTCACACTTTCTCATCTTTCGAGAGACAATGATGAATAAAACAAGTAAATTCTCAGACAGATCAAACCAGTGCGTAACTCACTACACTTAAATAATAATACGATGCTAAAGCCAAAAAAGGGTAAAAAAGAGAGCACAGACGCGAGACATCCGTAGTCTCCTACTAACTAGAAGAGCAGTGGAGCGAGTGAGACGCGGTAAATATGGTAAAGGCCAAAAAATGAGCGACTTGTTTTCTAATGACATTTAATGCTCATTTCCAAAAATGATGACGAAATAAAGAAGAAAAGGGCTGAAATGATGATATGAGGGGTAACCTGATTCAGTAGGTATACCTGATAATATTGCTTATAGGGTGTATGTAGGTATGAAAGCGGTGAAGACTGGTTGGCATCTATAAAAATTCTGAAATGCGAGTAAACTGACATTACTCTTTAAATGAATTAAACATGGCGTTTAAGAATTAAAGCAAGCAGGAGAGAAAGGGAGGTATTCAAGCATCGACAGAAAGCTCGAGAGAGCAGCAAAAAAAAGTGGCATTTTAATCGTCGTCGTCATTTAGTACTACACTTTATTATTATTTAGAGGAAGAGAATATTACCCCACAGGAGTATATTGCAGCACGACTTGTTCGACTGACGTACATGCATGCCTTCACACACCCGCAGTCACACACACAACCAAACAAAAACCAAGTTTATTTGACTACCTGCTTACGAAAAATGACGGGAATGGTGGTGTCGGGCCAGGAAAAAACAATATGGATGTACAAAAGGTGGATCGGAAGGTTTTTTTTGCATAGAATGAAAAATTAAATTTTTGTACGCATGTACATACATGAATAATTCGACAGCAATAAACGAACGAGAGACTGCCAAAAAGTTGGGATTTTAAAGTGAACGCTTTACGAAATGTTCCCTGTAAGTTTTACAAAAACAACGTACCAACAAGTCGGCCAACGCTTCTCTTTAAAAAGCGGAGACAGGGTTCAACTACAAACAGAAAACTATAATAATAATAACAATAATGATAATATTGCTTTCTACTTGTTAAATGTCCCATTCTACAATTTTTTACACAAGATTTGTGTTCTTTGTACTTCCCCAAAATGCAACACGGCAGTATTATTTTTTATATGTGGTTCTGTGAACATATTATGGTATTCATGGTACAAGTAGGATAGGATCGCTAAAAGGGTATATTTTATATTCATATATTATTATATACGTAGCTATTCAAATATTTTTCTCGAAACATATTGTAACGTTACACTCACAGACTAGTCAGACTCATAAATAATATCTCTACTGCACCTTTCCATGTTCTCAGTTAAATTATTGCTATTGCAATTGCTGAGGAACAAAGTGAGTGTAATTCGATTTCGCATTTTTCGGCACAATTATCTATTATATACTCATGTCTTTTTTGATTGCTTACAAGATGGAAGATACTACTTATTTCTTGGATGAAAAGATTTGCCAGACAATGCGAATGAGTAAGGAAAAGATGAAAAGTGGTTCGAAATGAAACGAAAATCCTGAAATCACAAAAATACATCATAATGCAATGTATTGAGTTCGTACTACGAACTGTGATGGTGTGAGATCTCGGAAAATAGTATTTGAACATGTGTTAGAATTAGTTGGGCTGTATAGCGTTGCATTATAGAGTCCATTGTCTTAATCAAAAGAATGTCAGTCGATGAGCAATCTCTCGATGATGGATTGAGCAAGGGTACCTATTTGTGTATAGGCACATATAATCAATTTAAGTTTAAAAATCAATACAAAAATTGTTGTTTCAATGAAATTTAAATTGAATTTAATCTATTATATTGTCTAGTAATTTTTATGGTTTATTTTATTGAGATAATGTACTTCTAAACTCACTTCCTGGACTCAATAGTAATTTAAAAAGTTCTTATATTTCCTACGCATGCTAACACTAAAGAATTCAATTCAATCAAATCAATGATAACAAAATATGCTTTCGCGGAAATCAAAATCAATTTTACTGCACAAGTCTGATCGAATTCAGATCACTATTGCTCCTCAATCTAGACCACCGATATATTGCACCCACTCTCCTTTCCCCTGTCAGATTCACTGGAGTATCCGCTATATGTACTTGTCTATATATTATACGTAAATGTATTCCACTCTGCGTTTGCTCGACTTGACTCTCATTTCCATCAAAAAGCGATGAGTAAAAATGCTGAGCCGTTGCACTTTTAAAGGTCTAGAAAACACTTTTCTTTTCAAACTCCCCCTTCGACCAACCACTTATTCCATTCTATGCCTTTCTCTCTAAGCAACTTTCCCCAAGCAAATCTTGCTCTTTCATTGACGACAGAATAAGCAGCAGGAGAAAAAGGGAAAATACCTATACCTTATATACCATATCAAAACAAAGCCGACGTATTATTGGCGTTCTCTTCCATACAACGCGGTGTATTCTTCCTTTGTGTGTTCACTGCGCTGATATGATGAGATGACTACGACAACCATATAGTGCGTGCTTGAACGTGTGCATTTAAGCTATACAAAGGATGCAGTTTTTGTGAGTGTCATTATTGTGTGAGCGTGATCCTGACGATGATGGTGGTGGTGTTATACTGTTGCTCTGCTTTTCACACAGCTGAAAATAGAAGAATAAAAAGTTTTTTTTCTTCCCTCTTTGCTTGAAGAGCATAATGTGGGGGAACCCTTCTGCGTAACTTTCAAGACTGGAAATGATGTCGTAAACTTTCTGCAGGTTAAGCAGATTGCATCCCACATAAAAAATAAGAATGCTCCAAACCCAGCACTCTCACTCTCTAGTGTTTTAGCCCCCTTTTTACTCTTATACGCATTATATTATTATCTCCCCACTTTTTGGCATTATACTAATAGTATAAGTAGATTCATCGCAGTTTATGTACACCCACTGCCACCACCATTGGCATAATATCATCATCATCCTCATCAACATCGTCGTCGTCACCAGACCAGAACCACGACTGCACTTTCCACCGCATAATAATAATGTGACTCTCCCATCACCAGGCACGCACAGCATCAAAGGAGGAGGGAAAGTGAAGTAAAAAAGTAAGTAAGATGCATCCGCAGAAGAACGAAGAGTGTGATGCTCATTGTGATGATGATGGTGGGAAAGGGAATGACTGGAAAATGAAGAGACAATATTGCACACAAAAAGGGAAAAGTCAATGATGAAGTTGTGTGTGTGTATGGAATAGAGCACAGCTTTCGGGTGAATGGTAGAGGGAAAAGAGAAACGGAGTTAGGGAAGTAAGTTGAATAATGAAATGTACTTACGTGGCTCGATGACGGCGGCACACGACTGGTGAGAAAAAAGGGAGAGTAGAGTTTTGGAGAATCTGTGAAAGCAAACTTTGTGTTATATCATATTATGCGTTCTTTCATTTTACACACCTATACACATATAGCTATACGCTATACATATTTGGAGTTCATCATTTGGACTATCCTACACAAATTATATATGTATACTTAAAGCTTGGATATATGTACACATACTTCTATACTTCCGCATTCCATCATATGACAGACATCATATCCTCTATAGAAGAGAGTGTGTATCAGAAAACGTGAGAAAGTGTGAAGAGGAGGCAAACGGACAGCGACGAGAATGAAAAGTAGAGGAAATAAGTGATTCTGAGAAATGGCTTTATATGAACCGGAGAAAAGCATTTATTGAAGCATGATGATGACGGAGATGATTATGAGTAAAAGCATCTGCGCAATCTGGATATTTGGGATCATGTTGAATATTATGTCTGCAGCCTTATTGCATTACAAAATGCATACAACACCATTCACCTAAACAAGAAATGCTAGGGCTTTTACGTATGTATAACTCAACTGTTATCGTCATTTGTACAACTTATGGTTTCACATCTTTTAATGCTTTCGACTGTTCCACTTCAAGTTGCAGCAGAAAGCGAGGATTGTATGAAAGCCTGTCTTATACACAATATATGATTGAGAGCAATAAGTGACGAGAGAAAGGAAGTGAAACAACCGTGAAATGTCAACCCTTTTCTCTTGTAATATCAATCCAATTTATGATAATCAAATCACGACGTTTATTCATTTTTCCAGTTTTTGCGGAACTTTCTAAAAAGAAAAATGTATTATTTGTTTATACAAACTGTAAACTCACCGCATAACAATAGAATTGTTATTGTTGTATTATTTTTTATATCTATATCGTTTAAGAATGTTGAATAAAACAGAAAAAATCATGTACACACACACCTACTTTGCTGAGCTGAATAAGAGCGTGTTATATGTGATATTTTTATTTGTGTAACCGCTTTCCAGCATTGAAGTGCATTCCAGTCCAGTCATAATAGAAGCAGTTTGTATTTATTTTACGGCCTGATTCATGTAAAGCCGTGTAATTTTATTACGTTACCACTTCCTCGACTGATTCCAATACATTTATAGGTAACATCATATAAAATGCCATTTTCTTGAATATATTTCCATTTATGTGAATTCAGTAGTGTTGTTGAAAGCGAAACCTGCTACTACTGCTCTCTGACTGCTCTTCATTCATTTTCCCACGGGAGATGATATATTCGCTTATTGCTCTCCTCGTGGCAAAAACTACTTCCTGCAAAATGTGCATAGGTACACAACACATATGTAAAGTTCTTGCCATGTATTCCATGACGTTAATAGAATGCTTATGAAAGAGAAAAAAATAATTTATTATAAAATTTTGTTGATTTTTCCTCTTGTTCACCCATCCATTCATATCAACCCCAGTTAATTTCATTGCGGAGTCTCATTATCTTTATCATTATGATGATAATTTATAAAATGACGTTGGTTTAGTAAAGAAGTTAGAAAAGGTGTGAAGTACAAGAAATCTCGTCTAGTTTTTTACTCTTCTGATGTTTTCTTAATTAAATTTTCTTATCGATTACGTAACCTGCTTGTAAGTCTGCTTGCGCTCTCTTCCTCCGACCTTGAGCATATTTTTTATCAGTAGTAGTAGCTATAATACATGGTGTGTTGCAAATTCCTACAAAATGTAACATAGATTTAACAAAAAAACAAACTGTTCTTGTTTGTTCAATCTACCTGGGCTGGTACAAAATAATAAAACTTCAGCAGATACTACGCACAGGCAGCAGAACTCACAATTAAGTATACATTTGAAATTATATTTATAACAAAAATATGCATAAAATCAATGGAGTTTCCAGGCCCTGAAATCATAATTTTCTGTCCTGGTTCAGTTTTTCACCACCGATTCTGGAACGACATAAGTCCATAGTTAAATCATTAGATAACCTTAATAAAGTAATCAAGTTTAGTAATATAATAATCGTATTAGTATCGTGGCCATCGACATAATATTTCGGCTTCGACATTGACATAAAACTGTGACTTCAATCGAATACCAATTTAGCATTCTCAGTACATGCTCTTATCATCAAAATTTAAGCATGCCTCAAGTGTTTTCATTGTTTTGATAAGATAAACCCTAATATCTTTAGCATATGTAGAAAAGTTGCGAAGAAAAAACTAGAAATCCCCCAAATAGATTCAAACATTTATACCTTAAAGTTTAAAATCTACACGCGGTTTCCTAATAAACTGAAATATACTTAATTGAGAAAATATTCTTTCTCCGAACAAATTCGCTTCTATCAAAGTTTCGTGTCCTGATGGTTTTGGATTCGTGAGGACTGTATTGGTTAGAACAAGATGTGTATGTGTTTAATTAAAATATAAATTTTAGTAGCACTTATCAGATGTCTACATTCATGGTGCTGGACGGACGGACCAACAAAGCTGTTGACTCCATATGAAATTAACTACACGCATTTGATGACTCCAATTTTCCTCTTGAAAATTACAACCTTTGCTTTGTCTGCAGATTCCTATCACGATGATTAACAAATAGTGCTACATGCTGTAATAATAATAAAGTCCTTATACGGTCATATTTATAGATACACCATTTTATATGCATTCATAACGACTAGATCCATCACCATTCTTGTTTTATGTGATACTACCTCTCATCCCAGTTAATATGCTAACCTTGGAAAATGTTATGATACCGTGCCATACTTGTTCCTTTTTGTATAAAAATTGTAGATACCATGAAAATGTATTGTTGCTAGTATTAAATACTTGCTGATGATTTCTCTCTACGAAAGATTCCAGGGATTTTCCCACTGTCATGTTCGTATAATATAGTCATGTAATAATGATAATAGCTGTTGACTCAAAGTACACCTATTTAATATCAGCACGAGAACGGACATGGTCATGGCTTACAATTGTTTGCTTAATTTCCAAGCAAACCAGCCGGGGCAATATTAGTACTATCACATCGCAAGCTCACACAGAAAACAAAACGGTGGAAAAAGAAGAAGTAGAAGTAAACATCAACTGACACTGACAGAGAGGGACAGAAACCACTAATAAAATTACAGACTCTCTCTTGCCTGTTGTTGTAATACACGTTTTGTGTGTGCACTACCACTCCATTGCACTGGTATTTATGTGTGATGTTGTGTGAATGGTATGCATGTCTGTCTGTGTGCCATGCCTATTTGATGCCTTGTCAAAAAATCATATTATATGACGAGCAGCCCTACGTTTGTTTTTACCACTACTTATGTACAACATATCAGCTTTTACGACATGACATGATGATGACATGGCCAACAGCAATTTGAGCTAATTAGCTAGTTAAACAAAACATTTTACTATCCACAATTATTACAACTACTGCTGCTGCAGAAGCAAAGACAAAGGCTGCTTAGGTATGTGTATATTAGTCCAAAATGTCATATAACCAAACAAACGCAACTTTATAGTTGTAAATAAAACATTTCAATGTCGCTCTACTACAAAATTCCCAAAATACTTTGTATAATTTTGCTTGTGTATCTAATTGTTATAGTTTTGTTTTATGATACCGTGTGTAGCCGAACGGTATGTATGTAAATTAAGCAGAAAAGCAGTAGGAGAGCAGTGGTGCGATACGCAGAATAATTATTTCTAACTACCAAACTGGATATACCCACTAAAGAAAGATGAACATTGTTGTTATCTCTCGTGCCCTTTGCCTTTTTCACTAATTGGTTCATATAACACATTTGATTTCGATTGAAATGCTGATATAAGGATGACGTTATCAATTGTAGTGAACTGTTGGAATGATAAATGAATCATTAAAAATAACATGATGGATAGAACATTATTATTATTATTATCATATTTTTATGAAACCCTAATTTTTCCTTAATTTATAAAAACGGCAAGACATTTAGATAAGACGAGAGAAGTGGAGGCAGGCACGATAATGAAATACCAGTAGCAGTTTCAAAGTGAAAAAAATAATGACATGATCATGATAGCTCCTTCAAAAAATTATATCATTAATGCAGTCGTATACAAAGAAGGGAAATGAAACAAGACTTTATTAGTGAGAAAAAAATCCCTACTATGTACAAAATAGCTCGGAGCATTTTCTCGGGATGAAGCGTGCAAAGTGGAATGATGGGATATGCATCGCATCATAAATAATGAATAATGGATAAGGGTCTTTAGAAAAAAAATAAAAATAAAACTACTGTTGCTTTTTGCGGTTTGAGATGAAAATTATAAATATGAAATTTATTACGATGACGTGAATAATCTTAACTAGATATAAGCCTCTTCTACCAACTTACGTGCGAGTTGTGTAAAAAAAATGTGAGGGAAATTGATTACTTGTATGTATTAAACAAGGAAAAGATATATGGTGCGTTTTGCAAGTAGCTGGTGGTGGCCAGTGGCAAAGGAACATTTTTGTTTCAAAACGAATTAAATATCATTATTTTTTATCATTTTTTCTGGATACCTGTTATCTCATCATCCATTTGTGCATTTATTTCCCTCGAATAATATGCCCATTTGCTTCATACAACTTATTGCACATTTTTATGTAATTTTCTTTCGTATGTCAGTGTCGAGTGTCGACGTGAAACAAATGAGCACGTAAAAAATACACACGCTCACGCTCAAGCTACAATATATATACTGCTCACATGCTTCTCCATATTTGCTGTTGCGCTCTTTTTGTACAACTTTTTGTAAAAATTGAGAAGGTAACATCATTATTATCATCCGCCCGTCTGTCAAAAAATGTGTATCAAAACACGTTATACCCTGCAATTTCGCATCAGCACATCACAATCTCACCCTTATTGCAAAACGCAACTAAAGGAAGAACTTTTTTTTATGTTTCAATTGAAACATATTGCGCTTACTTCATTTCACTGACTTATGCAGCACGGTCATCATTATCATCATCATTATCAACCAAGTAGCATTATCGCTCTCATCATCAAAAAATGAGCGAGCAAAGTACACAAGGAGCAGAAATAATTGCCAAGAACATCCAACACATTAGGATAACAAAAATGAGCTTTTCATCGCATTGCGCATTTTTTTGTTCTTGAAGAAAATGAATTTTTGTTCCCTTTTACTTTGCTTGTGCACTACGTACATGCGTAATTCTGCAGAAAACCGATAATAATCCTATAAATAGCTGTATTTATGAATGAATTATAAAAATATATTAACATGCCATTATAATATTATAATATATTCTGCCTCATAACAAAGTATGCAGTAGACTATAAATTTTAGTTTTTGAATGTGCGCAAAATTAAATTTATTATTTACTTTATAGATGTTGTTACGATTATCGCATCACAGCTTAGTTTGTTTAACCCTGACTTGTGAGTAAAGTGTTATAACGTTCCTCCTTCTTGCCCAAATCATCATACTCTTTTCTACACACATATATTATGCTTATTACTTGAAGGAAACAATATGCGATTATTGCAGTGTGTCTGATAATGACGATTTTCCTCAAGGGAAAAATGCTATAATATATCTTCAACTTTTAATGGATTTTCGCACATTAAAATCCTGCTCTGATATGAATCGGCAGCAGACTGAAGAAAAGCAGAAAAACCAACAACAGAAATAAAACGAATACTATATATGCATAAGTTATGATGAATAATGTACGCATTCTATATCAACTATTATATACATGGACTGTATATGTATCCTTTATAATGCAGAGAGCTGAGTTGATATGAAATGAAGGTGTAAAAGGGTTGAACTTTGTGTGAGCGAGCCTTTTGTGGATAAATATGGATCTTGCATGCATTGGATGCTATCTAGCGTACCGTGTCGTTTCTGTACGTGCATAGCACACAGTGCGTTACTTTACTTCTATATTTTCTTGAGATGGTACTCAAAATGATTATGGTGTCGAGTCAACGAGACGAGGAAATTCGACTAATAAGGCCATAAAAATTAATGAATAGCCTGTTGAAAGCTTTAACTTTATCCTGTCGTATATTTTTTTTCGTAAAAATAAAACGACTAGAACGCAGCAATTTCTGCTCAAGTGTTGTGGAGCAGTTTGTGTGTGGATTAAAAGAAGTGTAAAACATTTAAATAAATAATATGTGTATAAATAATAATATGAGAGACAGGTAGCATTGCAGAAACAGACAACTTAACATAATAGCACTATAATACCCTATAATAATGGCAATAAACACTTGAAATAGTTTTTTTTCGCTACGTCAGTTCAATTCAATTCTTGCATTTAATTATTTGCTTAAAAGCATTTAGCAATAATGGGTAATCATAAAAATGCGAATATTTTTTAAAAATCAGGAGAGAATGAGAAAATCTGCATTGAAACGGAATTATTGTTATTTAAAAAAATATGTAGTGTAGTACCGTTTTTTCTCATCAGAACAGAAGCGTAAACATCAAACGCCACAGGAATATAAAGACGGTAGCAAATTAATTAGCTAATTAACACGTCTGCAGTGAGAGAATAAGTAATTTATGACGTGAAGTACAGGAGGTTTGTAGTGTATTGAAGACTGAAAAAAACGATTGAGCTCTTATCGTTTTTAAGATGCTCGTAAATATAAATTGCATACCTCCCAACCAGTTTAAACCTATACCAACATAAACTGTTATCAATGTTAAAATGCGTAGAGAAGGCGGTCTGCTAAGTGTGCGTCTTCTTAGCTTGCTCACTCAATCATAAATTGAGGCCAGACATCAATGATGTAATTTATGTACAGCATTCATAGGAAAGTCATAAAAAATTATGAAAGATGGTAATTTAATCATTTTCTGCTTGTCGGCGTACGTAAGTGTATCCAATGTAATCCCACCCATAAAAAAGTAACATGTTTCGTGCATTTACCTACATATCATAGACAAATCGAACCTGCGTACTAAAATAATAGCTTGAAATTTGGCAAATCGCTTCCTTGCTTCTGACTGACCTAAGGCAAAAAGTTACGTTACGCGATTAGTTTTTGCGTGGAGCATCTTATTTCGCAAATTTTGCATAACTTGTGTAAAAACGAATTTTCAGGAAACAATAAAAATTCTGATAACATTGTTACAGATTACGCTAAAGTTACAGCGTTAAAGGTTTAAAAAGAGCATTTCAAAACATGGTATGTAAGAATGATGACTTGTTTGATTGAATGATTCGATTTTCTTTTTAGACAGGTACGTGCCAATTAATTGTGTTCAATGTATATCTTTATTCATGTCAACCTTATCAATAATGTATTTGGTTTTGCTCATTGTGCAAAGGAAATTGCAATTCATTCGGGAGAAACAGAGCGGATATTAACCTAAGAAAGCACATAAATATTATGGTTTTTGCGGTTGTGGTATAACAAGAGTAAAAAATGTGAAAAGTAGGAGAACGGTTTATTCATCTTACATTTACGAAGCGAATGCCTGTACACTATAATGTATGCTGATATTACGCTATTCATTCTCTGTAGCAAACGTGACTGGGGAAAATGGTAACACGAATTCCTTCCTTTCTCCCATGTTCGTAGTTGGCATGTTCTGCCTCATCATTTTGTGTCTTTCGGGCATATTACGAACATATTCGGTTTTTCTTCGCTCTATTTGTACACGTTGCATCTCGTCCTTTCCTGTTTTCCCAGAGAAACGACTTCACTGTTAGTTCTCTGTCTGTCCGTCTCCCAAAAGCAATATGCGAGTGTTACAAATCTTCTCGTTGTTCCTGTGAAAAGGCGACAGTCTTGCTCGCTTTTGCTGAACTGCCATGTTTTATTCTCGTAAAAATAATGATGGGAAATGTTCTCCGATATTGAAGCAAGCTAACAATGAGATGAGGCAAGAAACCAGATAGAAAGAGAGGGAGAGAGAGAGAAAGAGAGAAGACTCTGGTGGATCGAATCCTATTTGTTTTACATATAAAAAAGCATTATAATCTATCCACCTTCTTTTATGTTCATACTCACCTAAGCACAGGGAAAAGGAAGAAAATTGATATTTGTAGTTTTATCTGGTTGTCTTTTTTACTGTAACAAGAAGGTTTGCTTGTTTCCTAGATAGGCTTTCATTGCATGCTCACATCACATTCTTCTTGGCTCGCATTTTGTGAGTGAACTACCGTGCTGTGCGCGGTATCCTTTTAGAAGAAACAAGCACATCTTTCTTTTTCGCTTCTTTCTTTCTTCTTCGCTCTCTCTCTCCCTCTCACACACAGTGTGTCTTTCTTTTGCAAATGTCTGTCGAATGAAGCAGTGAGGAGCATTATTTCTGTAGCCGTATTTCTTATTGTCAGTGAAGCATTGTAGAAACTAACTGCGATGTTGTTCGTGTGTTGTTGGGATGTCGTTGGTAGTAAAAAGATATTCGTAACGACGACATGATCCATTGGGAGAGATTTTGCAATCTTGTTTTCGGGAAATGTACAACGATACATAAAATCTAGTTGAGATATGCCTCAGCTACCACTCTTACACGACAATAACGACGACATTGTGCATATTGCTCTTCTTCATTCTTCTACCTATTACAGCAACACTAAAAGGTTGCGTGTACAGAAAAGCTATGAAAAAAACGGAGATTAGACAAAAGAAGACAAACTTTTTTTTCTTGTTGCGGCTCATCGTCCACATTCTTGGTAGGCAAGGTAAGGGTAACTATTTTGATACCACAGCGTGTGATGATGGTATGCTGCTGTGATCAAGAAAAAATAAAATTTGCATTATTTATTACGGCTCGCTACTACAGAAAACTGATCGTCTCACTGAACGTAGAATAATGGCTTGTAGTGCTAATCAATACCACTCAAGTTGAATGACTTTAAGCTACTTTTGAACATAAGAAGCCAATCCATTTATTGTGCATATTAATTAATGTTATCTTATTTATTAAATATTCATGACTGCGAGTGTTACGTTGGGACTCACTATTCCTTCATGCCATTGTTGTCGTATAATTGCCTCACTTGCTAATCATTTTACGGGCTACAAAACACAAGAATCTCATTTACTGATATAAGCAGACATAAATAGTAGTAAGCCTAGTAGCAGCAGCAGCAGGTTGCTCTTAAGGTAAAGGACGTCACCAAGATTGGAATGAAAAGTAGGATCACTGCTGCTGCTACTAATCTAACTGAACTAACACGTTTTGTTTGGTGTGTCAAGTAATTTAATGCGTACTTATACATTTTATAAGGATGAAATGTATAAAAAACGAAACAAGCAATAAAACTTTTTTTTATTAGAGTATTGAATGATAAAACAATTAATACATGATTTATGGCGTCTCGTATTTTTATTGCATTGTTAGAAATCTTACAAGAACTAGACTCGTCATAAAAAGACCTTGATAGCATGATGCATACATTGTCATCACCATCATCATCATGTAATATAAATATAAAAACGGCAATGAATGGTGATGTGTGCAGGTGGTGTGTATGCTTTTTTAATAACAATAAAAATGATACAACAATTACCAAAAATATATAAGAAGCAGGGTTATCGAAACAAATTCAAGTAGCACTACTACTAACCGTGTACCTACTTGCTGCATTTATATAAGGATTTAAGGATACGAGAAGAGATGGATGGTTATAGCTTTGCCTTAACTTGACTGAACGTAGTGTAACAATGAAAACTGCCAAAAAATCATCATTCCCTCTCTCAACAATAATACGTAACGCAAGCAGCAGTCGACACTATTAAAAATCAAGGCAAAACCCAAAAAGCAGTAAGATAAGCATATTTTATAGATGAGCTGAACGAGACTGAATAGGATTTGTACAATAAAATACATGCTACGGCCAAACAGCAATGTTTTCTGATAAGAATTGAACTTTTTTGAACGATAGCGACTGCAATGATGATAGAAATGGTTTCTTTTTTGGCAGAAGCTGTTGATAATGATGTGAAGGCTCTTTATGCCTTATGCTCTATATGCCTGTTTTGCTGTACATTCATATACGAGTAGGTATGTATAATATATCATGTTCATTCTTCTTCTTTACTCATTTTCCCATAAAATGCTATTGACTTTTCGTCGTCATTCTTCTATAATTCTTATCAGAATATCATCACTCTTATAATGTAAGTAATACGTTATATATATATTGATAATGAGGTGCTCTTATTTTGGAATGCTAATTATTATTCCACCAGTTTTTCTGTTTTCTTGGCCAACTTGCTGATAAGATAGAAGCTTCTTTCTAAAAAAATGTATGTACAAGGATCAACTGTATTACTCACTCTTATCACCGCCACCATAATACCTAGATACATACAGATACAAATACCTATTCACAAAGGGTGCGATTATGAATCCAACAAAATTGGCTACAGGTTTATTTAATTAATTATTATTTAAAAACTGATACGAATGTACATGCCAATAAGTCTGCAAGTCCCCTTTTAATGTCACAGTAAGTTTGTATTATTACTTTTGTTTACTTTTCGCCACATATGCAAATTTGGCTGATTTTACAACTTGTGTGTAAAGCAGCGCACCAAAAATGGCAGAACATCGGTGCAACTATTTATTATGATGTACATGTATACCTGCTCAACTATAGGCATGTCTTCTAAAAGGCATCAACGTCATCACAAGTCACAATTCGACAAAAAAACCTTCACCTATTCCATTATAGAATTTGAGACGGTCGGTTCATTTCACCCGTCCGCCTGCATTCGGCTTGCATACATCATCGTAAAAAGGATTTTAAAAGACGCCAAACAATAAAAAGCCTCTTCATCTTTTTTCCCCTTTCTTTCTTGTTATCAACGAACAAGGGAAGCAAAAAAAAATCAGCACATGTTGCGTATGTATATCTCTTGAACATTTATTAAAGCAGTGTAAAAACGTGTAGTCGTGCTCGTAATACATTTGCTAAATATCAAAATCAATTATTAAACGAAAGCATGCATTCTTACATGTGTATTATATTATGCTGGACATGCTGTTAAATAAGAGATCTTTCTATATAGTAAAAACATAAGCATAGTATGCATTCATTTATAACAAACAGCCATGTACTTAAAATATAATCTATAAACTTTTTTTATGTAGATGTTCTTTTTTCAGACTCTGCTGAACGAAAAAATTATCATATCACAATTTGGTAAACAAGATTGCATACACATGTTTTATATGTGAATGAGTGAGTGAGCGAGCGAGGAGGAAGAGTATAAAAAAGAGTATTTGACTTTTGACGATATAGTCAAGTAAAACGGCAAAGAAGATGGTGATGATGATGATGATTTTCGTTTCGTATGAAATAGCATTGTTGTATGATGCGGATAGTGGATATGTTCTACATGCACTCCAACTCAAGTATACAAGATAGAGAGAACACAAGAACAGAGTAGTAAAAATGAGGATCACATTTTTATTGCCCTTGTTCTTCCATTTCCATTTGACAATAATAACACGAAAAACTACATAAAGTAAAAGGAGGAATATTATACATATAATATATGTGATGAAGGTAAGGAGGAAAAAAAAGAGTCAGAGATTAATAAGGGAACAAGATGGCTTGTAATAATAAAATAATCATAATAAAAGCGCGGCCTACACACACTTATAAGTGTACGTATCCATTATCCATAGATAAAAAAATATGATGAAATGCCTTTTTTATTATTAAACATGCAGCAGCAACCTACACACAAAAGAGCTGAGCAAATACAAGACAAAAAGTAAAGTGGTTTTGGTGCATGTGCATGGCATGAAAGCAAGCAATAATAAATTCCTTTTTGTCTTGTTCTGCACTTTTATTCCTAATTCCTGTTTTTTTCTCTCTACTTGTTCCTGATATGATTAAGGGTGAGAAGGGTTAATAGACAGGTAATTAATGGATAAAAATAAGTGTGTGTATGTCAGCAAGTCAGCAGCAGTTCCTTTTTTCCAGAGTTATTAGTAGCAGTACAGTGTTTACTATTACGAGTTCTTTTATTATTATTGTTGTTACAATTACACTACATGTTCCAGCCATGCTTGATGAAGTACCCTTCTAACAAACAAGAAAAATGCGTATAAATATAATATTGGTCATGTGTGTGGAGAGAGGCTGCTAATAATAGCAATGTGTAATGAGATTATTGGAGAGAAATACAACTATATTGGTATCTGTATTTTTATTTTAAGCACGCATTCCTTACTTTGAGAATCTAACCATTCAATCATATTTTTAATAATAGGAACAAAAGCAGGGTTTAGTGCCTCACAAAAAGGATTATACAACAAGAAGACATAGAATGAGATATCATAAAAACAATCTGTTTTTTTGGATGCAGTGCAATGATGAAAAACCGGTGTGTGTGGTGGTGGTGGTGAATGAAGGAGAGTGTGAGGAGGATGAAGTAATGCATTGTGGCGTATCAAAAACTTACAAGGCATCATCATGAAATATACGCTTATTATATAACTCTATATATCCCTACGTTTTGTTACTTTATACGGTTTTCTATTTTTCATCTTTCGATTTTGGTGGCAGCAATACTGTCATCATCATTATTGCCACCATCACACAACACACTACACCACTGGAAGTGGTGATGATCCGACTTTTCTTTTCCTCCTGCTTCCCTTCGGCTTTTATATGTGTGGTGGTGGTGATGAGGATGATATGATGCCGTGAAGCCGTCTTTCTTTTTGATCGGCTTTATTATTAAAGCAGCAGGAGAGTAAAAAGAAGAGAGGAATGGTATAGAGTTTCATCCGCTGCTTGCTGCTCAGCTCCTGTTCTTTTATGCATTAACACATGCACTCCAAACTACTTACTTACTCAGGAGAATACATAGAGGAACATGATGTCTGTAAGTAAGTGCCGTCTGTCAGTGTGTTCCTTTCTTTTTTTGCGAGAAAGAAGGAATGAAGAGAGAGGGAGAGATTCAGAGTCAGTGTGTGACTTTGAATGAGTTGCAGAAAGAGAAGCATCATGTTCTTTCCGCGAAGAACAGAAAAGTCGTTCTGTCTTCTGTCCGCATCAGCATCATTGTCGTGATCGTCATCGTCATATTATTCTGTACAGATGTAGCAGTAAAGTAAGTACATAGAAGAGAGTGTGTTGTGTCTTGTGTTGAGTAGCAAAAAGCTAGATGTGTAGTACAAGTTGGTTTTGCATGCTGTTTTGTATGTAGGAACACAAGAGATATTTGTATGAGCTCTTGTATTATATGATCATGATGACGATCATGACGATGATGAAAAAGACGAGAGAGCGAAGGAGAGGAGTAAAATAACTTAAGTAAGTAGTGTGTTGTGTGTGTAGTAAAGTAAGAAGTCGAGAGAAGAAGAATAAGTTGTAAAGTATCTATCACTCTTCTTCTCTTCTCCTTCTTCTTCTCAGTCCTTTTCTTACTTGCACACACATTTACTACATTACAAACATTACTTACACACTACATATTTTACACACACACAAGCATGTATAAGGATAAAAGGGAAATCGTGTCTTGAAGGATTAGCATAATCCAATGGCTGATAGGACAAGATGTTGGACAAGCCCCAAGACAAACTACGAACAAGGGGGAGCTCATCCAATCCCAGAAAAGGATCCACCCAATTGGTTCCAAATCGGGTCAAAAAGGAGGTTCCCCCTTGGTCTTCCTACCCATAGATGCGATTGCGTCTCGCTTCGCCAACAACACGGGAGCGTATACACTTTACACATTATTCTCCTACGCTCCACACACAAAAACCAACTTTGTGTGTGTGTGTGAGTCGATAAAGCCCCTTTTTGCTAGTACACATGTAGTAGTACAAACTGCTTCTTGCATTGTATTGGATATTATATGCTCCTTTTGCATTACATTATCATCATTCCATGCTTCTCATGTTATACAACACCAAAAAACTTACTACTCCTGCTGTTATGCTTATTATGCTCTATTCTGCTCGAAATTCGTTCAACCAACTTGTTAAAAGCACATGTAAGTAAAGTAAAGTGTACGCTGTTTCTTCTCTTGTAAGCACATTAGTATACATGGTAAGTACACAATACATGGACTACAAACTACTTACTTGCACACTCTTCATGTTCTACAGTCATCCTCTCCTTTTTCTCATCTCGGCCTTTTCTCAATTCATCCTTTGTTGATGTTGTTACTTCGCTATTGTTGCTGCTGCTGCTCTAGTGATGTTATAGAAAATGCATACATCGTTATTAATACGATATATAAAACCGAAATAATATATGAACCAACCACTAGTTCCACTCGAAACTCACACCTGAACATATAATAATAATAAAAGACGGGCTTTATTCAATATATGTTAGCATTAAACAAGCAAAGGAAAACTGAGAATTCATAACAATCAACATCACCACCAACATACATAGTCTACAACACGACATTATATTACGCTGCTGTTGATATTAAGCCATCTGATACAATTTTACACATCAATATATATGAGCACGGCAAAGGTTCGCTTATTTTTCCTGCGAGCTCGGTTTTCGGATTGTGTGGAACGGGAGAAAATGGTCTAAGCTTATAATCTTTTGCGTGTGTAAAAGTATAGAGGCGGTGTTGATGATGATGATGCTGGTGATTGTGTGCATGGTCGTGGTACTGGTTTTGTATGCACGCAGAAGGCATCTGTATCTAGGTATATTTGTATGAAAATAAAACATATATATTATCTATCCAGTTCCATGCTAAGCAAGTTCAACTGCGAGAAAACTACCACTTTACCTTATACTTATCATCATTATCACAAGAGACAGGCAAACTTATTTGCTGCTGCATTTATTGCATGGTTTCCCTCTTGAGCCGAGTGTAAGCTCACAACAACAAAGCATTAGGCAAAAGCTAATGGCAAGCAAACAACACTTTTTTATTTGCAGATATATCTAAAAAACGTATGTATGCATATTATGTACAAATAAATGCATAAAGGTATGTCAGATTCCACACATAAAAGTGTTATTATTGTTATTATACCCCGATGAACACACAAAGGTATGTTTTCCAGGCTAAATCGTCTGTTCCAATAATAATACATGGCAAATACAAAAATATGCATAGAGTTTTGTTGTAGAACATTATTAGTTTGTGGTTCGCAAAGTATTTTGTAACAACGAGAAAACCCCTTTTTGCTCTTTTTAAAAACCAAAGTACAGCAAGTATGTATGTACATGCATGCAGTGCAAGCAATCATCATCCAATTCACCGCACATTTTCTCTCATTCCTGGTTCTTTGCAAAGTAGCTCAGCTCGGGACGACGATAACGACGGGACTTTATGGACTGTGAATGTGAAAGAAAGCCCATGTGTCCGTCGTCCGTCCGTCACTCTCCCTCTGTATGCTCCCGTCTGACTGACTGACTCAACGGAACTGACTGATGTGAGAAGAGAAAAAGGCAAAAAGCAAAGGCATAGAGAGCATCCAAACAACGTGCATTTATTCTATTATTACAATCGCAGTCATGGTAGTGTGGTAGTAAACGGGCGTGTTGATGTTGATATTACTACTACTTTAAGTTTACTCGCTCACTCACTGTTGCTGTTTTTACCATTTACCACCGCACACATCCCCGTCTCTCTTTCCTTGCTATTGTGTATTGTATATGGTTTTGTTCAAGTCATCGCATTATTACCACTATTATCAAGATATGTGTGAGTTGTGCTTTGCTTGCATTGCCGTAAAGCAGTAAACCCGGTTTTCTCCATTTCCATTCTATTGGCATCAAAGCAATGGAACAAATATCATGAAAGGTCCACTCTTGTGAAACGTACATACATGTATGGACAGAAGAAGAGGCAGCATCAGATCAAGCACACACACAAGAGCGAGGTGTTATATAGACATACATACGTGTAGGTACATTCACAACAGCACACGAGTATAATGTATGTATGTACCTAGGTGTACGATAAATATACATTCACATTATATAAAGATACCTTGAGAGAAGCACATGCACACATAAAATTTGGCTTTTATATGAAAAGTAAGTTGAGTTGGGTATATAGCCAACAGTTGCCTTTCTGTGGGACTTGCTGCATGTGTGTACTACTGAGTGATCGCGTACTCACTGTTCTGAGAGGTAAGTGCATGTGAGTGTGTACTAGCAAAGTAAAGAGAGTTAGTAGAGAGAGAGAGAAGAAAAACTCTCGTACTTACATTTACTACATAGTCTCTAAGGTGATCATGCTTCAGTAGTAGTAGTCTGTCAGAGAACAAGAACAAGTAACAACAAACACACAGTAGAGTAAAGCAGTAAGTGAGGAGAAGAGAGTGTGAGCCTAGGCCACAGCCAGCACACTGAGAGCATATTATTACTATTATTTGCCTTTATAGAGAGGAAAGAGGAAAACGTGCGTGCAGCAAACACATTTCGAAAGAATCGAGAAAGAAGAAGACGAAGAAGAGCCTTTTCATTTGATGATGTTTTGTTGTTCATCATCATCTCTGCTCAAGTGAACACTTAAATAAATCTTGAACCTTAAAACCTTATGGTTTTCGCGGTGAAACCCCGATTACATATTATTGCCTAAGCAAGCAAGCAAACTATGAGTACAATTATTTCTCCAAGAAAGAGTGACTAGTGGTGTTAAACACTTTTAATTTGCAACATCGCATCCCCAACCAACGACGACGACGCCATTATCAACGTCACGTCTTTAAACAGCAAAAATAAGCAATAACAAGTGAAGTGTGCAATCACAATCAACATCTCTCCATTTTATCATCTAAGCAGCCCTGTGCTCTCCTTTTGTTTATTATTGCCATTACATAGAAAACCACTTGCTCTGGTTTTTCGTTCCAGCCGAACTAGGGCTACTCTTTTGCTAATCTCTTCCTGTTGTGTTTTATTAAAGCATCTACTAAGCTGCCGCCACCACAGCTCACCATAGTCTCTTACCGACTGACACACAACAACACAAGTACCATCAACAAACGCTTGGTTGGTATCCACGAGAGAGAAATCCTGTCAGTTTTACTGTGGCTGTGTGGCATGCATGCAAGAAAGCATGATCCAATAGCAAACACTTTGCATCTTGAAAAGATTTTTTCTTTCATGAATCATACCAGTCAGTCAAATTAAACCAGTGTGTTGTTTAATTACATACATCACAACAACAACTACAAGCCAGCGAAAAGAACACGAGCTCTTCTGCATTCATTTAAAAGAAGTAATTTGACAAAAAAAAACTATTTGAGTTCACGTAACCGACTAATTGCATTGCAATCATCGTCATCAACAGCAAGAACAACTGTTACTGGAACATGTGAAATGAGTTTAAGTAGTAGCAATATAGCAAACTAGACGAAAAGTGAGTGAAGGTCAATATATATTTTTTTCTTCTTCTCAGCAGCAAAGCGTTATCATTTTATTATAGTGCATAAACATTTACGACTTTTTAGTGACTTGGATCATTACCACTTTATCAAACACCTTGATCAACTAATGTAATTACCACCACTACATTGTATACAACTGCTACATACACAAGCCAGCTTTGTGCACACAACTTACATGCATCTATTCATCATCGTGAGAGTGACATGCTTCTTGTAAGAACAAACAACAAGGCATGCGTCTCATACTATTATGATATGATAAATTGAATGAAAAACTAAAAACTGGACACAAGGAGACCAAGAGTTTTACTGTTTCTGTTCCTTCCTTATAATTTGGTCTTATGATTTGCTACAAAATAACAATACCGTAGAGTACAGAACTATATTAGAAACTGGAGCAGCAGTAGAAGAAATTTTGTGCTCGACAACAGTTTTTAATTAATCTCGTGGACCATGTCATACTTTGGCTATTCCCCTTCATCTGGTCCACCACCACCTGTCCCATCATCTGCAAATGGTGCAACGTCTGCTGGTAATCCTGGTGCCGCCGTCAATTATACCAACAACGTGTCAGTAGGAGCCAACAATAATAACAATCAGGTAAGAATGAAATTGCTCAAGTTTATCAAACAAATTTTAACGAAAAACAAGTCTAGTCTACTCGATGATAAGAACTGAGTACAGTGTGATACATGCAAGTTATATAGCGCCAGTATGTATGCATATGGAAGAAAGCCAAAACGCCTCTACAAAAGAGTATCGTTTTACAAAGAGGCAATTAAAACAGGAACGACGATGATAGCGAAGAGGATCCTTTGATCCCAACGATTTTTTTCTTTAAACCTCATCGGCAAATGAAAGAAATTATTCTAGATGATTGTATGGATAGTGTGAAAATGGTAATAAAATTGCTAGGTATTTTTGCACTCGCTATATACGTATATATATGCACAACTAGTTAGGCATGTATATTATGTTATTATTATGAGTGGATTCATATATAGCAATCACTCATCATCATCAGTAAAAACTCATTTTTAAATAACATTTTTGTCCGGTAAACCGGCTAAAAGATAAAAAAATATTCCACTTTATAGATATGACTTGTAACAACTGCACTCAAAAGTTTGCTTTGCATTCCAATTCCATCCAACTACCCATTCTGTCGCACTCCTGTACTGTACACAAGCCAACTAAAGCAAGCAAGCATACTAGTGCACTTTGTTTGTTATGATTAAACGTTATAATGTGATGGTGTGATGAATTGCTATGATTCCCACGATTATTGTCTCACTCCTCCCCTGATTATTAGGTAGGGTCCTCTTAATAACAACATTTATTTCCGTACAATGGTTTTTATACGCTTTTTTGTTTGATTAGTGTGTAGGTACCCGTAACTTGAGAGGAACGCGTGTTTAACCTTATAAAAGGATGATAATGATGATAATCAAAGTAATATGCACAAAAATACATCTTCCTACAAAAGACGCAAAGTATCAAGATTAGCACACATGAAACCGGCAGGTAGCTTTAATTTTTTTGGTAAAAATCCAGCTGTTGTTGATAACAAGTAAATAATATAGTTCAACCAAGTCTAGTCCATGGTCTAGCCGCAAAGTCAATCTCATTCATCGTTATTATTGTTTGAGGTGTACCTATGTAGTATCTGTCGCAAAACTATAAAAGTTAGGTGATATACATACCATTTTTTCATACAGCACAAGAGAACGAACCAAAGTTCAACAGTATTTTTAGATATGCATTCTGCATAATAAGCCAGCATATTCATTGTGTGTAAAAAAGGCCGGCCTATGATTACTGTCATTAGTTCCGGGAAACTACACTCCTGTAATCATGTTGTCACGGTCTTCTCCAGCTGAGTGAGTGAGCGAGAGCTCACAGCACACCTACTAAACCCATACATTTCAGAGTTGATCATGTTGGTTTTTTATCGTGATAGCAGAGTTAAGTAAAGGTACTTTGATGGTCTTTTTCTTATCACAAAACTCCACTTCCTTTTTTGAGCAAAGAAGGAAAAATACCATGCAATGCTGCTGCAAGCTTACAGTTCAGCAACACCCAAACAGGGAGAGTTTGTGTGCGTTTTAAAATATGTTATAATAATAACGCGTTGCTGCGATTTCCCGTGGTGCATTGCATTCATCAAAGCCCCCGGGCATTTTTATCATGATGTCTTAATTATTAATCTGGCGATTAAGCATGCAATTTATAAATAAATGGGATGATGATGATGATGTATTTCTTGTTGTTGTTGTTCTTTTTCTACTTGCTGCGTGCGGAATATCAAGTGAGACTGATTTTTAGTGACGTGAAAGAAAAAAAAGAAGAGAAGAATCATTATCATCGTCGTTGGTTATTTTACTCAACAGACTCAGAAAATTATTTTAGCCGTGCTATTTTCAAGGCACTTAGAAAGGCATTCTTATAGTTATCCAGTTGAAGACAAAAATTTTTAGACAGTTAACTCATAAATTTTGGCTACTAAAACGTACCCCCCAAAAATCTGTCAAGGTGGAGACCGAACAGCATACACCGGTAAAACCCGTACGTAAAATTTATCCATGTTTAATTAAAACTAGTTCAGTACAAGCAATAAGAGTATTTTATTGATGCTTGCCACTATATTTTGCATGCATGGATATCAAATATAAATGTGTACGCTTTTGATAATTATTTTGTGATAATGCTGATGACAAAAGTCGTGTATTTATCATTTCCTTCCCATCCTGCTGCTGTCGTTGTATTACTACTTTTGGTCATGTTAATTTTCTCGATTAATTTTATGTTCATGTAAGCAAGGATGTAGGACAGTGGGCAACATATTATATGCCTAGGTTCTATGTACTCTCCAAAAGCAGCCAAAGTTAATACTGATTTCGTTTCTTCATGTCGTGTTTATTACATTTTCAACGTTTTTCAATTATGTAGATAAGTTGGGTCTTCCGTACGTATTGTAGGTAATTGAAGCTTCTTATCCACAATAAATGTTTAATCGAAAGCCCACCACATTGCCGTTGTAGATTTCATTATCAGTTTATCCTGTTTAATCTGTTCATGGAAAACCTCTGGTAACATATCATACACACATTTGGTTGTCTTCATGGATAAACTTTTGCTTTGCATTTTATAAGTAAAGATAAAACGTAAATTAAAAGCTTCTCCGTCAACGTTTTTGGTTACATTCGTCATGTCTCATGATGAGAATATCGAATGGAATATCATGTAGTTAGTTGCTTGCTGTGTGGTTTGCTCCGTGCCCTATGTTGTATTTTATTTTACGGTTAAAAGTTTCATTTCATCGGGTAGTTTCCTCTCATCCGAGAAACAAGGATTTTTTTCAAAAACTTTTTTACACCGAATAAAAGATAAATGAATATATAAATTATGAATTCAGTCAGACATTGAGAGAGTGTGTGCGAACGGGAGAGAGAGAGAGGACTTTTTTGGGATGTCGTGCCACATGAGAAACACATTTGTAAAATGTATTTAAACATTTCGTCTGGCAATGAGAAGGGAAGAGAGGAGAAAATACACGCACACATAGAACAACACACACACTCTCTCTAGAGTACATTTTACGGAAATTTGCATAAAATATTACTAACTCCATGACTGGTCCCCGTCTATATTCGTCAAAATGAAAGTATATACGCACTCAACTACTTAATATATTACATTTGCACACTTTTGGAAGAGAAAGAGAAGGAAGTAAAACACAATGCCTTATGGCAAGTCAAAACCAGGAGGAGCACGGCACAAAAGCAGCCAAGCATGAAATGATATGATTATTATTTTGTGCATTATAAACCTCTTCTTTTCTCAGTCCTCTAGTTAAATTTTCCTTATTCACTTCATATTATACCTGGCCTGTTTTGAAGTAATGTTAAGCACGGAAAATTATTATTGTTTTGATGCTTTGCGTGCAGAGCTTCTTTTTGTTCTCCAGCCAAGAAAACAAAGGAGTTATGTATATTCTGCATTATAGAAAGTACAGAGTTACGGCAGAGGTGGCATGACACATTATTTTCTTAATTTATAATGCATGCCCGGATTAGCGTATTAGGAAAACGGTGCGCTTCACTCCTTGTCCCTCTCTCGTCAAGTAATTTTATCCGCGAGTATGGCATATATCCATTCATTTTGATTTTGATAGACTTTAATTTTCCTTAAAACCTTATTAATATTTTAGCAAACTGATTTGGCTTCATGAGGAATACATGAGAAAATTCCATGTTGTAATGGATGGGTGTAATTTAATATAAGAAATATTAACCCACACACAAATTTACACAATCGTTATTATCACCACACCATTTTGTGTACATTGGTATGCATTTAAGTATATGCCTCGTCTCCTACAGAGTGTGTGCGCTTAATATAATATTTACCGTTGGACACTTTTTTAGCTATTTCTTCGCTCTTAATATTATTACTACCAGTAAATTGTGTGGTGGACTATGGATATATAAGCTTTTACGCTAGAATTTATAATAAATATATAACAGCCCCATAAAACCAGCACACAGTCAATCAATAAATATTATTATAATTCATCCACTCACGTGTGTGTGGACAGCTCATGGTGATTTATGTACGATTTTCTGATTTTGACACTTGTTGTTTCAAAGCAAGCAAGCTGGCAAGCTTATTTGGAATTGACGTAAAAGATGTGTGTCCAAAGTAAATATTCAATATTACATTTCCACACACGCATTTTGACATTCTCCATTTTATTTTGCGTTTATTCCTTTTACGCGACTGCCAATTGCTTGTCTTTACGGTTATTTTCTTGCTGCCTCTATTATTTCCCCACACATTTATAATGTTCATTCCATTCCACATTGATTTTGGGTGCTTATTAACTATATAAGAGTCAATAATTTCTTACTGGCTTGAGCAAATATGTTTGAGTGAGAGAAACTGCTGTATCAAAACTCACATCACACACTTTTCTTTGGTGACAAAGTGTGCACATAACTTACAAACAGACATAATAATAAATTGTGTGAACAACTCAAACTTGTGACACTTAATCATCAACATTCCTGTAGGGCAGTGGTGTAGACATCAATACATAAGGTAGTTATATATATATAATATACAAAACGCAGAGGAGTGGAACTTTTTGTTTAAAATTTCGATTTGATGGTTTGGCTAGGTTTGACATACAAATGTACATAATACTATGCATCATAATTTAAACAGTGTGAAGATTTAAAGTAAAACAAATACATACATTCATCCTACTATATACCTAAATCAAACTCATACATTGGGAATTTTGGTTTAGATTGGGATTTCAGTTGAAGCATTGTTGATTTAAGATAAAATGCGTTTTGTTTACCATTATACCTTATTAAAAGATAATAAACTTTTAACAGCTTTGGATTTATTGTTAAGCTTTTGTATTAAAAGTAATCCTCAAGTGTTTATATAACTCAGTACTCTCTCAGTATATACACATCCTCTTTATTAACGTACATTATTTATGTATTTTTTGCCATCACATTTTGGCACTTCTTCTATTGTAATTCTGATAATGTTAAAATATTGTTTACAAATTGATTACATGCTCATATGTATATACAAAGTATAATTTGTGTACTTGTGGATGGACAAAGTAGTAGTGATTATTATATTGTGCTCTGTAAATCTTGTTAAGTAGTAGTTATCGGTTCGACTCAGTTTAGTTTAGTTTGAGCAGTTATTGTGGCTACATTGGATGGTTGTTGATGGTTTTGATTGCTACTAAAGTTTGTATATAAATTCTATTTCCAATCACTAGTTACTGGGATCCCCAAATTCCTCCTCTGGAGTCATGAGTGGCTCAACATCACCCACAGGAGTGACCACATCACCGGGAACATCTTGTTGCGAGGGTGGTCGTCCCCTCGTAACAGACCCGGTAACCGGGCAAAGCGTGTGTTCATGCCAATATGACCCTGCCAGATTGACCTTATCATCATACCCAAGACTTACTGCGTATCCACCTAATCCATATGCACCAGCGACTGAACAAAATCCTTATCCATCACTCGAGTCCTCAGCCTTTTATTCGCCATTGGTAAGCACAAAAAACACTATAAAAATTTTGTACAGTATGTCTATATAACTAGAATATGATTAACATAATTATTGGGTAATTTAAAAAAAAGTTTGCACATCCTTATATACATCTATATATAACAACATCGTTTTAGCTCATTATGATATTTTTTACTCAGTATCTTCACAATTCATTAACCTCCGATATTATGATTATTATGACAATGATTGTTATTACTACTACCATTATTACACCATAATCAGCCATTCAAGCAGATCATTTTTATTGGTGTCCCACCAAAAAGTTTAACAGGCCATGAGCACACTATACCTACCACCAAATCATGCTTGCTACTTGCTACAACTACCACCACGCTAAATATTATATCGACAGGACGGAGAATATAAAAAACTGTAACATGAAATGAGATCCTATTAAATGTCATAATTATGTATATTGGGGCAGTTAGGCGTGTGGTAAATGTGCATTTAGCCGTGAAATTACATTGTTGATTTAGTGTTTTATGTTGTGAGAGGTGACATGCAAGACAGGCAATTCAAGTATAAAAGTTGTGCTATACAGTAGGAGTAGTTAGTTGGAAGGAGTAGACAGCAGAACCACACACTCTGAATAAATACATACAGAACAGAGCACACAGAGACGCACATTATTTGGTTGTATATAGACATCTCCTCCACCAAGCTACATTATTGGTGTCAGATTAATCGCTTTTTCTTCTTTTTAAACTGCTGCTGTAATAATAATAATGTATCTGCCATGTATTTACATGACTTGTCCTACACTCCTCCATTTAGTAGTAGTAGTAGCCCATTAATAGACATAATAGTCATCATCACCACATCACATCAACATACACAAACATTTTTGTCTTATTTTATGTTTTATTCGTACGTATTCTTTCCTATTTTTCAAGTTGAATCGTTTTGGTAATTTCACCAGAAATGTATATGGCAAGGCTATAACAATAATAATATTTGTTTTTTCAAAAAAATGAGACACCATACCATATAGTCAGAATATAATGACGGAGACGGTGGTGGTGTCGGTGATATGGCGCATGCCTTAAGTCAACTTGTTCCTTTTTCATGCTGTTTTTTTTGCCTTGCCATTTTCATCGTATTCGCATCATCATCGTCATCATTATTGTCGTCGTGAACATTATTATGATCATATCGTCTCGCATATCGCGTTGTTTCTGGTAGTACTAGTAGTCGTATCGCAAGTCGTAAAGACATGGTCATGTCTAACCGTGTGGCATATTATCATATGGCGTGGCTTTCTAGAAAAGTACTATAATATATACCCATTAAATTAGCATATAGCATTACACACGTATGACGAGTTCTTGAATTAATAGGCAATAAAAAATTCTGGAGCAATGTTTGAAGGAAAAAAATGTCATCATGATGATGAGCATGATTATTATGGTGATGACTGTGTGATGCGCTGGTGGCTCTGTGTGTGCTACTGCTGCTGCTGTAGCTGTCGTCGTGCATTCTTACATTCATTTCGTACATTATTATGCTGATATGCCAATTTTTACGCTCGTAAAACTCATGTAATTACTTTTTCAAACTAATAAGCGAACGCGTTTTATTCCCTCATTAAACATGACGGTGAATGATCTTCACCATCATCATCCTAGTCGTCCTCAACATTATCATCGTCATGAATGAATCGTGATTATCTCTGCAAGAAATGATGCAGACGAGGAGGGTTACTGGCAGTTAAGCTAATTTAGTGAATGGCTTAAAAGTGTAGGCAAAGTTGATGATGCATGTTGTTGATAGATACTCAAACAAGACAAGATAGTGACAGCACTAGTCCTAAATAAAACAGCATAAAACTTTCAACAGGGTCGAGTAATTAGCCATCAGTGTATCTTCCATTCAAAGAAATAACAGACATAAGTAGTATATGATGAGATAATCCGATAGGTTTATATAAATGTTCTGAGTAGGTATATGTTGCTGTACATAATGAATGATTGCCTTTTTAATTTTTTGTCTGGAAAAAAAATGTTTTTTTTCCTTCGTGGTGAGTTATCGCATTGCTTAATTTATATTTCTTCAAGTCATTCCATTCATTCATTGTGGCATTACTCAGCATAAAATATGTTACATGGCTTTCTGAACTTTAGACAGAATTCCAGAGAGAGAGGAGACTTGATAATAATATATACTTCTTTGTGGCAACGTGTAAGAGGATGTACATGACAGCATGAAATCAGGAATTACACGGAGGCATAGATGCATGGATAATGGATGGATAAATATCACGAGCAACGGGACACAAAAGAAGGGAATAGAAGAAAATTGATGCCTGTTTGTTTTTGGGTTGATTTGTGAGGAAAGGCGAGAGACATTGTTTGACTTGTTAAGAAAAGGACATAATTTGTACTTTTCTTAAGTGGTTTAGTTAAAATAAAACGAAGCGAGAGAGAGAGGGATATGGATTGTATAACAATGTACACATATTATTGCTATTATACTGTAGACGAGGCAAGATGAGACCCTGTGTGTTGAACACATGTAAAAAGTCAAAAAGTCAGCTAAAGACAGGGTAATATAAGTACAAAAGTATTGGTGCGCTCTGTGTGAAAAGAGACATGGGAGTAGTCGAGTAAAGAGTAAGTAGTAAGTAAGTAGCGTAATAATAATAATATAATAAAAGGGTCGCGTCTGCTGCCCGCAGTCTACTTAAGGATTTTATAGCAGTTTTAGAACTTTATAAGCTTTTTAGTGCGGTGGCTCGACTGCCGGACAGACAAGAGACGCAGACGATGACTGCTGTGACGACTGGCTGTTTTGTGTGCCTTTTCTGTGACTCTGTAAGATGAGCTAGAGATTGATGCATTTTTACGCATATTGTACACGTTCATAAATACCTTTTGGGAAAAAAGAAGAATGTACACGTCTGCTGTTATGCAGAAGTTGTAATAATGGTGGCAGTAGTAGTAGTAGTTACAGAAAAAAGGGATAAAACACAAAGTGTTATGTTTTGTAAGAGGAGATGGCTCATTTTTTTCCACGTCCTCCGTTGTTGTAAACTGTAATGTATATACAAGTGATATGGTGGACAAAAAGATACAATGATGTTGTTATATATGATGTTATATTGATAAATAAATATATTATTATAAGTACATATTATGCACTTTTCGTTCTTGAATGGAATCTCAGTGTTTTAACTGATAATGGATGTGTTTGTCAGGGTGGGGCGTACGCAGGCCTGAAAGAAGGGAGCGGAACTGGCGACGTGTCATGCTGGCCAAACCCTGGGAGTCTTCAGTCCGGCTACTATCCTTATGACCCGACCTTCGCAGCAGCATACGGGTCAGTCTTTTAATACCTTATAAACGTATATATTTTCAGTTACGATAATCCTGACTATATATTCTTGTCTGTTGTAATACGCTTATATACCTACTTCCTCTGCTTTCCTCCTGTTTTCAAGTTTCTCACTAATCATTTATATAACAATACGACGATATTATGCAGTTTTATACAACTTACGTATGTACATAATATTATCCTTTCTGCTAAGCTCATTGTTACCACATACTGGTCACATGAAATTTCATGATCCCACACACTGACTTGCCCAAATTAGATTAGAGAGCTAGTCACTACTGGAGAGATGATGCTTTGATGCCTACTACGAAAAGATGCGTGGTAGTTAGCCTCAGCTCTTTCTGATTTATTATGACAGGGTCCGTACCCCCTTATGCCTCTTCTCCAGCACGGCAATATATCATGGATCTATTACGTTTTATAATGTATGTATAGTAAGCGAAACCACAACAATATGCAATGGTGTGGTGGTGGTGCTGCTGTTGCACTTCCTTTTCCAGTCCAAGTCCACTCCATATTAAGTATCACTCACTCAGTCAGCCAGTCACTCTTTCTTTTTATAAGCAACAGCATTAGCATCATCAAAGATCATGATCATCATTTTCAACAGTGCTATGCTGAGGAGAGCTTATCATCAACCATAACAGCAGTAGCTTTTCATCCCCTTTTCTCCATCTCCATCCATTCTCTGTTGAGTGGAGCGTATTACTGATGATGATGATGCCACTCTGTTGGCCACTCTGAGACAGCAGAGCTTGAGTGATATTAATGCCCAGTCAGATCACCCCACTTTCTTCCTCTCACATCAGACCATCACAGACGGAATTCTCTCTCAGAGTTTTGTGTGCACGAACTACGAACCCCCTTCCTCTTTCCTTTCCTTTCCCATTTTATTTATTCTCAAAGCTGTTGAACTGACTGACTGACTCAATTCGGCTGGAAAACAAATCATCCCTCTGCCTCTGCTTCACTTTTTATATACCTCCACATTTCATTTCTCAAGTCTTATTCCATTAGTTTTCCACTCCACCACCTCCAGTCTTATTTACCATTCTTAAAGAATTACGGAATTAAATAGGTTGGATCTTTTTCATTCCCTCTATTATCTCCCTCTCACTCACTCACGGTCCCAGCAGCAGCAACAAGGAAAGGGTTTGCGCTGTTGCCCTATTTATAAATTCCGCATGTCAGATTTTATTTCATTGAATTGCTTTAAATTATACATGAGACGGCCAGCGATGGCCACTCATTTAGTGGTTCTTTACCACCAGCAGACAAACGGAGCAGTACAGTTGAAAGGTATGAAAAATTCCTCCTTATGGAAATATTCATTGGAGTGTAGTCTAAAAGAAAGAGAGAGAGAGAGCAGCAAGTGGGCCTCATGAAATTTTAATTGAATTAGTGGGTAGTTGGTCTTAAATAACTCAATAATAATATTTTCCTCAAGGGATAAAAGGAAAAGTTCCATATTTCAGATAGCAAAGTAGCAAAAGTATTATTCCACTGACAAGTATCATTTTCTGGCAATAACTTTATACTTTATAAAACGTAATTGACACACATCTGGTTGACCATCACCACCACCACCACTGAAATGGGAACATCAGTGAAACCTTACCTCTATTAAAGTATGTATTGATTTCAAAATGATGTTTTTATTGGACATCATCCCAGTATTTTCTCCAGAAAATATTTCCAAGTTTTTCCCCCAAGCTGGTGGGAAGAAATCTCCAACCTCTCTCACTCTGGTTGGTGGATACACTTTTTGGCATCCCTCTGACTCTTGAATAAGTAATATAAAATCCATAATCTTACTCACTATTGCCTTTATAAATGTGGAGATAAAGATTGTCTAATAGTGGTAGGTTTCACGGTATGTAATCTGATCTCTGTGGAATACATAAATCCATCTGCACAAGCTGTGTGCATGTGAGTTACTGTGAAAAAATGTTACCTTTTTATTCTATAAAATAGTGTCTTTTATCTTCTGGCGTGCCTTTCGTTTCTTTTCTTTTTTTGCTACTGCCATTCGTTTGGTAGTCAAGATGTGGCCACATTTCTACAAACGAGCAAACAATTTTCTTTTAGAGACCAAAAAGGAAGAAAAACGGAGCATACAAATTTCTTGTGTCTTTGTGAGGTGCAAATAGCAATAATCGAAATTGAATCAATTTTTCCCTTTTTCTTTCTATTCCTCCATATTTTTCACTTACTTAACTTGGTTACTTTTTCTGTAAACCACATAATCTTTTTTTTTCACTTGCGAACGTTTTTTCGTCCTTAGCCCATGGGCCAATAAACAATTTATTTAGCTAAAGCAATATTCCATCCTAGTTTCTATCTACTTTTCATGGTGCTTGTGATACAGCGTTAAAATTGTCTTAATGTAACCGACGAATTCAATCTGCCATTAATCTGGAATTTTCAGATCCTTTACAGCTTTTTATGGGTGTTGCAAATTGACAAAGTGCATGTATGCTGTCTGTGTTACGCCTGCTGTTTATAGATTAGATTCGCGGTAGTAGTGGCAAATAAGAAAGTTGCAACCGTAAAGAGAGATAAAGAAACCCGATCTGCAAAAATACATAAAACAATATACCTATTGATTATGTGCTACAACACAAGACTATCCTTGTTCTTTTCATGTGCGCTTTTGTAAGTGAGTATACAGAATAAGAGGTCTCGTTTGATTTTGGTTTCTCTCTCTCTCTCTCTCTCTCACACACACTCTCTCTCTCTCTGACAAGTGGCCAACCGCAAAAACCACCACGAAACAATCTAGCTTTTCTCACTCTGATATTTATACCCGTACTTATAGAGTCATTATTATCAGGTAATGTTATATATTATTCCATTTTTCACTCCAAGTGGATACCTACCAGTAAAAGAGCTACAAAAACATTAATTTTCTCATATGCACCGTCATTAAGCTTCACGCTATAATAGATTCCTTTTCGTTTTCCTACTTCTCTTCAAATTTCTTTCGGGTAAAAAGGCAAAACTAACAGGCAAATGGATAGTACAAGGAAGAATGATGATATAAAAAGTTATTTTGCTGGTCTAAGCTTGCATGCATGCAAGCATGCAATGCAACGCAACGGCCACTTGATATTTATGCACATTTAGATTTTGTCTAAAGATAAACCAGTATATGCCCAGGCTCTAGACAGGCTCTTCTGGGTAGCATGACTATGCAATAATGTGCACACAGACAAATATCATATAAATTGAATAAATACATTGTAGATTTTATGGTCTTCTTCGGCTACTTACTTTACTACTGTTTTGTATGTCTAACTAACCACTTGCTCTTTTAAAAACAAATATACATGACTGTAATATTCGTCTTGGTACTCTCTCCCAGGGAATTGATCTCATATTATGATACCTTCCACAATTACTTCGCCTCTCTGGTCTCATCCATCTCTCTATTTGGTTATGGTTAAGTAAATTCAAAGTATTCTCTTTCCTGAGCAGTATAAGAAGCTACTAAAGTAGTAACAGTGGATAGTTTTGAGTGTGCGGGATCCATACTGCCTCAATGACTTTTTTTGCTGATTCTTCCGTTCCTGTTAACTTAAGCTTTATTGCTGATGATGGGTTGGATCATCTCCACGATTATTTGATGCTTTACTTTTTGATCAAAGATAACAAAACGTGCATGTGTGTGTCTGCTGTGTGTGCAGAAAAATGTCTGAATGAAAAAAGTAGCTCTAATGTGCTCATGTGTAATACGTGCAAGCGCTCAAGCTCATACTCGCATGCGTATGCTCATACTCACTCACCCGTTCACCAAAAGACACACAGCTTATGCTCAACTCGGGGGTTAGGCGACCGTGACGAATCAAGAAAAATTGATGAGAAAACTCTTGCGAGAAAGAGAAGCAGAGAGAGGAAGCGAAATTGATGGTGAGGAGGAAGATCATGTTGATGAGCGCGGCAACTGATGTGCAGTGTCTCTCTGTGTTTTTATGGGTTGGCTCAAAGGAAGAAATGGAGAGTCTATTGTGGAAAGTATTCATCTACCGATATCTATTACGGCTGAGAGAAATAAAGGCAACAATATCATTTTTATTATTTATTTATTCACACACGGATGGACAAATTCAGAATATTGGGGTAGGCTGTGTGACTAGCCGTCTGCAACAATTCGTTTAGTTTGAGTTAGCCTTGCTGCTAGATAGGCAGTGGTGCTACTAAATGCTAATGTGCCACACTATTTTGTTCGCTTTACATGATGGCAATAATAACACACATCATTATTGGAGCTGTTATTGCAAAAGACGGAGAAGCGTAACACGGCCGTTCAAACATAAAGGGCAAACAACTTTTAGCAGCGGTAGTAACATTTTTATAATCGTCTCTAAAAGCTCCAAAACATTAATATTATGTTCCTCTTTCCCATATAATACATATTGCAATAATGGCTGTAATAATAGAGTTTACGCTTTATTTTCCCCGTTAATATTTTATTGCATTTTGTGCAAATATGCGTGTCGAGGTAGTATTGACTTGCTGTTGCTCTACACAACTTACTATGAAGAGGATATTACAGCAGGGACCTTGATTGAAGCGTGGCGCTGCGCAGCTCAATTACCAACTTTGTTTATTGAGTTATTCTTTTTGCATATCCTATTGCATGCCTGGCTGTGCCTTTTCTCTTCTTCTAATGCCCGAATTTTTCTTCAAATAAATAAATTTAAATGTACATATATACGTGTTCTTTCCGTAAGTAAAATAAATGTCCATGCAAAATCTCATGTCATGGTGCACTTACAATTTTGTTGTTGTGTTGTGCTGTTGTGAATTTATGCGTATACAACTTCATGTACCCACGTCGCGACAATCTTGTAACAATCGTAATGTATATTTTCATTCGTACATATAATGTCAACCAACATAATTCACAAAGGAGTAGGCAAGCAATATTCCTTTTGCTACGTTTTTTGCCACTGCGAGTGTTGCTGTGGCTCGTTTACCCATAAAATTGAAAGAAGACTGTGTGTGCGACTCGGAAATGCCCGGCTAACCAGACGGAAACCCGGTTGAAGGAAATGCATTAGCTATTCGTTGTTATTATTGCGTTTGTTGGTTGGTGAGAGAAGGGGGAGAATCTAAACGTACGTATACGTAGGTATAAATGTTATACATACGCATCATACCGTACACCAGAATATACACATCATCTAAGTGAGGTCACAGCAGGGAACAAGAAATCAAAAACGGCAAGAATAAAAAGGGTTGTCTGTCACATTGTCGCCTATATACCTACATAAAATGAATGCCTTTATTATATCACGACATTTTGCTACTGTGCGAGTAGTGGTGGCGAAGTGCAAACCAACAAAAAAAATCGCTTGTCTTGTTTGAATCCATAACATCTCATTTTTTTCTTGCTTGCATTCATTTTCAACACAATGCAATGTCACCATGATCGTCACTCTTCTACTCACCCAGTCAGATGTTGGACAACATTCGCCGTTATTGCTGCTATTATTACAACTACCAACATTTCATGCGAGTACCAAATAAAAATCGTGGCTCCACAAACCTTGCTTGCCGAATTGTTGGTAGTGTATACCAATACCATTGGTGTGTGAACAGGGTAGGTATTTCTGAAATGCTGTTTCAGATAAAATATAGAGACTGTAACAGCAATAGCAGTTGTAATAAGAATAATAATAATAATAAACACAGAATAAAATAACAATAATATATATAACATAATGGCAATCGTAATAATAATAGCAATATCAGTAAAATATCTAATGTAAACCCTTGTCCTTCGCGACCAACCACCACTACAAGTTTTCATCATCATTATTACTTTCCTTCACTATCTACAGAAGTAGTTCTGGTGGTGGTGGTGGTGGTATTGCTTCTATTACTTTTGTCCTCTGTCCTTTTGCCTTATATTATACTTACTTGCTCTATAGTGAAATGCATTTAAGTTTGATGTCCAACATCTGAAGAACAAGCTATATAACATGGACTTCTTTTGTGCAGTCAACACCACCACACCATCACAGCAGTTTAGTATCGTTATTGCCTACTACTACCAACACTACTTTACTTTTTTACTTGAAAAAAGTACATAAACTCCGTGGGCGATTTCATTTTCGACGACAGTAAAGAAGCATGTCGTGTGTGTATTTAGCTCGTTGTTATGTAGCGCCTTATAAACGGCAATAACGACGGTAGTAAATGACTTATAAAATGTACATAATATCACTAACCAACAAAGAAAAAAAAGTTAAATATCATCAGCATCATCATTGTCGTCGTGTTGTTAGTTGTTATATTCCTATTCTTCTCTGAAAAAGCGGTTATCACTTGTGTTCAACACAGCCATAAACAATGTGACTGTCCCCACTTGAACAAGCTCTATAAGCCATTAAACAATACAGAGAGAGGGAGAAACGTTGTAATGTATGCACAACAGCATTTCCTCAGAAGGCATTCTTAATTGCCATTTTTTCTTGCACTTCAACATTATTTATTTCCCATTAAAAATTAAAGTGGCTCTTTCCTCTCCATCTTCTCCAACTTCTTTTGCGAATGCATTAGATTTGATGTAAGAAAAAACACAATTCAAGAAAAAGCGATTAATACGACACGATCAGGCAGGACGACGGGGACGATGATGATGATGCATGCCTACAACATCGCTTTTAATAGTACATACCTGCGCAGATCGTCATACATAAGTTGTTGTCATTGATTCAACTATTACTACTGGTGCTGCTGCTCCTTGCTACTATATATCGCTAATTCATTATCTTACAAAAATATTTTTCCCTGATAATAATGACTTGTCTTTTTGTGCTTGCTGACAACGACTACCTATTATGTTAACTGAGAAACAAATGAAGTCACTGGCTTCTCTCTCTCTTTCTGGTATTAAATGAGATTTTTTTAATTGCTTCGACGGGTCACCAGTGAACAAGAAAAGTTGCCGATTTAGTGATAATTCTTAAGGAGAATGATCAGAGGAGTAGATATCATAAAACCGTAATAGTTTTCATTGAATTAAAATGAATGAGATTAATTGAAATGCAAAGGAGTTCAATGGCAGAAGAATCAGTTTTTGGACGAAAAGAAGCAAAAAAATCAATGAAGCCGTATTCTATCATTTTCTGAGTGTCTGAAAGTGCGTACATTGTATATTTGAAGATATTATTTCATAAAAAATGAGCTTCATATCAGTTTATATTAATGTTGTGCCAAAACTATGTATATAAAAGTCGGGTTCACTCCTGTTACACAAGAGATCAATTTCTTTTTACAAGAGTCCAAGTCAAGTATTCAAAGAAGCTATATCTCTATCTACCCCCTTAACTGTTTTTATCCTCTTGCCGATTTTTTTATGTAAACATGCAGGTTAGCTGTTTCTCGCACAAATGTTTTATATAGAGCAGTCGGTACACACACGTCCAACCGCACATATTTTTGAATAATAAAACTACTTTTTTTCTGGCTTGCTTTACCAGCCAAGCCAAAATGCCAACAACATGATCAACATATATCGGTAGCAGCAGCAGAAGCAGGAGCATTTATTTTAAAGCTGTTCTCATATCAAATCGAAATGAACATAAAACGTCCGAGACGAAACCAAAACTAGAGTGTTGTTTTGCGATTACAAGTCACAAGTGCAGTACTGGTAGCAGTAGTCCACATACTTGACTACCATTACACACTATTTTACAAGTGTTCAGATAACAGGAGCAAGAGGAGCTAAAAGCATTTTGCTATTATTGCGGTTTTAATTATCATGTTATAAGCTAATCTCATTCACTCGAATCAGCTACTTAACATTTTCTCTCTCTATATCGTACAATTAACCATAATAATCATAACAATATATAATGCATTTTTTTCATCGAGAATGATTGCATTGTTGAGAGAGTGTGTTTCTTGCGCTTGTTCATGTTATAATTCACTCTTGAACTGCATTATTATTACATGTGATGCAGTTATATGTACTCAACTACCCTCGTCTTATTCTCAGCGCCATATCATCTCTCTCTCTCTCTAACAATTCAACAACAGTTTCATTTCTGACTCTGACCTACCTTCATTTTTCCCTACTTGCTGCACTGCTATGTGGCTTTGAAGGCATTTATAGAAAAGGAATTTCTTCTGAACCTTGTCTATGCGCACTTAATAGAAATTAAAAGAAGAGAATTTGATCCTGAATTAATAAACAAAAGGTAATTAACAGTGCGTGAAGCTGCTGCTGCTGCTACGTTTTATTATTATCATTCATTGTGACTTTTACAACTACTTTTTGTATTTTCAAAATTAAAATGTTTCAATATTTGTAGTAATAATAGAAAGAAGAATGGATGATTTTTTTTCATGCATTATCATAATCATCGTCAATTTTTCTTTGTTGAAAAATATTAATGCAAAGCAGGTATGAAAAAAACAAAAAGCTCTGCTAGGTGTGAACCCAGCGTACATCTGTATTTTTCAAATTAGCTCCTTGTACGAATTAGCATCAGCACATGAATTAACAACAATATTAAATAGCCAATAATAATAATAATGAGTGAGTACAGACTAGCCTGTGAGCGAGTGTTGTTGATTGATGCGAAAAACTTACTGAGATATGAATGAGCTATTATTTGCTTTTGTGTGTACAATTCTAAGTACATACCAGTGTTTTATGACTAGTTAAAAAATTAACACAAATCTAGAAGAGCAAAGTTACTTCATTATGCACTCATAAATTATAAAAAGGGATATTATGGCGAAGAAGGAAAAATTGTTAAAAGAATAAACGGTAGGTTGCTTGCATGCGCTACATTTTTTTCGAATGATGTGCGGGGGAGTTAACTACCTATTATAAAAACACACGTACATACACACAACCACGTAATGTAGTCTTTAGTCGAACAAAATGAGAAAAATTCACACACATTAAGCATCACACGGGTACGGGTAGAGCAATAATAGTTTCTTGTTAAAAATATAGTTTTTTTTCCTCCTCGAGTCATAATAATAACGTTAGTTTAAGGTTTTGTTGCTGACGTAGGTTTACAAACCACTACAACTAAATTATTTACTGATGCATGCAAAAGGTTTCAAGCAGGCAAGGCGAAGAAGTAAAAAAAAGAAAGAAAATGAGAAGTTTTAAAAAGCAAACAATGAACGAATAAAAGGTGTAATCTTCAATGCTACTCCAACACTATATATCTAGTGTAAATAAGTAATAACAGTTTTAGGTGAAGCATACTTAAATATGCATGTGTAGGTATGTATGCATTGGCAAAGACAGTATCAACCTTTTAGGTTAAAAACTCACTTTTTAAGCTGCTTTATGCTGATAATTAATGGTATACTTAGTATGGTCATAATGATGATATACTTATTACTGTGAAAAAACAAACAAACAAATAAGCAGAGTAAGTAAACATGATTGTTGAATGTCTGAATTTATGCTCTTTGGTACAAAATGACGAGACGATGAAAAAAAATTATAACAGCTCTTGTATTTATTAGTAGATTATTATTATGCAGTCATGTTATTGCTGTTAATATTTCATTTTATACAAGTACCTTATCACGATCTAATTTGCAAATTATAAGTTCATCACAGGTTAATTACTTTATTACCACCACCGCACAACAGTCAGTGGAGCTTTTTAACAATACTTAAGTGATTTCCTCCTTTTTGTATTAACAATATCTAGCATAAGAAATCAGACATCTACTAATTTTAATTGTTTGATGGTCTTCAATCTGAATAATAATAATAATAATGCACAGACAGAGAGATAGACAAGTGCCATTGGCTCACTTCTCTTTTCTTGTTGCTGCATGTGTTGATAAACTGTGTAAACACATACCTCTTTCATGTCTTGTGTGCATAATATTTATATCATCATCAACACTCGGTAAATAAAATCCTGTACATAATTTAATTATAGGAGAAAAAAAGTGTGAACATTTGTTTACATAAACATAAAAAATATTGTTTCACTAAATATTTAATTATTAGCAACAATTATGATTGCTAGTAAAAATTACAGCTATACAAATTTTTTAGATGATGATAATTTTAATAGTAGCAGCAGGGGTGTGTGTAGCTGGCTAGGAATATGATGTTAAGGAGCACTTGCAATTAGCGTCTTATCTCAGACTTGTACAACAACCAAACAAAGCACACCTACTTTTTATTGTTGCACAACTAAAAAAATTGCCATCATGTACCCATATTTCGCGCTATTTAGTTTTTTTCGCATTTTCTTCTTCCCTTTTTTTTTATCGCAAACGTACGTCTGCTGTCGACTTGCCATAATAATATAATAATAATAATAATACCATGTGACCAGTATCAAAAAAGCTGATATCACGCAAATAAAAAATGGTAGATAAGAACAGGAATGAATGAATGGAATAACCGGTAAAGTGGCAAGCAAGCATAAGTGAAGTGAATGTGTGTGTGATACCGATTCGAAAAGAATGCGAAATATAGAGTGAATGAGTCAAGTGAAGCAAGTGAGCAGAAGCACGTTACATTTTTGTGCACACAATAATAAAAAATATATATTTTATTTCTTGTTCTTCTTGTTGTGCTGATTATTCTGCCATTTGCTGTTTGTTGCTTACTGCTACCTGCTACTACTACTAAACTGCTGATGATAATATTACACTTTTGTTGATCTAATAATCACACTGCTGTGCTGTTGCTTTTTCGCTTTTCTATTTAATCGACATTTATTGTATGATATAATGTTGTTTGCAGACACTTAAATATATCAGGATGATGATAAATGATAATAAATGGTGATATGATGATGATGATTAACTAAATTTACAAATGATTTAATAACAGGTATGGAGGTGGTTATGACTTGGCAGCCCGTCGCAAAAATGCAACTCGTGAGTCAACAGCCACACTGAAGGCATGGTTGAACGAGCACAAAAAGAATCCTTATCCAACAAAAGGGGAGAAGATCATGTTGGCAATCATTACGAAAATGACACTGACCCAAGTCTCAACGTGGTTTGCCAATGCGAGGAGACGTCTCAAGAAGGAGAATAAAATGACCTGGGAGCCTAAGAATAAAACTGATGATGACGATGAGGATTTGAAAGATGATGATGGTAAGCGATGAGCCCAACAATATTTTTTAAAGAAAATCTCTACAATTCTTTTTTTCTGAGATAATATCATATATAATAAAAATAGCAATCTTAATGGTTTTTATCGAACTGTAATAGAAATGTTATGATAATGCATATCATCTCACTTATATCTCCATCATAAAAAATATTAGAGAGAGAGAGAGATTTTTTGCAATCCGTGCCAAATCAAATAATCTCTGGTTTTAGAGGGTGCAAGGATTACTTACTACTACTACATGAATACATAAACGAGTTTTCGTTTTGGGGAGTTTAGAGCAGAATTGAATCTTGTGTGTGTACATAAATATGCCATCAACAGTATCGTTATCATTATCATGATCATCATCCCAATATTATGATGGTGTTCTGTTGATGTTGATATTATGCCCTAATAAAAATGCATTTCACTTTACTCCCTGCTAATAATAACAATAATACTGTGTGCATAATGCATCTCTATCAAGTTATAAATGCATTACTGTTTATTATCGTCATCATCAGCTTGACTGGAGATGGAAGGAGAGAGAAAGAGGAAGGGAGGTTGGTTGGGAAGGGAGAATAGGAAGGATGATGAAAGAAAAAGCAAAGTGAGCAAACATTTACTGAAACCAAGTCAATCCCAATTGCAGTCCAAAAAACAGTATATATTTTCGATACACAACAGAGTGAGCCAAGCTGTGCAAAGCCAAGCTCTCTCACTCACTCAGCAGATTATTTACAGCCAAAACTTCTGGCTGGGTATATAAAGTAGTTACTCAGTTGAGTTGACAATAAATCTCTTTGGAATAGGTTAAAATGATTAAGTCAGTCAGTTGGATGATAGGATGGTGATTGTGTGAGGAAGATGATGATCATGATGATGATTTTACTTTGTTGCGTTGTTGCATCCAGATAGCCTGAGTAGGAAAAATAGGGAAGAGGGTGAAATGATGAAGGAAACCCGAATAAAGAAGACGTAAATAAATAGAAGGGAGTGGTGGAGTGAGTGGGAGAGAGAGTAAAAGGAAGAAAGAAACGAGAAGGGGAAACGGGAAGGAAAGAAAATATTGTCACTGTGCATTAAAATAAGCAAAATATAAAGTTGACATTGGCCAAAAGTGGCTGCATGGATGGATGAATATTATGTGTGTCTATCCGAGAAGGAGGCGAGGGATATACAAATAGTTTTTCTGGTGTGGGATAAAAATGATGGTGATAGCGATGATGATGGCAATAATATTACATGGAGAAGAGGAAGTAAAGTAGTGTATAAACATGAGAACAATGTATGCAGAGAACTAGTGCCACTTTTATTATTGCCTTCTTTTGAGCATCCTCCGTCTCGCTCTTGTTGTATGAATGAATGTATGTATATCCTCCGAATTGAGTACATTTTCCAGGAAAGAATGAAAATGGTGAGAAAAAGTTTGTACAAGAGAAATCGCTTTTGGATTGCAGAGATTTCGGAAAAACCGGGACAGAGAAAAAGTGGTATAAAGGGAGAGAGTTTTCTTGGAAAAAAATGTGAGCAAAGAAAGAATGTCACAGGGAGAAACATGTTAGAACCCACTTACGCTAGTTTGCTTGCAAGTTGAGCAAGTTGGCGACGAGTGAGTAATAACGCACATTTTTTTGGAATAAAAGGGTAAAGGGGTTAGGTAGATGGAGGATTAGAAGGGATCTACTACTTGGGCCGTAATACATTATACCTATCCGTGGAATATTTTTTGACTACAACGATATGCATTCATTGGATATATGGCAAAGAAGTTTTTTTTTCTGGAGCTGGGAAATTTGGAGCTGAGCTGCCTGCCACTACCAAAAAAATCTCTACACACTGAGCACTCGGTGTTTTTATTTATATTATTGCAGTCATCCATGCAGAATGCGATATCAATGCCAACGCACTCCAAACACACGTTGCATCGCATACAAAATAATATACACAAACAACACACGCACTTCTTTTTATGAATGTATAAATATAAATAAGATCCATAATATCATCATCATCATCGCCGTCGTCGTCACCAATAAGAATGGCAATAATAATCAGAATCAGGGTGGAGGAAGACAGAAAGGAAAATGAAATATTGTTTGTGTGCACTCTCGCCTCTGTCAGCCGGGGTTTGCTCCACTTCATCTCTCTCTCTCTCTCTCTCATTCTCATATCAACTTGCTCCAAGCTTCTGGGTTTTACATTTTCATCATTCATTTGCAAATATATTTCATTTTCATTCAATCCATTCGTCAACTCTCAGTAGTCATTCATTAATAACAAAGTTGAGTTTCGTAGTAATTTCATCATGGCAAAATTTATATTCATGTGCTTACTTACAGCACTGCCTAATAATATGGAATGCAGTCAAAAACGCAGAGTACATGTTTGCAAGTTAATCCTACATCTTTAATCAAAATGTGACACTTTGGTATACATATTGACTTGGGACCCATAAAGTGATGCAGTTGCCTTCCCTAGCCAGACGGCACTAGCATAGTAAATGGTGTAAGTTTGCTAATGGGTCTCCAAAGGGAGTCGTATAGTGCATTAGGCACTTTGCCGTAGTTGAAAAGAGGATTAAAAAATCTGTTGAAGTGCACATGCATCCCAATGAACAATGTTTGTTTAACGACACAAGATTATAGAGAGAGGGATTAATGTTTTGGTAGCTTTTAACACTGAAATTTTCATGAGAAACAATTTTCTTTTTTCTGTAGATGACGACAGCAATCACGTTCCTTCCAGCTCCCCCGGAGTCAATAACAATAACAACATAGGACTTAAGATGGACCCTTCAAGTGACCTCAAGTCAGACTGTGCAGCAACTGCAAACAAGCCAAAAATTTGGTCGTTAGCTGACACAGCCGCTTGCAAAACCCCTCCACCCCCATCTCATCTCCCTCCTGGTCATCATTTACACAATCCACATCATTTAGGCGGAGGTCATCATCCTCTCAGTCATCATCCCCATCATCAAAATCCAAATAGTCATCATCATCATGGTCATCCAAATAGCAATCACGCCGCCGCAGCCGCCATGTCACATCATCCCGCCGCCGCCGCTGCAGCCGGCCCACCCGTTACCTCGTCGTGGAGCTTTGCTCTTCCACCTGCATACCGTTACGGTGGTTTCCTTCCGCCCTCAGTCGCCAATAATGAGGGTGTCGGAACCGACACACCTCCTCAAACACCACCAAATCTTAAAGTGCCCCTGCTCTCTGGAAGCCTCTCACATTTTCAATCAGGAGCAGCCAATTCTTCAGCACTGAACCCTACGGGTGATCTTTCTGCCACTGCTTTCAAGCCTGTTCTTAAAAGGTAAGCCAGAGAAAAAAAACCGTCACACTTTAACATTATTATTGCATTATTATTATTTTCTACGCCTTTTCGGTATTCTTTTGTGTCTAATGCCCACATCATCTTCGTCACGTCTCCTTCTCTCTCGTTCATTGCAAGATGATGCACGTGACGATGAGAAAGATGCTCTCCGAAGAAATATGCAAAGAATCAAAGTCAACATCTCGCTCGCTCTATGAACAATGATATTTTTTTCTTGGTGAGGAATACAGTAGTAGGCGTGGGCATTATAACCCTAATGTTGCTGTATTGCATAATCCCTGGTGTGATTCGGTGCCAGCGGCACTAAAACAAACTGCGACTGGTGGTGTGTAGGTAATACCTACCTACCTACCCACTACCACCGCCACCTCTGTATTATAATATTTTTACAACATACTGCTGGCTGATTTGCATCAAATATTAGCTTCACGTTCCCTAATATGCAAAAAAGGATAGGGGCTGCCTGCCGAAGCCAACAACGGCAGCAGCAGCAACAACAACAAAACAACACTAAACTAAACATAATATTATTTTGTAGGCATTTTGTATTATTTGGTTAGAGGCAACCTCTTCTCTCCGTCTGTCTCTCTTTTAGACACACGTTAAAAATGTTCATGTTCCTTCTTCGTCTTCTAAAATAATATATTAAAAATTAATATCTTACATGGTTGCATGTTTACCATACTGTGTGTGTGTAGCAAGTATGTTTGTGCCGGAATGCATAAAAAGAGAGAGATGCTTTTTCGAGAGATGAATGTGTGTGTAGTAAATTAGGTAGCATGATGGCATTATGATCTTCGTGCAATAATGGTATGGTGAAGGTATAACATATTTTCCTTCTTCGTCTATTGCATTCCCTTTACTATTCGTCTCTTTCGTTCGTCATCTCGTCGTCGTCGGGAGTATAGTCCTCCGAAAGAGAGAAGCAGCAGCAGAGGCAGAAGAGTTACAAAGTTTCTGCATGAAATGTAATGACAGGAGAGACGGCTCATGAAAGCACGCATGCATGAATAAATATTCGCAGGCGAGCAGTTTATTACCCACTCCTGTGCGTAAATTTTCCATGCGCACTTTGTACAATATTTCCCCCTTTCTGTTGCTCTCTCCAGTGCAGCAGCACCACCACCACCAGTATGAGATGTGTGATCGCACAATATTATTATATATACGGCCTATTATATGCAGAATAGAAACGAGCGAATGGTTGGAAAATATGCTTTACTGCCTCGACTCCACTGACAGTTAAGTACTCTTATAGCAGCAGCAGCAGTAGAAGCAAAAAATGAAGGTTGGTTGGCATTGGTAGTGAAGTAGTCTCTTTTAAGAAGTGTTTTTTTTGCCGATGCCGAGCCGACCGACCGACACATCAAAGAATATTACTTATTTCGTTTTGAGATGATAAGACAGAAAGGCTTTGTTGAACTTTCTGCTGGTCTCAAAGAGGTAACAAATCTACAATTGCTGCATTATGCTGTTGTTGTTACTGGAATCTTAATCAACCTTAGTTTGCTTCTTATTTTCCCTTTCCTTGAAAAATCTGGCTGTACTAAAAAAGTCGCTTGCTGCTACCGTTGTTGCGTTGTGTTGTGCCATGCCGTGCTGAAGTTGATCTTGATGCCGCATCTAAAGTATATATAAATCTAACATTTATAAGCTTTGCTTGTGCATCAGACACATATTGGTAGTTGGGATGGATGTAAAACCTACTGTGTTTTAGGGGAAAAGGTCGACGTCTGTAAAAATTGACGGTTCCACACGCATTATTATACACGCCACTTGCTGGTGTCCTTTCGAAGAATTAGATTAAAAGAAGAAAATTGGGATGTCAAGGATGAATGTAAAGAGCTTAGGAATTAGTATGCATTTCACTGGAGCTTATTGTGGTGCCAGTGAGGATGATCATGGTGGTGATAATGTGTACATTGAAAATAGTAAAGTAGTGCTGCTACCACTACTGCTGCTGGTGGTAGTGGTGACGGGTTGATTCCTTTAAGGAATTACAGAAAAAACAAACCATGCCAGTAGTCGTAGAAGAGTAAACTAGGTATATCTGTAAGCAATTTATAAGAAGGATAAAGTCAGTTGAAGTTTTATAAGAATTTTTTTGCTACTGATGACTGACTGCTGATGTGTTGAAACTGGTTTAACGGATGTGTGTATGTGTATGACGAGGTGAGGAGGAATAAAGCAAATAAATAAAGAAGTTTTCAGAGGAAGAAGCGAGAGAGAGCATTAGTTTTGTATAGGAAACCTGTTCCTTTAATCCTAATTAATTCACACTCTCATGAACATTTAAGTACAAACGAATAATAATAAGAATATTAAATGAGAAGAAGGAGAATGGGCAAAACTAGGTAGCATTTTACTAGGATGAAATGATAAAAATGTTTGCTGTAAATGCGCTATTAATAAGAATGAGAATTGAAGGAATAAAATGTATATTTAAGCACATCACATCGAAGACACATTGTTTTATAGAGAGATTAACAATAGAGATATTGAGTTATAAGTAGTTGCAGAAATTATTTCATTAAAAATATAAAAAAGACAGAAAAGTTTTTGTTTGCTTCTTGCTTTGCTCCACCAGAGCTTAATATTATGAACATACCCATCCACATGTCTTGTTACAGTTTCGAATGAAGTCACAAATGGAAGCGAGTGATAAAACAAGCATTGGAAAAATTTATTTTAATAAAGTCCATTAAAGTAGTGGATCTAATTTGGTAAAAGTATAAACTCAGATGGATATCGCAGACAATATATCTTAACTCGGTTACGTTATAATACTTATATATACACTAAGCGAAACGGCATTAGTTGTGGTTTGCTTCTGATGGTGTGGTAATAAATTAATCATAAAAATCAGCAATATATACACAGTATATTTCACTTGTCTGTCTGCACGCTATTTGATTCTCATTTTTCTTCATTTGGGATGAAATATAGAGAGAAAGAGCAGGATGTACACCTCAGTACCAGTGAAGCGACCAAGGTGTACCGCGAGTCAGTCAGTAAAGCCAACAATAAATTCTATTTGAAAAGTGAGTGACTCTCTGGCTCTTAATAACTGAAAATCACAAGACAAAACGAAAATAATAAAAACACATTTACTTTACTTAAGATAATGTACCGCGCTCTGTAGCATCAGTTATACTTTTAAAAAATAATTCATTCTGTTGAGTTGGCTATAAATAACAGGCAGGTAGAATAAAAACGGCACTTGAGGCTATACGCAAAAGCACGTTCATCGCATCGCCAGCATCAACCATCATCTTCATCACCTCCAACTACGTAACAACATTAACGAATAAAAAATATATATACACAAGGAAAAAAATGGCAAAGTAAACACACCAGCCGGCATGATCTTCATCTTCATCATTAAATACACTCATGCAAATGTGCCAGCAAAAAAGAAATAATATACGTTTTCTATGGAACATTTCACATTCTTTTTTTTCACATGATGCCGAAGGAACAACACCGTCATAGAAGAAAATGCGGCTCAGTGCTGACTTTACTCACAAAAGAGAAGAATGATTTGCTGTTGATAGCATAATTCATACAGATTTTATTTATGTATCTCGCCTGTCATTTTCTAAAAATCAAGTTGTGAGATATTTACTTTGGTGGAGCAGTCATGTAGCCTGTATCGCATACGCACTGTCAGTGCATTTTTTAAACGATAACATCCCTTATTATGCCAGTTGAGTTGTATGAACGTGTGTGCTTATCCTTTTGATTCATTGTTATTGTAAATGTAATAATAATAATAACTGTGCTTCTGTTGCTGTTGCATCGCATCACATTTTTTTAATTAGTCCGACACACAGGTAATAATAAAAAGTAATGTAGCATTTTGCCGAGTCCAATAATAGAAACTCGACTCGAGCAGAAGCTGTTGCAGCAGCTGAAAAAAAGAAAGAAAAAAAGACACTAGACCGGGGAACCACACACATTCACTCACACTCACTCCATTCACTTGTGATGCATAGTTTTGATATGAAGATGCCAAAGCAAGTTGTTCTCCGACTTTGTTGATAAAATGCGGAGCAAGCTGCTGTTGCTGCTGCGTATAGCAAAAGGCAATAATAATAATAATAAAACATTAGCATTTATAACAATAGAACATTTTTCTTGGTTCAGCGTTCTCTCATCATCATCGTCAGTCAGTATTTTGTTTCGGTTGAACAGGTTTTTCAGTGAAGCTGCTCTTGTGAGACTAATGTACATCCAACAATAATCATTACCATCGGTATCAATTCTTATTTTTTGGTGCATATATTTTACCTGTGCATATCATCATAACAGACAATATAATGGGCATGCTTACAGCATTTTTTGCGCGCAGGTAAATATATACCTTGTTTAATTATATTTACGTTTTTCTATAATAATTAACGTAATGGCCGTCCTCCTCTGAGAGAATTGAATTAAATTGAGGAATCGCTATAATATATCGGCACACATCATTCAAGTACAGTTTTTGACATTTTTATTAAGTGATTACATATGCAACGCACTAGGCAAGTCAGCTACCTTTACCTACAACAAGCTTGTTTTACATTATGTTCCATTTAAATGGAGTAAAGCGAATCCTTTATTTTTTAAATTGACTATTTATGGATATGTAAACTGCATGCTAAGTGAGTATAATGGGATCTTGAAGAGCGGTTGATAAACAGAGTGTGGTCTTCTTAATGTATATGACCCATGACGGTGATGACGACCATCACCGTCATTATCATCAGCGACTACTACGACAATCACCAGCATCACTGGTGCTGAATGAGCGTGATTTAAGCAAAGGAGAGAAACATCATGATGATAAACGCACAAATTTATATGCTTGATGAGATGTGAGAATGTGGATCCTTTTGCACATAAATATATACACCGAGGCATTTCTCTGACCTATCTCTTCCTCGCGGACCGATCGCTTAAAAGATTGTTTCGATCCTTTTATATATACATCCATATCTTGGTGTTTGTTCTACTATAATACTTGCAAACTTGATAGTACAAATGTTGTATTTTATCATTTTTTAAAAGTTCGTGTTCTGTTTTCATGTAAGCACGATTTAATTTATAAAAATCAATGAAGATTTTGTCTTATAGTTTTATGTATAAAATGGTGGTATTTTTGTAGAGAATCAACTATCGACACTTGAAATCCTTATCTTATCAGACACACGAACTGTGATGTGAGATGAATCTTCTTGATGGAAAATTGATTGAATACCACCTGAAAAATAAATATTATTTCTCTTCATCTCATCGGCCATGCACGTCCATGTGCAAGTCACAGTGGAAAAATAGCTATAAAAGTTGACCAGTACAGTAATTTCGTATGGTCAGTGAAAGAATCGAATCACTGGCTAAGAGAATATAAGTAGTACCGGCAACTTGGTGCTCACTCGCTCCGATGCTGATGATACGCTTGCCTTTGGCAAATTTCATTACTTATGCAGCGCACACTGCATATTAATAAAGTGGTGGTGGTAGGCTCATTATTATCTTTAAAAAAGATTTTCTAGATAATAACAATAATTTACAATTAAAACAAAAGCTGATAATTATTAATTTATTATCATCAGTTTCTTCTCTCAGGTATAACTGTTTTTCGTTCATATCTTTTCATTCTCTATTTCAAATAAAAGTTTGATCATTTTCAATATTTTCCGAATTTCTTATTACGATAATCTTTAATCAGGATCATAATAGCAATTATAAAAGGAGGAAAACAATGTTGATGATAGAATTACATTGTTTCACTTTAAGTGTATACGTGCGAAATACAAGATTTTTTTGCAGTTGAGTTGAAGCTCTCAAGCCAAGCAAAGCAAGTCGATTTTTTCCTGAAATAGCATCTTATAATCTTAACCTGCTTAACGTTTAAGAAAAAAAATTGTTGATGATAGCGATGATTATGAATGCGCGTTGTTAGCACCCCGTTTTGTGCGAATGCAGACATTCGTGAAATTGCCGTTTCGAGTGGCAAGAAAAGGCTGTTGAAAAACGCTGTTTTTTGTATAATATGGCCATACATTGTGCAGGGCAAGTATCTATGATATATCGTCGTCTATAGCGCATTGTCAGTCTAGACTCTGTCGACTGTGGGAACTGTACACTTGGCCGTTTTTATAAATAAGCTTCTATTCATAAGTGTGTATGAATACAAGACAAACTGTGAAGAGCAACCTTGTTAAAAGTACACATTATAATATTTACACAAATAATAATAATAATAGTTAATAATATATTATTGTCCTGCCTTGCCATAGATAATATTATGCATCTCTGTCATGTTTAACCAAAAGCTTAAGGAAAGTAGGTATGTACATACACACATGCACTCCTATACGTTCGGCTGGCTTATTCTTCATTTAGAACAAGGTGGTGGGGTAGTTTGTTTTATGTACGCTGTCCCATTCTATTTTTAAATGGTGTTTAGAGTGTTGTTAAATATTTTGTCTTTTTTGAATAGCGTGCAGCAAAAGAGAGTGAATGAAAACGAGGATGATTTTTTACTATTTATTTATGCAACAACAACAAAGTCTTAAATATGCTTTGCATGTGACCGGGCGATGTTTACATGGACTTAATTGTATAAGTAGCTAGTCATCTTGCTGATGACTTTGATGGGTATAAGTATAAGGATCATGACTGACTACACGACTCTCGACTTTGACTATGACCATTCCTTACGTGAGCGAGTGTGTGCATAATAAATTTAATAACAATATATGAATAAGTTATTCAATGAAGAAGATTATGATCATCATCGTGATATTTTGAGCATGCATCATGCAAATGCATACATAATCAAGGAACAATAAAAAAATAGCATGCTCATGCTTACTCGGCTCATCATAATCATCAAACCATATCCTTTCCTTCTTTCATATTTTTTTATACTTCTTCGAGCACTATAGGATCTTGTTTGCCTTCTTGTTTGCATATTATTGTTCGCGGGAAGAAAGAAAGAAGCTGAATAAATAATGCAATCGCAGAAAAACATATAACTAGGCAAAGTAAACAAGATTATTGAATGTTTTCCCATTATTACTCGGCTACTCAATACATGCCTGTTTACTATCCACCAAACAAAACAAACGAATCTTTATGGCGTGGTCACTCATTAGCGCAAAAAAATCTATTGTGGCACATGATCATGTTGCTTTCTAGTTGATTGGTCTGGTAATATGATGACTCACACTGACAAATAATAGTACTACTGCATAATCTCCTATGCCTTTTGAAAGTACTGTTTTGAAGTGACAGGGTTGACCAAATATTTAACTAGTAATGGAAATTTGGGTAAATGAGCCATGCACATATAAAACGCATGGGAAAGTAAACACAAACCCAAGTAATCATTATCATGAGAGAGTTGACTTCTTTTCTTGGCATTGAGACATTCTATCAAATATGGTTTTATCAAAAGAAAGTTTTTTTCTTTGATCAGGTTTTATGAAATGTATCAATGTATCTAACGGACCTTTTTTGTTTTTTTTTCCTTTACAGTTCATCTGGAGGATTCTGTGTGTGATATCAAGTCTCGTCACAATTAGTGCATAAAGTAAATGATAATAACAATAGTAGCCTAAATTATCGTCATCATGTTTATCAGTACAACAACAGCAATCCTGATAATTACTACTACGCTGAAAATCATCATCACCAACTTCAGCAACAGCAGCAACAATGTCATCGTCAATATAGTAATCATCTTCTGAGTGAAGAACGCGATCGCTCCCCAATTTTCTTCAACAACACCTACAGCAACAACCACCAGCACCACCAACAGAACAATCTAAGTTTACTTCTTTCGCCCCTGCAACATCACTTTCGTCGTGACCAGAGTGTCAATGAAGAGGAGGAAGAGGAGGAGGATGATGAAGAAGAAGGCAATGATGAGGACGTTGGAAATAGTGAAAGATGCCACATTACGGATAATAGCAGTGAATCCTTCTACAAGCTGGGCATGAGCTGATATTGTAAAATATGATGTTACAATGCTGATTACGAGCTATACTGCCAAAATAGCAACATTAAAAAATATTGGTCAAAAATCATCGAAAATTCCATCATCATCGTGACGTGACATTCAAGTCGACAGTTATGATGAAGGTGATGTATATGGTGTTGGTGGTGGTGGTGCTGCTTCCTCTTTACTCGCTGGCTGGATGATGGACCTGTCTGCATCCTCCATCTTTTTTCTTGAACAACTTCATGATGAAGAAGACATTGATGATGATGACCACGATGATCTGACGTGAACCGTGATACATGATTTTGTGGGCAATTACACCCAACAAGACTCTTTTATTTTTGTGATGTTGATAATTTGTGGTTGAAGTATGCATGAACTTTACGACCCGCGATACGACCCCATAGTTCACGAAGACGACGAGAGGCGATGCGATACGAGAAGATGATGATGGCATTTGAAACATCAAAAGACGACGGCGAGGGCTGTTCCTGTGTATTCACATCTGAAAAAGTTTTGGCTAGTTTTATAGGGGCAATGTGTACCATGTACGTTTTTGTATTATATACATACATACGTTCGTACATACAAAAATGTGTATATTTGCTGTACATACCTACTTTTTTGTGGAACCACATACTACAAACACTACACTACTACTATATATATAAAAAATGGAAGGATAATATTTACTATTATTACGATGCGGCAGCTGTGAAAAATACAATTTTATACACTATACATTTAATATACTTGAAATAAATATACGGCAAGGAAGAGATCTCTCACCATTACAATTACTATATTATAGAGTATATTATACAACCCACTCATTTTACAAATAGAACGGTACGGTACATTTTTTAGATAGTGACTGAGGATTGTATATATACCTAATATAATCTACTAGTAGACACAACAGAGAACCTGTGCGTTTTTGTGGGGAGAAATGATATATGATCAGCACACAAAGTGAACCAAAATGAGGATGACTTGTCTCAGAGGATGAAACCACAAGTCATCCCAATAAATCCCAGTGAATAATACATAAATCATGAAAAGTTAGAAATTGATGGAAAATATATACAGTTTTTTAGTATAATTTGTGCGAATGTGTGTGAACACCCTGTGATATGATTATAAAAGGTAAAAAAAACCGTAAGTATTTTCAAAAAAATATCAACACCATCACCATTTTCACCACCACCACTACCATCAGCAGTTTTGTCGTAAAAAAATATTTAATAGGTTGTAGGTACGCATACAGAGATATAGTAGAGAGGTACGTATAATTTGTAATGATCTGTACTACGGTCCTACCCAACCATTTTCCATCCGACCTTAAATTATCATCCATCGATGATGATCATTGATTAATAACAAAAAAAACATCCATCCAATCAGGAGCAACCACAAAGCAAAAAAAAATTATAGACCGGGCATGAATGCAATGGATTCATATTATATTATTATACCGTACAAGTCATTATGCTTATTGAAATCGTGCTACAAATTTAAATTACTTTTACTATATACGCAATCTTACCAATCCACTTTCAGATTTTTTATTGAGAAAAGAAAATACATAAGTATATACCAATATTATATTATGTACTATCCTGTAAAAGTGCAAAAGAAAGGATGGACCGATCATAAAAACCGATGATGGTAATTTGGTATCAGAAAAACAAATTAAGTTTTTTTTTGCGTTCATGCTGAATGATGTTTAAAAGAGTGTGTGAGCGCGCAGCAAAATAATAAATGTAATATGCATACGCACATAGCAGCACACAACTACAAGTTATCTTCTTCTTCACACATACGTACGATGGGTTAGATATAAGGAAATAATTAAGTGAAAAAAGTAATATATTATTTATCTAGGCATACAATTTTTATGTTTAGACATGCCTAAGCATCATCATCATCATCATAAAAACTAGAGAATACACAATACATGCATAATAGTTACAAGTTTAGGTACATGATAGTACATCATAATAATTAATTAATTGAGTAGGTACGCTCTAAGTTTTAGGAAAGCCATTACAGAGTTAAGAAGAATACAATTTTGTAAGAAATGACAATCCCTTTTTTCGTCAATATAAATTAATACAGAAATGTACAGAAGGTAACAAATGTACAGGATATGTGTACCATATAAATAATAATGAATCATACCAAGTACCAGCCACACTACTGCAAAAAAAACCATTCAACCAATTAATTAAGTATGTCAATTAGATATTTAGGTAGGGTATCAACAAAAGGACAGTGAAGTCTTCAATCCAAAATCCAGTTACAAATACATTCATAATAATCATATTCACCACTTATATATTAACTTTAAGTTTCGCGAGAGAAGAGAAGCGGACGACACATAGCGTCATTTCACAAGAAACCCAACCACATTTATATATTTTAATCATTCAACAAGTAAACTGAATGGTACATAATAATTATACGTCATACATACATCACCAATTTTCTGACAACCAGTCACGGCTGTCAATTGATTAATTGTTGTTGCAATACAATAAAGCACAAGAATTCAGCAATCCTACACAGAAATTTATTTAACACGTTACGTGAGTGTAGCGAAATCATTATTTTCTAGTGTATGTAAACGGTAAAAACACAGTACTGGGTCGTATTCTCACAAACCAATTATTAATTTGCAATTTACAAAAGAGAAAGATTTATTCTCAAAACAATTTTAATTTACCAGAATAACTTGACTAAAAAAACACTGAAGCTGCCCGATCATCGTTTTATTGTTGTGTCCAGTGTCCAGTATGCGTGTATGTGTGTATGTACGTTGTTGGTGTTGTTGTCGAGATGAAAATTGAATAAATCCGTGTAAATGTACAAGTTTTAGAATTATGTAACAATTCATTCAATGCCAATGATAAAAAAAGTTTATTTTATTTCCGTTATAATCTCTAATAATTTAATAGAATGGTAACAAGAAAAAGTAAACTAAACAACAGATAGAAAGTATTTTGTGAATGTTAAAAAATAGGGTGAACAATATAAATATATATACATAACCTACGACTTTACGATGAACGATACGGACGTAAGTCTTTATAAGTTTGCGAACACTACGTAAGTAATATATTTACCAGGAAAAAATATATAATATGTATAATGTTTTTAAGGTATGAAATACTCCTGTTAGATAAAACATAATCATCAATGCTTATAAATGAATAAAACATGTAATAATATTATAAATAAATATATATATATATAAACCTAATCTATATATGTGCTAATAATACTATTAATATGATACATTAGATATAATCTTATTTAAACAAGGAGAAAGAGAAAAAATAAAGCAAAGAGTCGTGACAAGTCCAATTAAAAATCTTTTTCTAAAAGTATTCGTTTTATTGTCTAAATCGCTTTCCAAGCCGCATTTATGTCATACAGGATTTACTCATATAAAAGCCCTGGTGTACACGGTCAAGCAGAAAACGATCAGGATCCTCCATAATAATATATGAAATCATATAAAACTCATCATCATTTTGATCACCTGTATCTTTTTATGTGCGTCGGCTAGCTAGCTGCTATGCTGGTAAGGCTTTGTACGTACGTATATGTAGGTATTTACACACCTGCATAGTACAAAGTCTGGGCTTATATCATATTCGACAGTCAGTCGTCTCGTCATCGTCATTCTCATAATCCCAGCCTTGCATTCTTCACACTAACCCAGGGGGTCCCTCCATGTATGTATTGCAAAGCAGTTCCATCCAATACACACGTACAGCATTCTTTCCCATTCTGAGCTACGAAAAAACCAATGCATTTTTAATATTTTATATTCATCTTTGTGGATACTGTTTTTATGGTGTGCATGATGAATCCTGATTTTAGCTTTGGACGATGACTAGTAGATAAATATATTGTTAAAATGACAACGACGACAACAAGTCAATACGTTAAGACATTTTATTATTTACAATCAACGAAATTGTATTTGTATTGAAATGACATAAGTAGTTGTGTTGTGGTAGCAGGCAGCAACTATTTAGCGTGTAGTCATTGCTAACTAACTCATCTCATCCTTCATTAAGCACAACTATTTATATATTGACATATAACAACAATAATCCCCCATGCCTCCTCCTGATCCTCATCGCCGTCATCGTCCACAGCAGCTCAACAATGCACCTTTGGTATTCACTTCTCTTGAACATGAGTTTTTCTTAAGAAATAAAAATATATCATAATTTACATATATATTTTATGTATGTACATGTGTAATTTTCAGGTTTTTGTTCTTGTAAAAGGAGCCCATTTAATGCCTTTTGACTTGTCTTTTTCTTCGTCATGACGGACATGACAATGTAAGTAATGTGGTGGTATTATATAGTTTGCTACCGTGTGACTAGTCCAAGTCAATGGGAAAAAGGTGACAGGTCCGGTGGTGTGAGCAGTGTAACACAGTAATAATGTTTTGCTTGTTATCTCTTTACTTTGGAAGCCTGATATTTATGAAATCGTCCTGTTCGATTTTTTGTGGTACTAAATTGATGAGTTCCAGGAATTCAAGACTGCCCCGAGTGAGAATCCATACTCAAAATATTACTTGATTACATTTTTACAATTTGCTACAACCAGCGAGAAATTGAAATTGTTACACTTTAACAAACTGCAACTGGATTGTTTATGGTTTGTTTGGAAAGTACAACAATTAACTATGTACGCATTTATTTTGTTGTTTAATGCGTTTTTTACAGTAGCAGCTATCGAGTCATTATAAGAGCTAAAAAGGCAGACAGACGGAGGGAGGCCGCCGGATTAAATGGCATGTCTCCGTCCTTCATTTTCCGCTGGTAATAAGATTTACAAAAGAAGAAAGGCTTTGAGTGAGTCAGGTAATACGAAGACAGCTAATCACACATTCTAAGCAACTACTTGGGTAAATGCACAATTAGATGTATGAATACACGATATTATTACCTTTTGTATATTGCTTCATTTCACTACTAACAGCTTTAAAACACTGAAACGAAAACCTGATCGAGGGCAATGTGGCACATTTGGAGAAAGACCAGAGAATCAATAAAAGCACCAGAGCAGCAGTGTCATGCGATTATTATTATGATATACCTACATAGTTCACACAATACCATAATTGATAAAATTTAAAAGGGAAAATGAAACGGCAAACTCCTAGAAAAGGGGTAAATCCAAAATGTTTCCGATTGCTGATACTGGATAAATCAATGTTACGGAAGAGCAGAGGCATACGCAATTATATTAGTTTTAATTATTGTTCCCATACATTGCTCTCATAATAGGAGACCCATTTATATTTATGAACGTTAATGCAAATTTTTTGGCAATGTATGGGCATCCATAGGACACTCAAGGCACTGTTTACATCATATATATGGTTATTTCATCTACTCGACTAATGTAATGGCATTATATACATTTATTTAAGGTATATGGCTCATTGTTTCACGACTCCGAGGCACAGAACACCTGACCAAATTAACATGATATCATTATTAATGTGTCGACTTATCAGTCAGCAAAAATGTATGTTTCGTATTTTGATGATATAACAATTTATGTAACTGGCAAAATTTCATATGGCAGAGAAAAAGGCTGGTTGTTAAAGTACACATGCCACATGTTCATGAATACCTAGATACATAGGTATTATTTCCCTTGAAGAATTGTTTTGTAAGCCCCCAGGTAAACTTTGAGTTAAACGGTAATTTTCCAGCCCATTTTACCTAAAAATGTGCTTTTACAGAGGAGTCCCCTTTTCTTCAAAGTTGTGCGTAATGGCTCACGGTTTGCTCACAGCAGCATGCCCGTGTACACTACACCTCTCAATTATTCAAGTGATCTTTTTCTCTCTCCGAATGCTCAATGAAATGGAGGTGTTTCATGCTTTTTTAACATTACAACATCGAGGGAAACAACAGAAGCGTAAGCTTGAATTTGATGATGACGATGATTGCATGCACGTCAGTCTTTTTACTTTGCACATTTTCTCTCACTCAGGTTGGATTTCGCTCTCCACTTGCCTTTTTGATGAGGTATCGGTAATTCGTCGGAATCCTTGTTCCTGACTTTTTTTTCTTCTTCAAAGTGTGTATAAGTAATGCAGTGGGCAGTATCATGCTTCGATTACTCAACCATGATTGCATTAACAAACACCGTGAGTGCACACATACATATATTATACTTTTTTTAGGAGTAACGGGTGGTTGACGTTTCAATGATTTGGGTTAGAAACCCACAAAAATGTGAGGGAACGGGAGTGAAGAGGGAGAAATAATAGAAAAATGATATCACTCTTTTTCATTTTTATTGTGAAGCAGAGCAGTAACACACTCATAAACTATACAGAACCCATGCTTTCTGATTTCGATTTTTAACTAGTTCATATTCATGATACATGTCAGTGGGCAGGATCGGAAATTAGAATATCACCAGTGGTGGCAATGGTAAATGGTAGCATTGCTGATTAGCTACGATAATGCTGGTCGTATATACATTGCTTTTGGGGGAAAGTGCAACGCAAACCCTAAACAGTAATTCTATCCTTTGTGCCTACCTAGGTTAGTGAGCATTGATAAATTTAGAAAGAAGTTCTCGTTTAAAAACGGTCTACTTTCTCATGAGTACCCCCCGGATTTACTTCAATCGTAAACCATTCATGGGTTTCCGTTTGTCAATAGAACTCACTTTCCTCTGAATTCTTCCGATTCAAATCAAAAGCATGGGGTGAACTTTGAGCACACCATTCCCAAAACTATTTCAATGTAACTTTTTCGCGTAGCATTTTTTAGAAGATTTGTAGTTTGGATGCATTTTTATTATTAAAGAGGTCGAGTTGAGACTAAAAGTTTAGTTGATGAATGCCAGGTGATGATAATAAATATATACATATATATATTTCTCCGTCGTAAGCAGCGTATTTATGGAACACTACAGATTTTACTCGTGTACATTAGCTGATTCCACACACATGTACCAAAAGTTACACAAGCAAAGTTTTGCTTGTACCAAATAAATATTACGTATGATTATGTAGACATGTAGAGAGCAAGTCTAGAAAGGCAATCGCGCGGAAAAAGTTGGTGTACATCATCAAACACCGATAATATTTATGTCGTCCGTATGTTTTGTGTATTTTCCTGTTCTGGACGCTGCTGCCTGCAAAGTTTCAATTTTTGATATTTTGATGAAAGCAATTGGTGTAAGGTGAAATCGGGACATGGTGTATTTGTAGTACATACCAACGTTTAAACCTTGTCATTTTATATTCACTCGCCGTGTACATGACCAGAAACATGCGATCCTCAAGCCTAGACTATTTAAAACAAAATTCTTCACGGCATTGTAAACATGTAATGTACACACAACAGTGGCAAGAGGGAGATGCAGAAATAATAAGAATATCTACTAGCGCCATGATGATGATGGGTACTCTATAAAGTGGAACATGAGTTAAGCCGAAATAGTAATAAAAAGTGAAACATTCTAAAACATTGGTACATAAATACATACATATATATAGTACTGCTGTACTAATAGAAGTAGTATCAAAATGTAGTACAACTACCACTGCTATAAAATAGGAAATTGGTGACAGGGAGCAAAGAAGAGAGAGAGAGAAACAAGAAAAAACAAGTGCCTGTGTGTTATACTAGATGAAAATTGTATGGATTCATGTTCTACATTCAACTGTCTGAAAAGTTTGAAATCACACTGTGACTTGAGCAGAGGTAGGCGTACATATTTACTGACTGAGTGAGACGAGCAGACGCAAAAGAAAAAAAAGAGACAGTAGATTACATAGATTGTAAATACATATAGGAAGTGGATTGCCATAAAGTTTTGACAGTATATTTTTGGGAATTGTAGGAAAATTTATGAAAGTATATCTGCCCAGCTGAAGGGGGAATTTATTGTGAAAGGTGGCAAGAAGAGGAAATGGTTAAAATTAGGAAGCATCTGTTACTTTTTCAGCTATACATCTTGAGAAAAAACGTGTCACAATGTTAGTATATCGTATATACATGAATGTTATATAATAGGTATAGTGAGGTGACACCACCGACCGGGTAGAAAAGTACACAGAAGAGGAAAGTGTATATAACCTTAAATTGGGGATAAATCAATGAACGTTTATATAGGTAGGTATCTCTGTATATGCCCATAATCCTTATTGAACGGGCCAAATTTTCTGTTGTACTTTTTGAATTAGATTTAAGGAAGGAAGTGATTTTTCTTCTGGAGAATATGTATTGCTACGTACTCTTCTATATCAAATGTATCTTATATGCTATTCTTTTTTACCCTCCATTTATCCACCACCAAACCACTCACTCGTTTCTCTCGCTTTTTTGATAAAATACCAAAAGTTGAAAAATTACGTAAGAAGAATGACGATAGAAAGATGGAAAAAAATTGAGATCGATTTGACAACTGGACTCTCTTTTAAGTACATGTGTGTTACATGTTCACTACAAAGCAATATACAAGCTACAACGCAGGATACAATACGTTTAGGATATTAAGCAAGAAGCGGAGCCAAATAATGCAATTGAATTGAATAGGAGATGTATGATCCCTTTTTGGTCTGGTCTCACAAGTCAAAATGTCACAAGAATTGAGTTCTTTTTTCGATGACTTTTGCTTCCCACAATATTGCTTTCATCTTTCATCGATTTCCTTTCCATTTTCTAGTATTCCCCTCTTCTCTTTTTTTATAAAACCTAAGCTCCTTTGCTTACTTCTGTAGTATTTGCCCATATCTTTCTACCTTTTTTCTCCCTCTTCTCCTCAATTCCATTTTATTGATTTTGGTTTATTTCTCCTTCTCTCTTTTCCTCTTTCTTGTGACTTGACTTGAGTGAGTAGTAGGGTGAAGAAAATAAAAAGTAACAAATAAAAAAGAGGCTGGCATTATTATTGTGGCAGTATTGTATTTTTTGAGGGATATTCTTCTGGAGCATTCAATTCTTCCGTATTTTGACGTAATGGGGAAAAGGAGATGAAAAATTGGTCCTTTTTCTTAAAAGACCCGGAAAAACATTGTCGTTTTCGTAAAGTGTTTTGTGTATTCATAACACGTTTGCAAGAAAGAGGAGCTTTTAATCATGTTATATAAAAGAGGATTTGAATTTGAATTGCTTGAACTGCACTTGTGAATGCTGAATGGTCGATGTTGATGGTAATAAACCTGTGGATTAAGAGATTATATGGTATCCTGTTTATAAAAATAGGTTCATGCTGACTTGCCAAAATGTCTTTAGTTCACCTTGACATGGCATGTTTTATTTACAGTGTGTGATGACGCTGACCAAAATTGATGTTTCGCTTTTACATTGAAGCAGTAATAATTTGTGTTTTACAGGATTTTCAAATAACTTGCCAACATCTATAAAAGTAGTTGTCAATGCATGTAATGTCAGTTTGTCCTCGCTTGTAATACGCATTCAGTCGTTTCGTTTTCTTCCTTTTCCCTGCACTGAAAATCAACCTAAATCCTGCCCATGTCACAAATAAAACTTGCCGTACACATGGATTACGACCAGACGCAAAGCTTAGAATTTTAAAGATTTTTTTTTAATTTTAATTTTTATAGATGTATGTAATTATTTTTAACATTATAATCACAAACTGTTTATAACAATGGTTATACTTGAATCCTGTCCCAACTGATTTTCAACACATGCTTTGAAAACTGTTTTACATAATCTTCATTTAAATAACAAGTTCATTAAGTGTAGGCGCAAGCATAAAATAATTGCAAAGATGGCTATATAGGTATTCATGTCTGTCTGGTTGAAAAGATTGTGTCGATGATGATGATGGTGACGAGGACCGTCATGCATGTTAACGTGAACTTTGACGAATACCTACTACTACCATGTTAAAAAAAGTTCTGCAACTGCCAATAAGCGTTCATGCTTGTACCATTATGTAAGCAAAGAAAAGAAACAAATTTTTATGGCACTTTTTATTGCCTTCACATGCTTGCGTTTTTAGCCGTTTTATAGTACTTTACAACGTTTGCCACGTACTAAAAACAAAACTGTTCAGATAACAAATATATATACAAGCAGATTTTTACATTTATTAAAACATGTAGAATGTACTATATCACTACTTACAGATTAGAATGCTCTTTTTTATTTGGATCTAAAGAAAAGGGATGGAAGCATGCGCACCTACATCATCATGAAAGAAACAAACATCTCATCGTACTCATTTATGTAACAAAAAGGATTCAGCTCAATGCTTTGCAAGAAAACCGATAATCTCAAATCTAATACATGGATTAAAACAAAGAAGTAATGGATATGGATTGAATTATCGACATTACGATGAATAAGAATAAATTATTGTATGTAATGTACAAATTTTAATGATTCTTTCTTCAATAAGTTTTTGCATTCGGAAAGTTTGCAGATCGTATTGTTCGTATAATTATGCAAACATGCGTTTGAGGTTTAAAAATAACTTTTGTTATTTTTGTCGGATCAGTTCAGTCGCAGTATTATCATATTTTGTACTTCAATGGCAATTGAGTTTTTTTATTGGGCAAAAGTGATCAATCAGAATTTTGCCGACAAACGATGTTCCTTGTCTCATTGTTGGCTACTATCAGTTTTGCGTTGTTTTTTTGATTGACATGTCCTCCTTCTCACTACCTCTGCCCGTGTTATGAAATCATGCTGGACTCCTGGAGAAGTGTTACCAAACTATGTCAGCAGTCAATAATATCTTTGTTTCCTAATGTTGAATGTATGTAAACGTATCACAATGCTGACAAATAATGATAATGCATGATGATAAAAGAGTTAAATGTATTTCCTATAAAGTTTTACACGTATGTTTACACCTAGTTGACTGTAATGATGACTGAACATGTGTTAAAATATCATCAGTTTTAATTAAAGTTAAAGTCATCGGATATTCCATAATTATGTCAATCAAACCGAGCAGACTACAATAATCATGTTCCCAATTTGAGTCAGATGATGGTCGGAAGCTCTTTGTACTTTTTGCCGTTGATAAATCCAAAATCGATTTTTCTCTTTATCTATTTCGCGATAATATTTAACATCACAATTACATTTTGTTCAACATCAGCATCAATCGACACAAATGATTATAAACCAATTCCCCTTTACCAATTTTCCCGTCGGAATCATCAAAGAAAAATTCCACTTATTGGGCAACGTGTATCGAGTTCGCATTCTCACATTTTATGTAAATCGCATATTATATTTTGCCAAAAGGTTATGAAAGGAAAGAGATAATAGGTTGTGCTGAAATAATAATTAAGTAATATTGTACTTTCCATTTGCCAAAGATAACTTCAATATTTAATATTATATCACGTAAAAAAATTAGACCTCGAACGAGGCACGACTACTGACGATCACCGAATAAAACATTCACAAACCATCATCCCAATAAATTACTCAGCGTATCTTGCATGTTTCTTCTTCTTCTTCGACAAACAAAGCGTATTTTATTAATGTCACAGTTTTGTCGCTCATCGTTTTTCTGCGCTGCTGGCTTGTACGTATACTTGACGTGACTGCCATTGCCTATGCTCAAGTAAAATTAATAATCAATCAATACCGTCAATTTCCACTCACTCACTCAACGAGCTTGTTTTTTCCTATCATCATAACTTTTTCAAGCAATGGTCTCTCTCCGTCTGCTGTCGACGTAACATCGTCATGCGGCAGGACATCAAACACACTTTATCAATATTACATTAACAAAACGCTAATAGCTTTCAAGGAAAAAAATAAAAAGTAAGTCACATCGTCAACATCATCGTCATCATTAAATAAATAAAAGCAGTTTTTACCACGAAAACCAATACATTTCCAATCAATTGTGTTATTGGGCTAAAATGGTGATGATGATAAAAGCAGATTGACATGTATAGTGGTTGTTGTGGTCGTGATCACTGTGTTCTACATATCATATAAATGTACCTAACATTAACTGCTTTGCTTTACAGTATGTTTTACCAATAAAAAGTGAACATTCAATGTATGCACACAGCCGCTGAGCATTTGTCTGGTCAATCGCACAATTTTTTTTACTGTTTAGTGTTTGCTCTGATGTGATATGTGACAATAATGATGATGATCAGAAGGACAGCAGATGACAATGAGAAAGTGGATATACGTATACATATTTTGATGTGTTTTGTTATCATTTTCTTGATTGAGAAGAGCATTATGAATTCTTTGTAAATGCCAATGAATATGTACCTCAGTAGGTAGTCTAACGCACATAATTGTGCTTTGGAAATGTTTGTGTGTCGGTATGACTGTGGTGGTTATTATTTGTCACCTGAAAAAGTAGGATTACTCAATCGAATATTAATGGTGTATTCGATAAGACTCATCTCATCATCCTATGAATGAGAGCCGTTGAGAAAAAGAGACCGACAGACAACTTAGAGAAGTGTTTGAGCAAGGCTTAAAATATAAGTGAAAAGGATAAATCAATGAAGATAAATTCAGTATAAGTCAGCAATACACAACGATACAGATAGTGAGGGATTTATATGCATATTGTGTGGTGTATTGACTTTGTCATTAAGATTTGCCGACAATTTAAACAGGTGGTGGTGGTAGTACACTGTGTGGTTTTCTCGACATGAATTCTATGTAAATTTTTGCTCTTCAGCAACGGCTAGTTAGCTAACTGAAAAGACGATGGCGGAGTTACATCTACAACGAAGAGGTTCATACATTTACAAAATTATGGTAGTAGATGCTTGAAACAGTAATTTACGTTTTACATTTGCAAAATATATTGAAGTATTTTCTGATGGTCCTCTTGTAACGAAAGTAAATCTGAGAGGAAGATGAAGTATCATGTACAAATATTATGATTAGCAGTCAAGTGGCCATATTATGCTGAACCCAATATTTAAGAACTGCTTGAATCTCTCTGCCCCATCACTACTGAGACAGTAGAGATATCACGCGTTTCATCTTGCAGACAATCACAATGGGGTACCGGTACCAGCATCCCCACGACATCGGATTCTTCTCCGCGAGTGACAAAATCGTATGTAGTACCATTCTGTACGTGGTGGTTCTCAATTCCCACTGGCTTCATAGAAAATTGAAAGACTTTCTATTCCTTTTGTCTTTGGTCATAATCGTCAGCATGATGACAATGAAGATAGGATCGTCTCATTTTGACGGGAAATTAAGCCATAGACAAAAAACTACAAAACATTAATATAACCGTGCAGTGTAGCACTGTAAAACAATAATATATTAGGTAATAGTCAAAATTATGAAACTGAATGAATGATTAAAAATGTACTCACTTTACCTTGCCTATTGGTAAAATATAGATAAAAAGTGTGCTAATAAAAAATAGAAACCATTATTATTGAATGTACTTCACAAGGAAAATGTAAAGTACTGTGTGGAGATTAACATGAGCTTCTGTCGGAACATAGATTTCTGTCACGAATGATTCATAGATAAAAGCTACTAACGTTAGAGTTAATTCATACCTTAGTAGATATCTTTTGTGTTGTGTATAGGAAAGATTTAGTCAATGATCAAATTTTTATCAAAATGAGCTTGTCACAACAGCCATTATCGGGTTATCCGTCGCATTCTGTTTTACTCAACTTTGAGACAGTCTTCATCTTTATCACGATAAATGTACCTGCCAAGATGAGTCCACTTTCATCTGTTATCTGTATCGATGTACAAGTATTGCCTTATAGTGTCTTTTAGTTTACAGATTGCTTTGCGTTGTTTTTTGACGTTCTCATAGATTGAAAGTGTACATTTTGTTTCATGCAATTTGCTTGTATCTGAATTGTAGATATACATTTTTTATCCAATTCTTTTTAAACACATATACAAGCACACGCTTCATCATAAAAGGAAGAAAAAAAACTTTTCCGTTTTCTCATCTTTTTGTACAAGCCATTTAGTTGGAGTCGTCTTGTACGTCAAGATTACCTGTGCAATCCGTATTTGTATTTGTACGCATAAATCCATGTGTATTTGCTTATAACCTCAGCAGCGTCAGCATGTTTAAACAGACAAGGGTGACGTATGCATGTATGAACACACACAAGTTGTAAAAAATTCATATGTAGGAAACAAGCAAGAAATAAAATTAAAGGATTCTCCCTCAAGACTGTAAACATTCTCATCATCTTCAAGGAAAATAGGAGAGGAGAAATTGTTTGCTAAAACTTCATCCAGCAAAAATGAAACGTGTCCGTATGAGCATAGCTCAATTTCAAAAGTATGTTTTATTTACTGCTGACATTGCCTATATATTTGATAACCCGATTGTCAGCATGCTGTTACTGTTTAGTAAAGTATGTATGTCTACTAAAAGGGGCATATTCACTGGCTTCACTTGCTTACATGAAAAAATGTAGATAAGTATAACAAGTGCACAGTAAGTGTAATGATATGATGATCCCTTTTTGGAACTTTTTTCTCCTTTTTTGAGCAGGCTCCATTTCCCTTTTGATTTTTCTCCTTTTTTACGTTCCATTCCAAAAAAATACAACTTCCCATCCAAAAAAACTGCCACCAAGACAGGTCTTGAAGCATAAATCATCCATGTAATTCATCCTTCACTTCTTCACTTGAAGAAGCCAACCGTAAACCTCGTAATGAGAAGAAATTCTAAATAGCAGAAAAAAATTTCTTAAAAACACTATCCTTCTTATTATCTCTCAGAGGAAATGTAATGCAAGGCAAAATATCAGAAATATTGCTTGTTAGGTATAATCAGCACAAATGCACAGCAGCAAGGTGCCTCACTTTATAATTGCTTGTACGAGCATCAAGGCAATCACAAGAGAGAGAAAATATTTGACAGTCTCATTGTTTAGACAACATACTTTCCAAGCGAATAGAAATATATGCAAACTGACACGCATGATTTATTGTTAGAAGCACTCACACTGCTACTTGATAATTCGCAATCTATTGCGGGGATTATGCTACTTTGTTTAGATAAATTAGAAAGGATAATCAAAGACATTTTTTTAAATAAATGATAAATAGGTACAGCTCCAGAGATAACTTCATTTCATACACCACACATCATTCGTACCTGTCCGCCGTTTATTTACAATAAAAATCTGCAGAACATGAGTTTTTCATTGAGTCTTTTATTTCTTTTTAAGCGGTTGTTCCTGATACGCAGCGACAGTATTTTTATAATCAAAGATGTACCATTCTGCAGGAAAAATATAATGATAAAGGGGAAGAAACATACATAAAACATTGTTAATTAGTTGAAACCTCATTTTTTCTTTGGTTCATGACGGTGCTGTCGTGCGATTTGTTAAATGCAAACATACGCTTACTTTTTGCAAAATTCAACACAAGCTTACGCTTAACAGATCGTCAATAATACGAAGATTTTGTTTGGACGTGGTAAAAGGCTAACTTTTAAATGTTAGTCATTAAAATCAACATTCAACATTTTTGTGATATGCCTAATGACGGCTCAGCTATGAATATTATGCTGTTCAAAAGCAACTACTGTAGTTACCCTCACTCTCTCCGCAACGGAAAGTTGTACGATGAAGCCAAAGCTACATATTATATCGCAAACCAAAACTACTTAAGTTGCTGCTCATCGTCGTCTCGTCGTCACTATCATCATTCTGCTTGCAGTACAGTACTTACAACAACAGGCACCCATATTGTTGCTGGTGCTGCTTTTTTTATCTGGATAAGACAAAAAGGACAAGTTTTCTTGCCAATAATAACGCATTTTTATCTCTCTTTGCCTGTTTATTTGGTCTTTGTGCCTGCTTACTTCAATTGACTGCCTTTGTATAGTTGCGCTGTGCACAAAAAGTACCAATAAATTACACGTTAAAGCAGGCACTTATCGCTGAATATTTTATCCACCGCAGTTATGCTAACTGTCTGTATACTAGTGTTTATTTTATCCTTCTTTAAATAAAAACGATAATGATATATACAACAGCTAAAACGCATCCTATATCATTACCGTATTTAGATTTTTTTCTACCAAGCAGTTATTTTGCCGACTGAGCAAAATGGCCAAGGAAAAGAGGAGATTCTTATCTGAAAAATGCATTTGTATGATTGCATTGTGATTTACAATATTGCTTTAGCCTGATGCTGCTGCTGTCAGCCTTGATATTAGTATGCTCACTCTATACTTCTTTTTTTTCAATTTTAAAACCATAACATTATAATATACGATATCATTATTAAATTCACTTCACGACTACTACTACCAACTTACAATCATCATCACCGCCGCCACCACCACCATTGCATTGGGATATGATTATGGTGATCCACTTTCATAGTAAGTCGAAGCAAACTATCCTTATTTATGACTGGCAAGGGAAGACAGCTCAAGAGAAAATGAGGGTGCTAATCGCTAATGGCTTTTCAATACATTTCTGTACGAACATTTTGCTCCACAGAAAAAAATCCTATATGCAGAAAGACGTGTAAGTAGCAAATGCGTAAAATAACATGTGTATCTACTTAAATGAAAACGGGACAAGTTTTTTTTTTCTTGCCATTTTGTGGTTCTTGAATCAAGTTACAATTACATGTTTGCCAACATGCAAAAATGCATTTGCAAAATGAGAATTGGCTCTTGTAATGTAAGTTGCAATTGTTCCTATTAATAATATTCTTCTTTCTTTAAACAATTCAAGAGAAAATGCCACACCGGCAGAATTGCACACAAGAAACGGATAAGTAGTTCTTACATTATGACGGTAATGGTTAATTTACAGGTAATATTGAAATGCAGTTAAAAGCAATTGAAACGAAGGAACATGACGAGAAGTGGTGAAGAAGTGTAGCGCAACAAAAAAAATCGTTATCTTGATGTGACAGGAACTGCTGCTGACATATTGTTATTGCAAAGTAAATGTCATGTTCACCATTTTATCTATCTACCTATTTTTATATGCATGCATATATATACTTAAATACTATACACACATGCATAATACATAAGTAATCAAGAAGCTGCAGCAAAGACAGAGTAGTAGTAAGGAACTGTTCAGAACAGCAAAAAATAATCATCATTATTGTCGTGATTTGCATTTGCAAAAAGTCCATTTCACCATCTCTTCTTTCATCAACACAGCGACAGTGCCATCAGCATGTCTCTTTGGTTTTTCAACGCAGCGAACAATACAGAAGCAACAGCTACAAAGATAATGTACTTTGTAAAATCTCTTCTTTTTTCACTCTCGGTGTATTTAGCTTTTCTACTGTTCTTCTTTCATTCTTTCAAGTCATTAGCATTATCTCTATCGTTTTTTTACTCTGTGGCCGCAGCAAAAGTAGAAGGGAGGAAGGCATATAATAATGTGTATTTAGTTCGAGAGGGAGAGAGAGGAATTGAAGAAAAAAACTTGATTTTTTTTCTGCGCTCATTTACGTTGGCAAAAATCAGTCAGCTTGCACTGCATTATTATTATTGCCTGATAAATACTGTTGATAATCGTATGATAATGTTCTCCACACTGCTGAGTACAAAGCCAGGAAGGAATTCGAATGCGCCAAAGCTTGCAAAGAATTTTATCAACGATCCGAATCGGATTTTTACATCTACCATCTACGTGGTTGGTTGATTGGACGATTTCCCGTCTTCAGACACCTGAATTGTTATTAGCCATTGTCTGTGTTGGAACAACCACAAAAATAGTTGAACACGGAAAAATGCATTTTAATAATTTACAAAAATCTACAACATCCATTTTTTCAACTCAGCGCAAACCAAATATTCATGAACACACAGAAGCTGAACAGTTGAAATATGTGTTTTGTATCTGAGCATCTGAAGACAGGTTGGCATTTGTGTAATTTTTTCAAGGATGAAAATGAAATGTACGATGTGAGAACAGGCTCATCAGGAACATTGGTGAAAACCGTTTTTAGAACAAGTATATTATTGTTCTTACAATGTTCGATGGTAATTATGATACCGTACTCTGTAGATACGTAAAAATACACATGCAGATTGTATAATGGACATGCATTAAGCCTACTTCTCATTCATGTGATGTTTTTTATGCCACAATATTATTACCATTATTATTTGCCACACACATACAACTACAACTTGAACAACATCCAGAACAAGAACAATTCAGCAACAACTTCTATGCGAACGATAATAACAAACAATAAAAAAGTCCACAGTTTGTTTGGCAAGGTAATATTATTATCATTCCTTTTCATCCGTATAAAATGCAACAAACCACGTCGGGGAATGCACTTCAGCAAGCAATGAAACAAACCTTATCAATATAGTATGCAATACAATATACGCTTTTCTCCGTGTGTTCCCGAATCTTCCACAGAGTCCATTCGTGATCTGTCCATTTTCTCCTTTTATCGTCGTGACTGTCAGAATGACAACAGTACAGACAAAATTCCGATTAATGATACAACGGAGCTGCCTCTCGGGTACTTGTACATACACCACATCTTATTAGTGTCCCATAAAAAATTACAAAATTATGGATACATTTTGCATACAACACAGATCACTCATATACGTATTACAAATACTGCAATAGTGCTGACATGAGTAGTGAATTTCACAAAATGTGTAATTTGGTAGTCTGTATAACTAGTTGTAGAACTATCTTCTATGGCAGTAGTATTGCATTGCTAACAACCGTCTGGTACAGATATCACTTTGACTGGCTTCTCTGTATCAGTTTCCTTTGGAGGAGCAAAGCGAAAAAAATACTAGAAAATGTAGATAAATATGTACGGGAAAAAGATTTGGCGCAGTAGCATAAATATAAGCTCAATTCAGTTCTATAGTATCATCATCTCAAGCATCCATGTTCACTTTGTAAGTTGGAAGTACAAGAATGTAACAGTAACAAAGTGAATGAAAAAAGAACTTGTGTCAGGAAAGTCGTAAAAAACTTTTCCCTAGTTTCCGTTTTCCCATTTTATATTGAAGACACAGCCGTCGTGGTAAGCACAAGCCAGTAGAAAGCAGCATGCATCTCTCTGACGTATCCACCTATAAAAGTTCTAACAAGCAGTTTGTAGTTAAACAGCAGTGGTGGCGGTACTTCATTTCCCATTCCTTCGTTTTGTTCCAATGGAAAATAGTAATAGATAGACATGCTTGTTTTTCTGCTGCTCTCTCTTCTCGTGGTTCAAGTAATAATATGTTTGTAATGCAAAACTACCACTGCCACCACTACCATTGCCACCACCATTACGTTTTTTGGCTCGAGCAATTCCTCCGGGAAATATTTCAAGACATATTGATGGAACCTGCTGACTTGTCAGAGTCTGACTCAGCATGAATGTATGATTATAGTACGGTTTACAGTAGGAAACTGGCAAGAAAAAAATATATGTGTGTGCAGAGCAATGCATAAAACGCAAGGAGGAAAACATAATGTGGAATCTTTTTTCATTTTGCGACTTTTTTATTTATCTTCCGTTTTATGTTGTTTTTCTCTTTTCCAAGGAAAGTGATATACATTGGTATTCTTGTTATATTTTACGAGGATTATTATTACTTTTGATGCTACTCCGCTGTTGTTTTATTGTTGCTACATGGCTGATATTTTTTTTGTTTATAAAACTGAACAAATTAAAGTGTTATTCTGTCAAGGGATAAGGCAGGTATGTAAGTATGCGCGCATCCTCACTTTTTATCATCATCAATTTTCTCTAGTTTATTTGCAAAGTGTAATCAAAAATACTATAGGCAAGGAAAGAATGTACACTTTGGAAGTTAAAATTAGTTTTTAGCGTCAACTTTTGGAAAGACAACTTCAAAAACATTGTAAACAACAACGGAACTTTTTCCTTGATTGTACCAGCGCATTTTGCTTCGCTGTGTGGCACTGACTGCTTTCGTTTCTCTTTTTTTGAGTGACAGGAATCGTTGACACTAGAACACTGTTTGGTGTAGTGGTGATGAAATGGAAACAGAATGTAATGGTATAAGTGGTGGTGCGGCTTTGGCCTGGCGGAGAGACAAGAGCAGCAGAGAGTAGCAGCATCAAGTTTTTCTTTCTAGATTTATCCAAATTGTTTCAAAAGTCTCATTAGGCCAGAGTTTGGCCATTTGCTTTGACATGTTGTACATTTATCAAATGCTCCTCTCCATTTGTCTTCCCTTTAGTTTGACATAGGCTTCACACAGGATTACTTTACTTAAATAACCTTGCCTGCTCCAAAAGGAGTAATGGATGGTGATGGTGGCATATTATATGTATATCCTGAATAAATACATCATTATGTACATATTACATATTCATATAATATGAGGTCATATGTGTGCTTTTATAGAGCTGAGAGTAGAGTATGTCCCATTCCTTCTTCTGTTTTGTTGAATTGGTCACATCAAGGTTTACCCCTTAGACAAGAGCAAAACCAAGTTTACTGGTCATCATGATTTATCATCAAGTCGCCTCTTTCTCTCTCGTTCTACTCTCTTTGCCTTCTCCTGTTCTCACTCGGTGAATTTGCTCCAACAGCAACACTCAATCTCTCTTCTTGCAGAGTTCCAGCACCACCACTAGAACCACTACTCACTCTTGTAATCCCCCGGACAAGATGAACTACTACTTCTACACATCTTTTACTGGGTTATTTGGTTGCTTTCTGTGTGTTGTAGCCAGCCGCACTGTGTGAAATATGCGTTTTTCAATATATGTATACACAAATACTTCACTACGCACTTCTATTAACTCCCACGGTAGTGTAAATAAAGTGCATAATATACACGCACATTTATAAAGATATTTAAATGTCATTAGGCTATATCCATAAAGATCATGCACACTGCGACTCGCAGTCTGCGAGCAGAGACAGACTGGCCACAGGATGGAAAGGGAAACAGACCACAAAAGGTTGCCAATGTTTGGCAATAAACAGGCTCACTTTTCCCCTGATTTATCAAAGTATATACGCAATTCAACTGCTTTCCTTGCGATACAGATACTATACCTATACTATGCATATACACATTATAAATATTATCAGGAAGCTCCTATTTTTTACAATCTAATATCACATCATGGTGATAGTTTGATTGTAATCTGCACAGGACAGGTTACTCTAGACTTTGCCACTTCTAAATTGTTCAAAATCAAACTAACCGCTCAATAGATCCTGCTTAATCAAATTAATCTTTGTCAAAAGTTTTTTATATATCTTCTGGACATGCTCACTTTCCATTAATTCATTTTAGTAAAATTATTTCCCTTCTAATTTCCGATTCTTAATTTTAATATTTTTAGTCTGTGAGTGTTGATATTGAATTACAAAATTGCATGTTCAAGGGCGTTGACAAAAAAGTTGAACTCGTAATTCCAATCTCTATACACAGCATTGATGAGAATGATTTTAATTAATATTTTAGTAATTAGATAAAATTATTAATTACAGATACTGCTCTTAGAAATTGATTAATGTCGATCGATGGAGGTTTTCATGTGGCTCAATAACAAAAGTAATATTGGAAATAGCATGGATGTTGAACTTTATGGGCAACGATTCTGACATTCTTCTCTTGTAAAGATTGGTAGGGACGCATCCATTTAAAGCAAACTCCCAGTTAGTAAGAAGCCACAAAGCAAAGCATTTAGGCAGGACGCCTTTCACCAAACGCTCACCAAATTAGATTCATCAGCATCGCCACCATCCTCAACTTTGGTGCACAGTATGGGGTCATTATCGCCTGGGAGTTAATCATAGTGGCAATTAGGATTTTGGGAAATTGTATTATCCGCCATACATTCACTTGCTTTTATCCTACACAACCCACCAAACAAAAACAAAACAATGCAAATGAGACTCCTGCCAAAAAAGATGAATTGAAAGCAAGAGATACAGCTCACCATACAAAACAATATAGAATGAACTGAATGAATTAATGAATCGCTACACAATAAAGCTAAAATGTCTTAATCATTATGCTGACTGCTGACGATAATTATACAGATGTATAGCGATATAGCCATGTGCATTAGTTTACTGCACCAGCTAAATAGTTGGTGTTGGTACATCGCAATTGCAAACAAAAAGAAACATTTGTAGAACCTTGTAGAACGAAGTAGCAGTTGCAGACAGCCTAGAACGACCCTATAATACAACTTACATTATCACTACTCTGTTCTCTTATCGTTTCGAAGGAGGTGTAGATATTAGAGGAAAATAAATTCAAGTGATAGAAATGCTCATTGAGCTAATCATTAAGATTCTCCCCGTTAATACAAATGTATACATGCCATATATCTCACAGCTGTCAAGTATTACCACGCTTTGTCAATGTGAGTGGGAAACCAAATATTTGGACGCTAAAAGATGATAACGCTGAAGACCAGACCGGAATTTTTTTAGACTTACGCTCTATTCATATAGGAGTAGAGCATGGACACGAAAAGAATGTTATAGAATAACGGAGGAGGGATGATATGAATGACGGTAGTGGTGGTGCCCCTCTATGATTAAGATTTACTGGGGTCCACGTATAAATACACCATCAGGGTAATGTATCTAATGACGCTGCTCCCGCTTCTAAATATGCGCTGCTACCACTGTGGCTCAGACCTTTTTTTGCGTCTAGAATATTATTAAGGATATTTTCATTTTCACTCCCTTCACAAATAGACAAACTATGTCAGCATCGAAATTACCGAATGGTCGCGTTCCTCTAAATTAATGTGCAGTTTTTACAGTTTAGTTGTTCATACCAGTTGACACTGGCAATCTATCTAAAAACCTTTTCTATTTCCCTTTCTCCCTTCTTCATCTGCCTTTCCATGCCATTTTATGTGCATTCCTTATGTCGAGCCATTGCTCCCTTTTTGGTGTAAAAGAGATATACGCTTTGTTGACGATTAGATTGTCTCCCTAGACAAGAAATGAATGGTTTGCTAGTTGGAGTTGATAGTTGTTTTTGCCTCCAATGTTTTGGAAACTTTTTCTGAGGACTGGGATATATATTTTTCCTGTTCAACACATTCACACAGTCAACGTGATAGTTAAAACAACTGTAACAGGAACGACAACTCTCTGGCACACCAAATCAACAAAAAGGAAGGAGAACGAATGGGAGATAAGATAATTTGTGTGTGTGTCTCTGTTTTTCTTCTTCATGGATTCAAGTAGGTATACATGTTAGATACCTACATGGATAAGCAAAAAAATCGTTGGTATTTATCTACGAATGCGAATGTACGTACCCCTGCATGTTTTGTACCTACACACATTGCTCCCCTTTTGACATTACACAAAACTAAGACATCATCATCGTTTTTACCAGGTTTTAATGTATGAAATAAGAGGGTTGATAATTCTCGTTGGCTTTAGTCTCAAAAAGAAAAGATACTTGTGCCAAATGCCAAAGTTGTCGGCTATGCCATGATGAGTGAGTTAAGACGCGCACACAGTTTCAAATACAAGTTTGTTTTTACGAGAGAAGAGTTCCATACGACATCTGACAGGATCATGAATTAGCCCGGGGTTAAAAATAAATGTAGTCTGAGTGCGGGGTTGACATTTGCAGGAAAACAGGTGTAAAATTAGTCACTCACATGTGTTGAAATGCTTCTGTTAGTAGAAGGGAGACCTAAGTTAAGTGTATAGTAGTAGGTATGCATATTATTATGCGTACTACTAGAGAGGAGATACATACCTACCTATCCAAATATTATGTTGTAGTAGTTTGCGAACATCCCATCATGAACAGCGAGCTAATGCCTGTATTAAAATGCTTTTCAATGAGAAATGTAGTAATCATTATGTAGAGCATGTTGCCGATGAAGGAGAAGAGACTTGGACTCATTAATATCTGTTGGAATTACGATTGCTCTCTTAATCTTGCCACTACTTCTGCTACCACCACTTGGACTACTACTCCTGTTATATTACATTTTCTACTGCTGTTGCACTAGCGCACTTTCTACTGCTGCTCCTGCCACTAATGTTGAAGGTATATTTTTCAACGAGTATTTATTCACTGAAGCATGCGTGATAGTGGTGGTGTGTTGAGATGAGAACATAAGAGAATTAATGAAAGATGCTGTGTGAATTTTAATTTTGATCACTTTATATTTATATTACATTCATTCTCTGCAATATGCTGTTTCGCTATTGTTAATAAGTAGTAGGAAGCTTGCTCATGTTCGTATCTCAATCTCATGGGACGGACATTTTAAATAAATATTATGCAGTTTGCTTTCTTATCTACACATTTCATGTGAAAAAGCCTGTCATTTGTCTCCTCAGATGTCTTGATGAGCTGAGAAGGCGGATGACAAAGCGATCAAAGTCAAGTGAAGCCACCGAACTAACTTGTCCTTTTTTATTATTGAATTGAATTTAGCAAAATGGTTTGGCTCTGTTGCAATTTTTATCCCTCTACAATCTCTTCACCATCATCATCATCTACATGGCAGGAAACTAACATGAATTTATTGTACATATGCCTACTACATAAGCATGCCTACGTTTTTATGCCTACATACTACACTTTTACCAGTAGGCAATGCTACTACTACACTCAATGACAATCTCTTTTAAGTGATGTAAAACAAGAATTTATCTAAACAACTACAACAGTTCCTTCTATAATATACCCCATGTAAAACAGTAGTAGTGGTAGTGATAGAACAAAAAACAGAAAAAAGGAAACACCAACGCAATTTTATTAAACTGCAATATAGGCAGTGGCAGTGGTAGCAGTAAACCGTCATCATATTGTTGCAGTGTTTCCTTTTGGTGTGGCAATACACATAAAAGCCTACACACATCGCATAGTCATCATCATCATATTATTATCATCTCATCTGGTGAGCATCAAACAACATTTCTTTTTGTACAACTACCAACTAGAACATCAACAGAGAAACAAGAGTAATAAGCAAACACTATGCGAGTACTACCACTTTTTTCACAAATTGATAATGAATGAATCTCTTCTCTTTTTTTCTCTCTCTCTCTCTCAGAAAATGGACATGGAACATGCATTAAAGTGTTTGTCGATATATTACATTGTATTGAGTGTGTGTGAGCAGTGAGCACATGTTCAAGATGTGAATTGTGCCAGGGTACATAAATAATATTGTATTCTACAATACTACGTGTGTGTGCACTATGTACGGTGTAGGCTATAGGCACGGTATGGGATTACAGTGAACAGGGTAACATGGAATTTCGCTGTTTTTCACTGCTCTATATAACATTGTTGTAAAGTACATGAAATACATCCAACTCAGCGCGCAGAACACACACTCTTGTCATTTGTCGTTCGATTGATTAGATATTGCAACAACGTGTCCTACAACGGGAGAAACAGCGCATTGTGGCAGTATTATCAAGACTACACAAGCCATACATTAAAAATGTGCCCTTTCAACCGTGTAGAGAGAAACGAGAGATCCGTTGTTTAAAGATAAATCGCGAACAATAAAGTATTACACGAAAAAAACCGTATATACCTACATCGACTTCGCATTCATGGCATTCGTTCGTGATATTTTTTTTCTAGTGGTTGTGACATTCAAAGAAAAAAAATCACAATAGAGATAAGCAGATTTTACAACTCGTTCTCTGTGTGTGCCTACTTGTGCGGCTTATTTTTCTGAACTCTAAACAAATAATGGCAAGTTGGAGAAATAATAATATTTAGAAAAAAATTAGTCTACGAAAGGAATAGTGAAGTAGTAGTGCCATCACCATCATCATCCGTCATCATCAAGGAAGATTGAGAACCCTCTCCTCTCAAAATGAGACGACCATTATAATTTCATTTTACTTCACATTATTTACCAACATATATCATTATCCAATAGCTCAAGGCAAGAAAACAATGAGAAAGAGTTAACTTGCTTCGCATCATCATACATAACGTTCCCCTTTGAAAAAAAACAATAGGAAAATTGAAAGGTAGCACAAGCCAAACAACAATAGCGTAGCGCAATGATACGAAACAAGAAGCACCACAACCACACACTTATTTCGTGGTAGGATCAAGTAGAGTAAAAGGGTGGCTTTTGGTCGCTGGCTGCGCTGCTACTTCTTCTTTACTGATGCGTTGCTGTAATAGCTGACAATTCTAGTATTCATTAGGAAGGACATAATGAGGTGGCTGAGGATATTATAGGCAGCTGCGGGAGGAAAATTATGCTGTTTTTTTCTTCTGTGCATACGCATCTATTTATATGAAGTACTGTTGCTGCTGCTGGTAGCAGTAGTAATGTAATGTAACCTTAGGGTAATTAGCATACAAAAGGTTTTTAGGAGGGGCACCTACCCAGAAAAAGCAAAACGCATTAGTAAAATAATGTTTTTGGACAAAAACAAAAACAAGCAAAATGATCTGTATAAATAACAACATGAATGAATACTATGCTATACACAAAAGCAGCAGGAAAAGGGATGGATTCATAGATTCATGAGAGAACATCCACTCGAGTAAAACTCTATGAACCCAAAACTTGTTAATGCCTCCTCTAAAAACTGAATCCCAGTATAAAAGTAGTATGTAAATGCATACATCATGGACATTACGTATGTAGGTAGGTAGTAAAAGTTTTTGCTGGCCAGTTTCGATCCCTATCAAGTCTCATGGTCGCCGTCGCGTCGGTCACACGATGGTGGCTGAAGAAACGCTGACGATGGTCCTCCTCTCCAGAATGCTTGGAGCGTTTACCAGTGTGACTGTGAATGTGACGTTGGTGTAGGAAGATGATCAGTTTTTATGAATGCAGAGAAAAAAATACGAATCCTTTCTATCCCCAACTCAAAAGATCATGTATACCGTCATAAAAATGATACTTATTGAGCATATTCACGCGTCCCTCCACTTAAAACTGACTTGTGTGTGTGGTGGTGGTGACGCTTATGACAATCGTCAGTAGTCATGTGTGTGCAACCTGAACCAAAAGAATGTAGTAAAAATGACACATAATGTTAACATTTTGTCCATTTCACAAAAAAAAAGTTTCTCTCTTCTTTTGCTACTTTTCTAGGACGCATACATTTTTCATATAAAACTTATTTTATTCTCAATCATTTTTATGATTTCAGTCCATTTTTGGGGATTTCCATCAGTTTCCATACGTTTGATATGCTTCAGTGAATATACATAGGGATGGTAATGCGTAAATATTTTGGGGTATTGTGTAACAACCATATTATTATTTTACAAGATCAGTGGCGACATAGTGTTTCAGGTTACGTTTTCTTACGACGTATTAATGAACAAGAGAAACTTCAGTGACTCAGTTTTATGGAATGGACTGGAGACAGACGGCGTAACGTTATATGCCCGCGACACTGCATTTTCTTGCCTTACGCCTTCTTGACTTGGTTCATTGCAATAATTAACGCGACCCACAGTCACTCATTCACTCTCACTCTTCCGTTTCCCTTTTTCTTCTTTCTCGTCGTGACAGCAAATATATAGATAGTTCTTTCTTTTACTCTTATACGGCAACTTAGTTTTTGAACAATTTGAAAAATCGCAGCACTGGCGACAGACATCGGCCGCAATTGTACCCTTTTCCTTGTTAACATAACCAACTCGTTACGGAAAACTGGAGGAAAACAGAGAATCTCATTGTAATGATCATTAGTAGCACAATTTTTTGCTTACGCACTTCCATGTTGCTTTGTTGGTGACGTAATTTAATAATCCAGAGAAAAAGCTTCAAACATGACGTAAAATAATGTCGCTTAATTTGGACTTGATGTATTGTTTTTATATATGATTTGCTTATAGCTGGTGCAAGGTGGCTTTTGTGTCGACTGAATATGAATCCAAAGTTGTTAGCTAATATCGTCTATCCGAAGTTTCAAATGTACGTGTAAAATGCTCCACGCCATGATTCCATCATACAAAGATATATTCCATGTCGTCCACTAGTCCACTTGTTCCCTCTGTAAATGGAAACTAGCTGGGATGGTATTCCGGTGAAAACACTTTAAAATGTATAAATCCGAGAGGAGGATTAAATGGAGCATGAAGCATGATATCATTTTCAAAACAACACACTTATTTTCTGCAGACGGGCTAAAGTATTGGATGGAGACGTCATCGAGTACCCCCTACAAACCTACAAGATGTGTGACGGCGACTTGTCCATACTTGTCCACCTTCATCTCACGCTCTAATCTTGGCTCGTAATGAATGACTGACAGACATGATGCAATTGCTGACTTCTTGGTGAGTGATGATATTAAAGGTATATATGGCATAAACCAGGGCATGCCGAGAGCACCATTACATAAATCCATTCACATTTTGTTAACTAAAAACTTATGTTATGTATTTCCGCGAGAAACAATTATATGCCCAATTTAATATCCATGAGCTAAGTAAATTTGTTGGACCTTATTTGGTCTCTTCTTCAAAACCATTACTGTCATTTTAAGGTTAGATGAATTTACGTTATGTTGTAGACCAGTAAAATGTTTCACTCAATCATTATAATTATTTTGATGCAACTTCATCTTGCATTTTGATGGAACCAGCTATAATTGGAATATGAAATTAAAGATGTAGTTATTTGATTTATCTTGATTACAGCAAGCAAATTAGCACCTCGCGACTTTGCTGTGAAAAAGGATATTATATCCATTGTAATGTTTGATAATAAAAAACCAAAAATTGAATTATTATTTTTAAACATAGATGCTTTACATTTTCCTTTGGAATTTTTCCCAGAATATCCTAAAATTCTCAGTAATTGATTTCGTATAACCTTGTGTGATCATTACGGTCGAAATGCCTCCAGACAAAAAAGCTTTCAATACCGCATTTTTCCAGATTTCTAACTCCCAACAGTAATGAGCGTTTTACATGTTTGGGACTGAAAGTTCATAAAAGTCAAAGAACTGCCGATGGACATTTGTCTTGCCATGTCCTAACAAAAAGCATCCCGTAATACGGAAGCAGTACAATGAAGAATCAAACATTTTTCATGAACTATTCAATACCTTACGATATCAGTGGTAAACATGTACACAAACAATGTATGTACTGTTTAACAAAGTCTAAAATTGTGTGCACCCTTTTTTCTAAAAATCAGTTGTAAAACATGATTCTAGTATATAATCACAAAGTGTTGACAAAACCTTTGATGAACTTAATGATGACTATACAACATAATGACTTTTTTGGATGCATACCCGCCGCTGATGTTCATAATAACAGAAATATGCACTTAGATATTCTTTCCTTAGATATTTTAAGAGGGTTGCATCTTTGTTTCTTTTACGATCATGATGATGAGCTTTAACATTTCATAAGAAATTCCTTTCTTATCAGCTGCTGCTCCTGAACTTGCATTTTTTGGTAGAAAGTTCACGATTTAGGTAAATTACTCCCGTGTGCTCGAACCTAGGTACACATAATATGAGGTACCATCATGCTTTTGTTGTATATTACTTGACTACAGAGCAATGTAATTTTTGAAGGACGAAAGCAGTAAAAAAGTCAACATGCAGAGACGCAAAGGAGATCGATGTGTCTCATTCCTCAGGATGATGTCAGACGAGCAGAATTCACTGTCAACCAAAAGAGCCATAACCATGTAATCGTTCTAGCACATCTTCAACGGTGGGCGAACAGGAGGAAGGAAGGGAAACAAAACTGTCTGACAGACAGACAGACCCTGTATCATCTTAAACGTCTGCAACAAAAAAAATCCAAAATATTTAAGTTAGCATTGCAGAGGATAATTACAGATATGTAGCTGAGCTGGTATATATGAAAACGCAATGAATGACCAGATGAAATAGTTTTGTGCAAGGAAACTCTGGTAAAAAAATAGGAAATAATAATAATGACAACAGTGATATGATGACATGATATGATTAGGAATGTCCACCACCAAGCGCCAGCAGCCTGTGCATGTCTCGGCTATGAAGTGTGTTGGGTCCGTTCACTGTAACCTCCAATTCAAAAGGAAGTCAATAAAAAATGGTTTGTGATGCAATGATTTGAATAATATGTGTTGTGAACTTGTAAAGAATGTGTGATAATGTTCTTGAAGAACTCAACCTGGACTTGGCTGTGCAATGCATGTATATGAGCAAAAAAGAGCATTTATTCGTATTCCTTAATTGTAAGCTATATTCCACCCTGTGAAATGTACTTGTTTGTTACCTGTGAATAATAAAAGGATGCTGTCATCTCCTGTCATTCTAATATCTGAAAACATGCGTGCAACACATGTAATTTTTTATTTGAGAGTGTTCCACCACCTCACCTTTGCCATATAAATATTACACGATGCAAACAAGCTTGTACGGACTTATATACGTATGCAAGCCTATTAAAAACGACTTTGTCTCTTCGTTGTGAGCAATATCTCGATTATAGATCAATGTTTGCTTTTTCTCCTCATCACTTTTATTCCAATGTCCTTCTCCTGTTGTTAAAGTGTTTATAACCTGGTAAAAGGACAAACACTTATTTTGTATATTCGTATATGCCATCATATATTGCATAATATGCCTTTTCTTACAGGCTACCAAATCTACAAGGCTGCAGCTGGAGAAAACAACAAAAGCATGTGTGTAAACTACGACTATTAATGGACAACAGGACAACTATTAATGCAACAAACTGCGTAGGTTTAGGTATTGCAATGGACAACATACTCTGCAGTTCAGCCCAGTCGAGGACGACTTGCATGCAGGACACAGCGACTTTTTTGATCTTCTTGACCGATACTATAATCTTGATTTTGTATCGCGCAACGTGAAGTAACACTATAACACCATGGATACTGATATGAAACAATGCACAAGAAAATATATATCAACATAAAATGTATGTAATTTTTTACATTCAGTTTTTGGCCTGTCACTTGAATTTCTTGTTTTTGACCCTTAAACTGAATCATGAAGGGATAATAAAAGTTTATCTTGTTTACTGATGTTCACTACCTTATCTGTTCCAGTCAGACTTTTAGATCAACTTGAACTGAGGTTGTCATCATAATTTGCTATTACCTATGCATTGCCAATATATTAGCAATTTCATGTCCAGTTTGTTGTTTCATGATAAACTTTAACACATTTCATGTGTGAAATAATGTGCATAAAGGTCATTGTACGTCTTGACTGGTAATTGTGACAATGCGAATGTTTGCAACCTTGCACAACCTTCTTTATGTATTTCTTCTTATGCTGGATTCAGTGCAAATTATAGTTCATCCTGTCCAATTATTTCAAGATAAAAGTTCAACCAAAGAAGGGTGGAGAAAAGTGAGTTTGATGGGAAGACGAGTTGTAGTTGATGAATGAATGAACAGCGAGGACTGGGCAAAGACTTGATGCAGTTGTTACTTAATAAACTGACACAGTTCAGTCATTTATCAGACATAAGTGCAGTCGGGAAAGTGCACTGGAGGGCGCATACTGCTCATTATAATCATAATCAACATTTAAAGAAGACGACGGCAAGTCCTTTTAACTCTCATTGTCAGTTTGACTTACAAAAATAGAAAAATAGAGAAATATAGTAACGCATAATACATACATGCATGAGCATCATATAAGGAGTAGGATCATGCATGATCATCATCTGAACAAAAAAACAGAGATGAAGAGTGGCGATAGAGAAGCCGAAGTGTGAGCCCACTGTTTTTGTTATGATTACTGCATGTGTGTGCCCTGTGTATCTATTTCCCCTATGTTATTTTTTGTTCTACAATTTTCCAACTTACCCGTCATTCTCTTGTGAATTCATCTCGGCAAGTCATCATTTTATTTTTAAAAAAAGTGTACATCCAAATGACAAAGACGTACTAAATATTGGCTGAAGGGCAATGCAGTGCGCAGTGCTCCGTTACTTTAAAGCACTCTCAATCTTTAATGTCTTGGAATTAATAAAAATAATGAGCAAACTGCAACCAGTTTAGAGAAGGTGCTCTGGTTTCTCATTCACGTTTTCTCGGAGGCCCTTCTTTTCCTTCTGATTCATAATAAACGATGCAAGAATAGTGGGTACAACAATATTCTATTTGTTTATACACTTATTAGCAAAAGAAGAGTTTTAGTTTCAGTGATGCTCAAGCTTGGGATGAAATGAAAATGAAGCTGAGTGACTGAGATGGGGAGACCACACCCATGGAGTCGGACACTCATTAGTCTTCTAGATTGAGACACTGATACTTCAGGGACACTTTAATGGGCAAACCTTGTTCCTTCTCCCTTTAATGCTTTTCATCTTCTCTCTGAACTCTGTCTGCCTTTTCCAAAGAGGGGAAAAGAAAAGGAAGAAAAAATATCCTTCCGCTGATCTTGGATAATACGTTGAATGCTGGGTTTCAAAAGTAGATATTATATAATATAGTTATAACACTGTTGCTGCTGCTGCTATTATTTAGAGGCAAGTTTCGTCGTTTACAAATAATGTCCACCATCCTACCGATATGTACGTGTCCCTTTTACGCACCATGCACACAATCTACCTGCCTACGCATAACACACGCATCAAGAACATCACCTTCATCCATTTTTACTACCTTGACATCTTCAAACTAATCACAATCCAATCAACGACGAAAAAAGTGTCGTGTTGTTTTTTATATACGTAAGCTCCAGCTCAACCATTTTCCCTATACTTTCGGATTATTTTCAGAGTAAACCGCTACAACGATACGGTATAGTGTTTACCAACAACACACTAGCAACTAGCTATAAGACAAATACACCTTTTCCCTCAAACTAACAATCTTCTCGTCTCATCAGTTATTACATCAGTTCGAACACAAACATTACAAGCATTGATATTACTTACCAAACTATTTTTTTCTTAACATTATAACAAACATGCATCGTATTATTATTATCCTCATCGTAGTGGTAATGTGAAAAGCATTTAACTAGCTGAATTGGAAAAGCGGTTTTTACACAAGAAAACATTATTCCTATCTCATGAGATATTTTTCTTTGTTGCATGTTGTATTTTTCAAAGATGCACTCATGAAGAAACCTCAAAAACTTACATCAATTTAAGTTTATCAAAGTGCTTTCCAGTTTTGCTTTCCTTAAGATTCATTTCTTTTTATTTTATCGCTTAAGTTTTCAGTTTTCCTTATGATTACCAAAGAATCAAAACTGTTGATTCAATATCCATTATTGCATACATCTGTGTTCCTTATTTTTCCCTTTGTCGATATTTATTTATTTAAACTTTTTCTTGCATTACACTTGATTTTTTGTAATCTTTCCCTTGCCTTAAAAGCGAAATAATACTGTATCATGTAGTTTAATCTCAAACCAGGTTTTGGAAACTGAACCGAGTAGCCGAAGTTAACTTGAGAGGTTAAAAATTATTCTATTAATATGCTTTCTATAATAGCTGTAGCTGAATGTACTTACATGTATGATATTATTAGTCATTGGTGATCTAAAATCAATTTTCAAATGGTATCGTTTGTTTGTATCGACCAATGTTACACATTATGACTGTTTCGTTTAATTGAAGCCCTTGTTGTGGTGAAGGATCAATGCACCACAAGCTTCCAATATTGGTGAAGCAACTGGACCACTGCCGACCAACAGCACGAACAGACATTTACTTGGAATATCTCATGAAACAGTCAAACGTTATATTTTGGCTACCTATAATAGGCTGCAATAATGTCTTTTCATGCCATTTCATTTAAGTTGGTTCTACTGGTTTACTACAATGTGTATAAACAATAGAAATTAAGCAGAAATATGTTATGTATACAATGTAGTAATAATGATAGTTTGTGTCTTCAGTAATCATTCAAGCGTGTTTATCATTGCCACAAAACTATCAAGAAGGACTCATTATAAGCACAAATCAGTACTAATGTTGATAGTGTGTGTCTATATGTTGTTTATTGTTACGGTATGGAATCAACAATAATGTTAAATATTTTACCATTTTATCATTTTAAAGGCTCCTTACATGAATCCAAGGATTTTCAAGGTCTACGAAAGCAATGACATTATCATCTTCACTGGGTTGACTTTATTCTTGTTGTTTGAGGATCATCATCGTCATCCAGCTAGCTAAAGCATTTTATCATTATTAAACCACGTTAACCTTCTGCTGGTGATAAACGACATTCAACATTCAAGTTTTTCGTTTTTCAGGAGTAATCATCGCCATCAAGACTGTTTGTTTGTGTCGCTTTCCAAAAAATCTTCAACAACAGAGTTGTGGTCTGAAGCGTACACAATGCATGACATGGTTTTTAAAATTGTTAAACTACACTAACATTACATGGGTCACACAAATATACTAATGGGATGGATGAATGGATGGATGTGATGACGATAATGATACCTTTTCGTCTCATCGTATCGTTCAGCTTTGCTTTTATACTTTTCTGGTTTAAGCTGTCGATTTTTTGGGAGAAGTAGTGACGATGTTGATAAGAAAAAAACAAGTCTTTTAATATTTTTATTGGGCTAATGAACAAAACGGGCCTTGTTTTAAATTTTTCATATCACATGAAGCAAACACAAAAGTCTATCAGCATGGGAAAAATTGTAATCCATGTTTTTGTTGAAAAGTTGACCCATCTTTCAGCAGCAAACAGATTTTTGTTTGCCCTATGCCTATGGTTGTTATCTGTTGGTCTTAATTTATCGTAGTTCTGTTTTATTAGATATACATATTTAATATTGCATGTAATATAAACGATGCGTACCAAGTTAATAATTACAGTACATCACTACACATTATTCGACACAAAATAATAATGATTGTTTTATGATGATGAGGATGACGACGACATTAAATTGATAGCAAGATACACATGTGTCTGCATATATTTCTGGGATTAAAGTACCGTTATGCCGAAATAAATTAGTATGGATGAATTTATGATACTATGATTGAAATAACGAGCTACTTTTTGAGCAGTTGAGGAAAATACATGAAACCCCATTCGAACATTTCATTTCAGATTTTAGTAGGTACTGTAGGTACTCAATTTCAAGAGGGTATAATTTAATTTGCTGGATTTTGAGACTCAGAGGATATTATCAAGCTAATAATGTTAATTTTTCCTAGATTGAGGTTAGGTATGTAAATTACTTGCATTATTGAATATCACACGCCGAGCTTATAGTTCGAAGACGTTATGATAGTAAACCTTTTGCCTTTTTTACAGAAAAGCAATTACTACCGAAAATATTGTGCCACACTGTAACTTATAATAAAATTATGCCAATTGTCCACGAATTGAAAATCCATTTTAGAGGAAATGTTGGTGGTCATCGATGTAAGTAAATAAGAAAACCACTGAAATACACTGGAGCCAAAAATACTTACACCCCGAATTTTCTACCTGGTGCGACATTTATAAAAGTTACAGCAATTAAGTTGCTTTTTTCTCCATACAAACCATAACTTTCATTAAACTGCAAAGAAGTCTTTGTGAAATTGGTGAGGTAGCTGTTTCATAACATCAGCGGTGAAACATAATCACTGTTAATATTTTATTACTGTACCATGTCGAATCAAAGAGCACACGCTGAATACTTCATGCAGGACACGTGGCGCACAACCGATTTCTCTATATGCTTTCCTTACTTTTTGATTTTCAAGGAAAAAAGTGTACACATCACACACCCCATAGCCACCAAAAAGTAGACCAATTATGTATTTAATTCGATAAGGTCTCCATCATCGCCGTGCATTCTCCTGTCTGACGCCATCACCACCACCACCGGCATAATAATAATCATCCCTGTAAATAATCCAACAAAATAAAAACCTGTATGGAGTTTAGCTTTTATTGCCAATTGGACAATGTGATAACTTATTCAGGTAAAATGGCAACAACATTTTGATTGGTTCCACAATATGTATAACCAAACCAGATGGACTCTTTAGCAATTTCTGTGTGATGGCAATGCAAAATTCATAACTCAAAATTATATTTAATGCAAAGTACAGATGATAGATGACATGGTCATTAAAACCACTTTATTGCTAAAATACTAATGCAGTTTATTGATCTTTTTAAAACAAATTCAATCCACCCGACATAGGTCGCCCATCATCAAGCGTTGAGCTTTATAAAAAACGCTGGTTGTCTTTGTCTTTTACTGCCATAAAATATGTGTGACATGCTTCTCTCTACAATTGCGTCTTAATAAGTCGCACTTTACAACGACAGCACTGACAATAATGTCATATAATAATCCCCCTTCTTTAAAAAATGACATTTTTATCGAAACTCCAACGTTGCAAGTTCATAACTGTTGGCAATCCGGCAAATTATCATTGCGTTTTACATATGGATTTAGTCATCGTGTACATACAATGTACGCTATTATTATGAACGGTCAACCGACGAATCAAAGTGACATGGGGTTCGTCGTTCGTCCGTGTTCGCCTGTTATTTCACTATTTTATGATTGAAAGGACCCATTACATTACGTTACATATTAACAATGAGATTACTAACTGTAGACATCATGTCAGATGGTAATGTCTCTGTTTGATGTTGTTCTACAAGAAAAGCGCACAGTTGGTTTATAGTAAAAAATAACCTTATAAAACTTACAATACATATCCCATCACATTATAAGACTTCGGAGAGGTGAACGCTGCCCTTTACTTTACGTAATACGAAAATAATGTCATCCTGTATTTAAACGCACATCATTATGAGTAGCATAAGTTGACAGGCGTACGGGCGAATTGTAAAAAATGTGAAGAGATGTTGAATACTTTAAAAAGGGTGTATTTACGACCAACTTTGAAAATTGCAAACATGTATGCATATGTACATATATACATCTGTATACAAATCAATAAAAAACGAACCCAAAAAAAGAACAAAGGTACATTATTATGATCTCAGACATTGCATGTGTAAAACAGCTAGTCGGATTAAAGTTAATTTAGTGGTGAGCAAGGTTCTAAATTATATTTTGCTTGTCATAAGGTCAGCATACGAGATTCTTGTTTGTTGCCGCTTTTGTAGCGAATACTACATACCTACACAGAAACACATCATTCACAGCAAGATAGTACGTGCAATTTTTTTCTCGTTGTGTAGTGGGCAGGTAAACTAAGGTAGAGATTGAAAAAAGGGAGAAGTAAAAAACGACAACTTGTGTGAGCATCTTGCTGAGCGTTTCTTTTTCATTTTGGATAAAAGGAGACGGGAAAATTATTATTACCTGGCCAGTTGTATAAAAGGAGGAGCAGCAGCTTTATTAGCTACTGTGCAAAAATTGAAATGAAGATCTCCTCCTCATTGTTGACTCGCCGTGAGTGCCCTTTTGTTGTTTTCTAACAATATGTAATGAAGATCACCATGTTATAATGTACAAATCATCATCGGATGAGGAGGAACGAGACGCCGTGCTACCTGGTTTGGAATATAAGGTTAGTTGATGTTCACGATTTTTAGAATTTTTTTTTTTCATTATTTTTTGCATGGATACCTCACCTCTAGTCCGGCCAGACCTTTGAATCATTTTGCGTAAAAAATCAGTGCTTACGTATATTATCATGGATATAATATCAACCATTTAGTCCATTGTACATATATCTTCGTCTTCAGAGTTTTTATGTCATGCTCACTTTTGATGCAAAGATCATTATCGTGTTTATGTATGTCGCCATCCCAAGAACAAAATGAAGATGAGTGAGTAGGAGGAGAAGATGAATAATATGTGATGTTCTACACATGTAAATTCTCATCTGATGAATTGTTGCACCAGATCATTTTACCTATGTCATTCTTTGCAGCTATCAAACTTTATTGCCTCTAAGCTTATAACTTTATATTGAGCAATTTCATGTTTAAAATATCATGTACAAATCAGAATAATCAGTTTATTACCATGATTCTCTTCGTTATGTATCCTCACAGATATTATTTTTGATGTCATACGTCGTGTCATTCTGCTTGACTTCATTTTAAAGTATGAACGTTGACGTTTCTTGGTTGCTGCGGTGGTGGTGGTATTGGTCGTGAATTCATCTTGATCATCATCTCCAGTCTCGATCCTCGGTCATACTGATGCTCAAAAATGTCAAGTAGAAAGGAGACAGACACTATTCGTCTTATTCCTAGAGTTGTAAATGTTCAATAATCTTTTAATCAAGGGTGTGCATCATTGTCTTTCTACTTCACTTCTTCTTTCTTTAATTTCACTGTCATGATTCCTGGTACAAACTAAAACAAACAATGTGTCCTACTGATTCCTTTATATCCCATTACCATACTATTATTATTCGTATCATTACTGTTGCTCTCTATCACTCACTCGACTATACAACACAAGTGTTTCCTACACGAGCAAATCTCTTTTCTTTATCTTGTCAAATACATAGAGTCAAAAGCTATACTTTATGAGAATGATCTAGCTGTTCGCACGTTTTCCTGTCCGTCGACAAGAGTTGTCCGGAAAAGGTTGAATTGATTTAGGAAGGAACGTTGTTTAGAATTATGCATAGGTAGGTTAGTTTTTCAGCCAACTCAGCCCATGCACCAACGGGATTTAATTTTCATGGTCACCTTCTAAATGGGTGACTGGACTGGATTAGGGTTACCCCAAGGGGAGAGAGATAGGCGGCGTCGGTCACTCGTTATAGTTATGTTTTTTGCCCTACTCTATTATGAACTCAGAATATACATTGAACAATGTCAAAAGAACATTGTCATCATAAAATTTGTAGGTTATTGTGGCAGGGTAAAACCCATTTGCATGGCGCAACTGAATGCGCGTTGTTCTTCCATTGTCATAATAATTGCTGAGTCTCGTCAATAACCTAAAGTTTACAAACGCTACAAATATAAATACACCATGCACATGGAGTATAGTAGTAAATGTGTGCTGGAAATATATTACCGCAAGCTAAAGAAAGTTAGATACCATCTATACCAAGAAACAATTTCTATTTCAACAACCAAACAAGCGCAAATATAATTATCCGCCATTACGGGTTAAAAGATTCGGCAAATTAACTAGCATGGTCAAAGAGCAACTGTGCCTCGCTGACTCGCTGAGTAATGCTTGTCCATCACCACCACCTTGTTCAATATGTACTCAAAGTCGGATAAACATTTAACTAACGATTAGGTATGTAGGCATTTATATTTCTGCATTAAGGGGTTATATTTGAATGTATGTTTTCAATTTCTCTGCATAATTCTGCAAAAATAGTGTATAGTGATAAAAATTTAATATGGTATACATAGATGCGTTTCTATGAAGGTAGCTCATACAATGATGGTAAGCATGCAGCTTCTTTTCAAAATGATACACATGAACAGAAAAAATCAAAATGCGGCCTGTTTGACTTGACTGACAGCAGCAGTATTACCCGCTGGGAACATTTCAGTCTGTCAAAGAATCCCAGCAGACATCTCTTTTGCATCTTTCATGGTTTTCACGTTATTTTCTCTTCTTCTCCAGGGAATCAGAAAAGTCAACTTGACTAAAACTTGAGTGTTGTGTGCGTGTTGTTAAAATCGTAGCCAACTCAGCAGCGGTTTGTTTCTTGCTACTATCGTACATTTGTGTGCTGTTGTGCATGTTAGCAATACAACATTACATTATACAAGATTATTCCTAGCAGCTCCTAATCAGTATCATCATGATACTCACAACTAAAATTCAATGAGCAAGTTGTAAATAACCAGGTTTATGTTCAAACTTGAACAAAATACTCATTGTCTTTTTGGACATTACATCGTTTACAATAAAACAAGAGTCGTGTTTCGGCAAATCAAGCAAATTGGAAATGGCAGTTTTGTGCTTTGTGATCATAGTGGTGGAGGCCAGGTCTGCAGCTTATTTTAATACTCTATGATGCTCGATTTTAAGGTACTCGCATAATGAGTCTGCCCATGATGGGCTGCTTCACAGTCTAATATGAGCAGAAATTATAGAGACAAGGCAGTAAATAAATAAACGAATGCACACAAATTAGTGATTGTCATATACCTACAGCCACTCACTCTAGCTAAACTCACAGTCAAGCAGTCCATTCAAATTTATGCACATATTTAATATATTCAGCAGTATTCAAGGAGTAGTGGGCGTCAGTTACTTTAAAAAGTTTGTCGGATTGCATACATACATAATTTACAGAGAACATTGTATTATACCTAAATAAAACACGTCGAACAAATTGCAAAGGCAAGAAAAAACTAGGAAAGAAATAGAGCGAGTCATGCATCCAATTAGCTGCTTCTTGGTAATAAATGCTAACCAAGATTGAAATTTTATTTTCCATTCTGTAAAAGACATTTTGTTCGTATTGTCACATGTGGCAATAATTCCATATTGTATGTACCTACACGCACACATGCATGCATAATGCATTAAAATTATTTTTATTATGCATTCAACCTTTGTTTCTTTTTCCTCTTGAGCGGTTCAAGATTCAGAGATGAAGTCACATGCGCATATACACACAGCTCCGAGGAGAAGGGGACAATGTCCTTGTTTGGAAGCATCTTTGTTTTCTATTTTGACTCGTCTCTCACGAGGGAACTATGAAGCTGAAGAGATGAAATGAATGAGTGAATGACGGACTGACTGCTGCTGTTTATTATTACTTTTTACATATCAAGGGAGTGCATCTCCAAAAACCACCACCACACTACTATATCCACATCGTGTATATACCACCACCACCAATCTCCATGTGTCAGACGCATTTGTGCATGATCCGGATTATGGATTAAGAGGGAGGAATAATGAAAAGATAATGAAAGCTTGGATTGGCTCTCTTCACTTCACTTCTCATCTTCATCTCTCCTCACAACAACAGCCAGAACCACCACACATATCCCGCATGGTAAATAACAATATGAACCTCACGCACGGCGACGACGACCAGTAGATGAGGATGATGATAATATGACGATGGAGGTGATAGCAGCAGAGGTACACATTTATCATAACACACACAGCAACATTGTGTGTGTACCCAAAATTCATTCATGTTTAGTTGAGTGAGTGAAGATTTTATAAATAGTAATCCCTGATTTCCTCTAACCGAACGGGAGAAGCCAGCAGAAGAGGAACGAGGGTGATCTCCCGGCTTGTTGTTTTTCCTCATGATGATCATAGTCGACAGGTCCATTGTTCAAAAACTTCACTCCTGCTGCTGATGCTTTTGTAGAACCACTGCTCATATTACTTTTATTCCTGTGTTCTCTCTGTTTTTGTGATAATGATATGACTTGATCACGACAATGACGAGATTGCACTCAGTCATACAAAAACACAACCAGGGCTGCTCATTTTCTCCGAGGAATCTCCCTTGTTTTTACCTCGAAATAAAAAGATACATTTTCTCACTTTGGCTTAAAAACTTTATTTTATCCTTCGAATGTTGGAAGAGAAAAGGAGGAGGATGATGCCTTTTTTTGGTTGACTTGACTCAAGTTGACTGCTCATCCCTGGAGATTATTACTGTTTACCCAGGAGCACTTGCATGTGTATTCATTCATCCAAGCTCATTTAGATTCTTTTGGCAGCAGAGAAATGCTCTGGATTACTTTGTTTTACTTTAAGAGGAGGGGTAGAACACTATGTGTACATTATCTAGCTTGTGTATCGCTGAGACTACTGTCACTGCAAAAGTGCATATTGCACTCGCTCCGACTTTCCCAATTTTCTTGAGGAATACATTCCTATGTAGTTTTCAACCACTTTGTTGTCTTTCAGTACGACAATGTTTTATCCGCCACAGTTTTGCTTGCTAAATGGCCTGTCTGTTTTTCTTTTGACTTTCGACGATCAAGTACCAGGATCTGGACAGGGAATAGTACAGTGATAAGAACAACAGAGGGAAGGTATGACTCCTCCAAAGTGAATATTACTTACAATTAGAATGATGATGACACGATCCACTACTTTGTTTCGTGGTATGATTTACTTCCCTCTGGTTTGCGTCCCCTATTTTCTTTAATACGGATGTCCGTATTTATTCCCTCCAGAAGAATCCAAATTATTTCGTCTTCTAAGCGCATACACAGAATGAAAGAAATAGAAGCTCTGTTACTTTTGATGACGATAGTAATGATGATGACGTGGAGCAAAATCCGAAGTAACCGATGATAATAATATGACGATCCTCTATCTCTGCATGCGCCCTGCGGGGGCACTTCGTGACTTTATCCGTTTGTCTTTGTCTTTTTTGTTATTCTGTAGTTTGGTGCACAGAGAGACCAAATCGTTGTCAAAATAATTCCTCATACTGTTCCTCAATTCTTACGATGCTTCTCCAATGCAGAAAAATGCATAAGCACTCCCACAATTTCAAATATTCACCAGGGACCAGACTACGCACTTAACTGTCGCCACCACCAACACTAAGAAGCCAACGCAAAAGCAACATGCAACCGGACTACCAACTTTTCCAACATTATCATTACACTTTCTTCATCTTTACCTTTAGAAGTTATTATCATTAATATACGCAGACATTTACTCGTACATTGATCAAATACCTAGTGCAGAAGCAAAGCCAACACGAACAAGCAAAAGACCAAAGTCATTTCTTTCATCTGCCATTCACAAACTTTTATTATAAATCATCTTTCACTTTGTCATCTCGCTGAACAAACTAATATGTACTTGCCCTCAGATTTTGACCAAAACATTACCACCACCAATATTACTTACAACCGTTGCTGCTGATCAAATTTAAATAGATGTCCCTTTAAAATTCTCATCATAATATCAGCATGGTCAGCTACTAAATACAGGGATGTCACAACCATGTATTTAGTGTATATTTATGCATCTATCCGCTTTAAAATATTATGGAATAACTCTTTTCATTGTTATTTGCCATTAATAATGACAATTATTTAATGACCACCAAAATGCAACGCTTTTATTGTCCACTATTATTCTGCAAAAGTTATGTTTATTTGTGACGGTTTTAATGTCCTTTACAGCAGGAGTGTATAGCGACCCTTACGAGCTTCAAACTAGCCATGATGATGACAACTCGGTGCAGTAAGAGCCATAACTCATTTCCATGCATTATGGTTCCGCGTAGCAGTCTTTATTTGAAGAAAGAATATACAATTTATTATTAATCAACGTTTCAAATGCCACATTTGTAGGGAGTGGATACAATGAATCAAGCAGATTTTAAAGAGTTGTGTGTCATGTGCAACAATAATGCACATTCTGAATACAATATTACGATCCAATTAGTTTGTCGTTTTTATGTGTCGTGGAGAGCAATTTGTAAAACAACAGGCAAGAGCATAATACACTGCGCGTCTGTACTTTATTGTATTCTAATTTATGTAAACAAAAAAATAAAGGAATTTTTAACATTTTTAATCAATCTTCCGCCCAGCATTGCTGTATCGGACGAATGCAACTCACAAAAACAACCAGAAAACACACGTACTTCGTACAGATGGATGAAACATGAAAAATATTATTTAGAATTTAATGGCTCACATAGTTAAATGATTGATTAGCTTTGAATTTATGTATGTATAACTATCAACTATTAGACGTGTGTTGTTTTAAATAACTCTCAACTAACAAGAAACTATATTATTTTTATTTTTCATATTTATTTCATTCCGTTTTCCAAACAGTACTGTGCTATGATATTATTTCAACATTTTATTACTTTGTTCGCGACCCTGCAATAAAAACCAGACTTTACGTTGCATTTCATTATTTGCCATTTATTGTGTCATCGGCTGTTATGAGGTTGTGGTGTTACTACTTTCAACTACAGACAAACTCTACTTGTGTGTGGCAATTATACATACAAACCATTTTGTGATTTATTGTCTTTTAAATTCAGGAGGAACACCAACTTGAAACTGAGAGTCACCCTTCTGAAATAAAATATAAAGTACAGAATAAAGTGGAGAATTGAATGGGCCTTTAGGAGTGTTAAAGAAATTTATTATTTTACAATCATAAAAAACTAGTTCTTGTTTTCTCTCGGCAGAAGAAAGAAGAATGAAGAATAATATTATTAGCTGCACATGTTATCGTCGATACCATAACACACACATGCATTCTATTCTTCTTATTTGTTACACACAATTTACATTTTATAATGAACTTTTTCAACCCCACGGTTGATAGTGCGATATTGAGTGCGTGACAAAATTTTCACTTCTTTTTCCGCCTTTCAACAACAACTGCTACTGCTAGAGTGAAAACAGAAGATAGAAAAAATATAAAAAGGTGTCTGCTGCACTCTCCCTTTTTTAGTGCTCTGAATGTGGAATAGATGGAAATGCAATATGATACATGAAGGGTGAGCTGAAAAACGGTTCTTAAAAATGAATTTCCAAGTGTAATTCTCCACAGAAAAGGCATGAAAATGTAATATTTCTCCTTTTAACTTTCACTAGCTTGTGTGAAATTTTAAAAGGTGTCAGTACAATCACATCATTTTATGTGATTGTAAAATTGTCTCCCTATTTTGTGTCTTTAAAACTTGCTACATTATCAATTCCAGAAAACCCATGTGGATGTGTGATAAAAACATAATTTTAGAAAGAAAATATATTGTGTCTAAACCTTATTACATCATGTTTTTTGAAAGTATATACCTAAACGTATAGTTTGAGCATTTGGTAGGTATATTGTTTTACATGGTAAAATTTGTAAAGCGCGATGCGAAAAGCATTTTACTTTTACAGGAAATCATGACTCACAGCGAAAATTTAATATTGTCAAGTGACAACATTTGGCCAGTTTAAATAAGTCAAGTGGTAAAAGTAAATTATATGGTGGTGGCTGAAAGCGTAATTTAAATCTAGGGAAAACGGCAATAATAATGTCGGTTGCAATTGTCACACTGAGATTATAATTACGCAATAATGTTTTTTGACAAGGAGGCAACCGACGACAGCAGACTGCACAAGTATTAAAGTCAAAATACAACTTGCTGCTGCTACTGCGTACGTTTTTACAACTTTTTGATATGACGAAGCACATGCATACACATTATCATCATGTTTGCACATTTTGTTGAGAGCAGCAAAGCGCAGGGAGGTTGACAGAAGCCTTTATTGTCAAAACATTATTTCATGGGTCAATCAAGCGAAACAACAGGATACTGGGGAGAAAGAAAGGGTTCCATATCATCTATATACATGTGTATGTATGCATGCATTTGCACTTTATATTTATCTGGAACGCGTGCTTATTTACGGTTATATTTTGGGTTGCAGGAGGTAAATATTAATAAAACGGAAACGGAGTGACAGTGGTTTCATCCTGTATCCTTATATTAGGTACGTGGTGTGCTTTCCTACCACTCTTGTCCTTGTCATGTCAAAATGTGTTTCACATACTCAAAATATGCTTGACAAAATGCAGACAAATCTCATGGACGTTTTAATAAAATGCTACTTTCACCCATCCAACATCATCCAACTAACATGACTTAACCAACCATCTAGCTTATTGGCTGACACACATACATGTCACATAACGCACTCACTTCATGCTAACAAAATCGTTTTTATGATGTCTTTAAAGGCTAATGATTAAAATTTCCTCGCAAATTTATGGCGTGCATATGTAATAGTGGTAATATTATTAAAGTGCAGGGTAAAATAACAACAATGGATCCAACACTTTGCTGATTTCGGCTTTTCACCAAACCTCATACTCATATCCAACTAGAATTAATGCAAGGGCATGTTTAATCTGGGTACAAATTAACACATGATTCATGACGCAGATAATACATACACACGCGAAGTAGTGGAAAGGTACACAATGCATTGTCTATAAACCAAAGTTTGTATTCTACATAAATTTTCAAATAGTGGCTATTTTCTCTGAAAATTTGTATGCTTTCTCGGTAATATTTTCTTATGACTCGAGAATGTAAATTAACTTTATTCTCTTTGGCATGTCAATGTCGTCCCTTCTGCAAAGAAGCAGTCAAGTTAATAAACCATGATGATGACTTGGGTGGTGTGATGATGGTGACAACCGGCTAGATGAAAGCAGAATATAATTTTCTGATGCCAGAAAAACTTTTTAATAAAGTGAGCAAGTGGGAGAAAGAGTGCATAATGAAGAAAGAGAAACAACTCGAATGACAAGACTTAATATTTTGCTAAAACATTTTTTTCTGCTTTCTAGGAAATCTTGTATAGGAAACCCTAATATATGACTAAGCCCAACACAAGCATATTTGAATTAAATATTGTAATTTACACTTTCTTTCTCGGTTTGTCTTTCTGGGAAAAAACGAATGTTCAGTGGGGTGTTCCGTGAGTGTGCGTGATGAAAGGAAAAGATGGGAGCTTAATTAGTAGAACAAAAATCATAATAATTACTTTTTCAGAGAGAAAATTACGGTCATATTGTAGTATGAAATGTTTTACCATTTCAAGTCAGCATGTTGTAAAATGTGGACAGTGAGGAAAACTTATAATGAGTAGCAGAAAAGTTTCGTGTGAGTTCATTCACGCTCTACAACAGTGGCCATCTTTTGCTTCCTTTCTATGGACTCCTGGAAAGTTCATTTTATGAGGAACTTGCTGCCTTGTATTCCTGTCACCACCGTTCCATGAAAATGAACAAATACAATGTTAACAGAAATGCTATTAAGATAGTAACGCTGTATAGCAAACGTTACAACGATTATTGTATTTGTTCACCTGCAAATTCATTCGTTGTCAAACGCCAGGAGGCAGTCATGGTCGGTCATCGGGATACCACAAAAGTCATAAAATATTTAAGCGAACTCCTATTTGGAAAATTACCTATGTTAAGCTCCAGCTAGGGCAAGAAAAACGACGACAGGGCTCAGGGTAATGTGTCTCTTAATATATGCGTACATACGCGTTTTTTGAGTGCATGTGTAGAATGTGCGATACGTCGAATTTTTTGGAGAGAAAACATGACATGTAAGAACTCACTATAACGTTCAGTGTATTCTTGAAAAAGTAATTATGAGATTGTAATTCTTGCTTAGTTGTCAACTTTGGTTGGTGCATTTTAAACGATCTAGTATGCAATTGGTAAACATTCATTTCTATTCACTTTCATTTCACTATAGTTGTCTTTTGACCACCCATGGGACCGAAATTTAATCAACACTGAGGTCATGTGATAGCCACACATCACTTTTCTATCGCATAATCATTGGATTATATTAAGTGGAAATGACTCAGCTTTCACATTTTTACCCACCGTATATTGCACGACACAAACGTTCCCGGAAATGTAAATGTTTTAATTGGTTCAACAAAAACGGGACACTTGAAAAAACACACTCACCCAGCACCAGATTGATTATTTTCTTTGGAACTTTTTATACAATACTATTAGCTAGGTAGCATGAGAATGCGGGTATGTAAATGTAACAGTCTAACCGTACGAGGCACGAGCTACCCCGTCACCTACTTACCATTACGAGGTATCTGCTTTCAGGAGCAACCACTGTGAATAAAAGATAGTATGCGCCTATATGACATCATCTTTGTTCGCCTGAGAACAAGTTTCCGCTGTAACTAAAATGCATAATAAAGATGCATCCAGTGTCTTCTATATGTAAATACAGTACAGGTTCCATGATTTGCATCTTCCATTGATCTCTTTAGTACCTGACAAAACAAGAATATCCACTAAACTTTCAATATTTCCAAGTTGAATGTTCCATATAATCCGATGTAGGGTGGAACACTACGTTTCTAATGTGACCACAACAATGTATCAAGATGATGATCATAAACGATGATGATGATGACCCAACATATTTTTTGAATAGTATAGTATAAGGAAGAGATATTTTATTAGTCCAAGAGAAATACAAGAATCATTATTCTTATCATTCTTATTCAAGAATGTCCTGAGTTATGTATCAGCGAAATCCCAACCAGCCAGTGCCGCCACAGCCAGCGCAACCTCCGCGAGACTACCAAACAATGCCGCCAACTTATCCACCTTACGGTCAACAACAGGCTTGGGCAAATCAACCCGCGCCTCGTCCAGCTCAAATGCTTGCAGCTCAGGCTTCTGTAGCACCTCCACCTCAGGTAACTGTTCAAGTTCAGTCGCCTCAACAAGGTCGGGCCAGTCTACCCCAACAGTTTATTAACGTCCAAGTACCTCCTCTCCCACCTATACCGGGAATAACGACAGGACAGGGACAGCCGACGCAACAGCCATTCAATTTACCCCAGCAAAACGCACAACCTAAACCAAACTCATTTCCACCCCATGATCCACAAAATACCTCGACCCATAGACCTCCACCTCAGAATGAACCATGTGTTGTTGGTCCACCACCGCAATGTGTGCCTTGCATTTATGTTCCCGCACACGATCAACAACGTGGTTATGTTGTACCATTAAATCAACAATGTGCTCTCATTCTACCAACTTGTGCTTTACCTCAACAGAAAACAAAGGTCACGCCTCAACAAATTGTACCAGGGAAAATCCTATCGCCTCCTCCGGGATTGCTATCGAATGTACCTAGGAACGCGACTCCTCCTGCAAAAGTACAGCAAAACGTGCCCACCACCACGACACCTCCCTCTACGCCAGTTCAACCAAAATTAAAAACGACCAGGTCGGAATCGATAGGACCGTCCGAACAACATCATAGTACACAAGGCCAACAGACAGAAGTATTAAAAGTGGCAACATCTACCTCACCCGTAGCATCGATTCATAAAGTGTCGCAACCTGCTGAAGATCAACAGGACCCTTATACCCCTCCCCCAGACCAACAAGGTAAGTGGACGACATCTCCTTCCCAGGAGATAACAAAATGGACTCCAAAACATGGCTTGTCATCGCCAGCCGTAGTATACCCCAGGTATTGTCTCAACTGTCGCAAGGAATTTGAGGTGGAATGTCCGCGATGTGGCAAGGATTTGGAATTCAACATCGACAGAGACAAACGTGATGCACCAGTCTACATGAAAGTTCCTAATAAAAGTTCCCCACCTCATCGTTATTCGCCTCCTACAGACGTCAGTGCAACAGAATCTCGGGAATTTCGGGACAGGGAACGCAACTATTTACATTCCGACTGGGAACCACATAACCACACTCACACAGGCAGAGTTAATAAGGATGAGTATCATAGTAATAATAATAACAGACACGACTATAGACATCATCATGAATTTTCTCGAGATACGCGTCACACTCACAACCCAAATGCACCGACTGACTATAATCTGCTTCGTAAGAAAGTGGAGGCAGCAACGTTTTCAAGAGCCAGCTCACTTGTCACAGATCTGCAAAAGGTGTTAAAACACACGGCAAAAAATGAGCTAGAAGTGGAGCTCCTGAGAAATATTGAACGTCAACAACAAAAGGAGAAACAAGTTGGAAAGGACTCTGCGAACATTAATGCAAACAAGTGAAGTGCCCTCAACTTCCTCATCTACTGTGAAAGTGGAGAAAGAAATATTGGCAGAGGTGGGCAGTGAGCTTCGACATACGTTAGGGAGAGAAACTATTAAACTTTTGGAAAGTGATTTGAAAAAGGGTCTTCAGAGGAGAGGAACAGAGACATTTGTCAAGAAACGACTCTTAGAGGCGCTAGAGGAGGGGGATGAAGAAGGCACAAAAAACAATATTCATCATAAATCTCATGAGTTAAATCACCACAATCATAGGAGCAGCGAAGATGATACGTCTGTTGTCAATCTTTTCAATCACGATACACACAACAGGAATCATAATGAATATGAATCATATTCTGGCGATGATCGTGATAGGCATATACACCATGACATTGATCACCATGAAGCTCATGACTTCCGGTAAAATTCGTTCTATTGTAGTAAACTATGAATAAGTACATGCAAATGTTCAGAATAGTTTTAAATGATTATTGCCGTCTGCTTAGACCTCATAATGAAGGTGCACACAAAGTGGACCACGGCCACAGCCCTCATCAACATGATTTTTTCAAGCAGGAGCTGGAAAAAGACTTGAGGAATGCCCTCTGTCTCCTTCAGCGAATGGATAGACCAAGTGCTTCCTGTCCTCTGAGAGAAGATCAGCATCAACGTGCGGCTGAAAATAGACAAGAACTACCACCACCACATAATCATCATGAAGATGACAAATGGCATTATAAGCAAAACAATAGGGTCAAAAAATTGTTTTTATTTGTTTTCTCAGTGAAAATGTTTGTTTATTATTGTTCTACAATATATATTTATATGATCTATTGTGTTTTTACATTGACATGTTTCAGTAATTAAATTCGTTAAAGGATAGGAATTCTAAGGTTGCATAAATTTGAAATAGGTTTAAGAAGTATCGTCACAGATTTAGATGACATAAAAGTTAAAAGGCCCATGACAGGAGATTACGCATGCAAGCAGGTGTTGTAAGGTGTCACGGTGTCCAACAAAGTGTATTCAACTTTACACACAACACATAACATAACTGGTGGCACAGATCTAAAGTTTCATTTTTGTTTGTACCTTTTGTCTCATTCGAGCAAATATTTCCACTGCATGGCAAGCATGCATTTCGATTTGCACTATTTTCATTCAGAGAAAGCAATCGACAGTCCTAGAAAACAGGGAGTGGGTGATAAGGTGTATCTCTCCACCAATAATATTGGATCTCAAGCATATTCCTTCTCATTTTAGATTGAACGCTGTATTGAGTTGCATTGAGCATCGAGTATGAGTAAGAGCATGCTCTCTGCTTTGTATGCTACGCAAACATTTTCATGCTCTTCATTCCCCCTAAAACACTGTTTTCTCCCTTCATTCATCTCTTTCCACAAACTCATCTCAACTTTTAGCTGGTTCAATACATACATATTATATGCTTCATCCTCTCCAACCTTGCTCAGTTTTCCATGTAATTTTTCCAAACATGCATTTATTATTTGTCTTTTCCAAGTTTATTCCCGTCGGGACAACAACTGTCAACTTGACTATTTGAATATCATAAAAAATCCCTCGAGAATTGTCTCTCTTTTTAATTATACAGTTTCTCGGTGAAGAAGGGTCATTTCAATTTTATCTTTTTAGCACAAGAGCACAAAGATAAAGAGTAAAATTTCTTCTATTTGCCTCTTTATAAGAGCTTTATTATGTCATTCTACAAGGGGTGAAGTTAACTGGATAACTACTCACAGTTTGATCGACATTTTACCGTTTGCTAATGTTGAAAAGGGATCCGATCTATTCACATAAATACACTGATGATAAACTTTGTTCTGTATAGGTCTCAAGAGCCTTTCACGAATTTTATTAAGAGCTTAGGTTCTTGTTGCATCCAATTTAGCCCTGTTAACGGATATTTGTAGATATTTTTAAGGATTTTCGTAATTAATTAAATGAAAGCATGTAGATAAAGAAAAAAAACTTTATACGTTTAAATAAGAAGCACCCGTGTAAACTTGAAGAAACCGTACTGGATGACGAAACAATGTACATAAATCTAACGCTGTTCATACTACAGTGATTTAATTGCGAATTAATTTTTCCATTATTTACTGTTACAATGTTTTGACATTTTGCAAAGAAAATGATGAATTTTATATGCAGTACAGTACGGCGTACAGTACATTAAAACGGACTGTTGGATGGCAGTAGTGTAGGTGTAGGTATATTGTTTATGCATATACGTATGTATTTAATGCGTTCTTTTAATTACGGAGCAGAAAAATTAATCGTCTGTAGTTTACTGCTTACTGTATCGTGATACTACATAAGTACTCTACCTGACGCGCTTAACAAGAGTAGTGTTGGGGCACTCATTAGGTCTGAATGCAACAAAGTATGCAAGCATGAACATAGCTGAACAGAAATGCATAACACTTTTAAATATTTACGATTATGATTATCAACGCATCTTCTCTAAGTGATAGTAGCAACACCCATAGTGAAAACAATGAGCATTTCGTATTGTTATTTGAATAGACTGATTGTAGATATGGCTGGTGCTGATTAAAGATATAACACGCGAGGTGGTGAGATTGTTAACTATGCATTTAGCTACAGCTAAGCTAACAATGTGTAATATAATCTGTGGTGGATGCCGTTAATTAGTCATTAATATTCACGTTTGCTCTACTGATTATTGTTGGCGCAAGAACTGAGTGATGCCACCATCGGGAAAGGAGTAAACTCACAAGCCATTCTGTAGATCTGAGCCATTATATCACCTTTTGTTTAGTGTAAATTATTATAGTTAAACCGTGCTACTTAGCATTATTTTAATTACTGTGAAGCTAATTAAAATTCCATAAGGATGAATACATGAGTTTTTAATAATTCCTTAATTGGCTCACACTTTACACAGAATGTGATAATCATAATCCATTGTTCTTTGGCTTTTGTGTACTTCCATCACTCGTACTACTATGAGCACTCGTCTGTTATTCTAATCATTGGCAGTTTGGCAAAATTATAACTTGGAAATAGATTTGTTCATCAATTTCTTACACTCCGCTACATAATAAAATTAATTGATTTTTGAGATGGTGTACGTACTAACAGTTTTTGCCAAAACTACTAATATCTTCGGGAAATTACGATCATTCTGTTGTTGAACTTAAATTGTAAGTTATATACTTACCTATAGCTGTATGTATACCAGAAGTAATAAAGAAAGTTATTAAATTAAAAGATCTCATACAAATTCAAAAAAAATATCGCCCATAAATATTCAGTCATAAAATTTTTCAATTAGATATTTAATGCCTGTCCCTATAATGAGGAACAAGAATATTTGAAGACCAAAAAACACGAAAAGAACATTAGTTTTAACACATTAAAGCCTGAATCATTGCTCATTCGAATTCATATTGAAATCAAATCCTTTACGAGTATTTCGCAGACAGAACTTACTTTTCGCAACCTTCAGTTGCATCTCGTTAAGTTATGTGTCTTTTTTGGCAATCGTTATTAATTTCTTTGGGATGTTATTGATTGATACGGTTCAATGTGGGAATCTATGAATTACATACTTTTTATTACCAGTTGGCTGGTACAATCACTTCTCCACGTTAATAAGCTTGTATGGATGAGCATTCATTCACAGTTCAAACCAACTCGAAAATTCATTCCTTTATCATTTTATAGACATGTCTATTAGTTTGAAATAAAATCTGAATTAGAAACGTGATAATAATAATTTGATCAAACATGAATTTTTATCATGGAATTAAACTAGACTTGTACGAAATTCATTCCAACATCAAGCAAAAAATCTGGCAGACGCATAAATATCAGAGTTCAATCAATAAAATTCTCCGAAATGAAACACGAATATGAAGGAAATGGTTTTTGTAGTAGAGCTTTCTGGCAACCGTAATGATACTTGCTGGTAGCAAGCAAGAGTCTCAAACTTGATTTTAAGTTATTATACACAACTCAACTACAAACTAATTAGTACGCTCCTTTGGAATCCAGATCAACCCACGATCCCAGTGTGAAGCCGCTGCTGCTGTACAGAAAGGTGAGTGAAACTGCGCAGAATTTTCTTTATCATTTTTTTGTTCTTGTTACATTGCAAATACTTTGCAGATTTGATTTTGCAAAAAGATAGGGTTATTGGTGATGACAGCAGCGATTTAGAAGTACGTACCACATCACAAGGTACATCAATGAACTGCTATTTTAGCAAAGAAACTTTGACTAAAATAGCGCTGCTGACAGGGAGTCCGCTTTGGTTTAAAAAACATTTAGGTTTTATAATGAGAGAAGAACAAGCTGTTTATGATAATGTCGGCACCGTCGGCACTAACTGGTTGTAGTTTGGGCACAGCAATAACAGTAAATTTCAACCTGCAGTTGGAGGCAGTTAGAATGAATGAAGAAGCAGAAAAGGTGACCATTAACAATAAAATCTATCATCATTAGGAAATCTTTGAAGACTCATGATTCTCGTCAGAGCTAACGGGCAGTTGACAGTAGGAGTGACCATGTAAAACATTAAAACATACGTCATCAGTCATTATTAATAATTTCTACAATGTCAGCGAAAATGTTTAAAATGTTAGGGTAGTCTTTCGCATGAAATATCAGCAGCGACAGCGAAATATTTGCGAATAAATAAATATGTATATATTATGTTCAAAGTTACTTTACAAGATGTAATTGTATTCATTTCTCATTTTACATTCTGATACAAAAATTATTGCATTTTGCACGTCTTTACATATCTACACAAGTGCATCAACGAAGATTGTGAAAGTGTGCCAGCTAGAGTCAGTAGCCAAGAGATTTCGCTGTAAATTTAGTGAACCCTTTATTATCATATTAAAAGTACAAAATATAATATGGCTTATTTGTATGTATGCATTAATATGCACAATGCAAAACAACAAAATTTTATTTCAACTGCATCTTATCCGGTTTTTTAAAAATATAGTAGAATAAGGGTTAATTAATATGTAAATAAATGTATTTTTGTGCATCACAGCCAATTGAGACGTCAGATTGTATTATCATCACACATTGTGGATTTTTGTTGGGAAGAAAAAATGTAATTTTGTGTACTTGTCGGAGGATGTGTTCTGTTATTCTATTTGTGATTTGATGGACTTGTGAAATGAAAAAGGAGCAATTATACTAGCAGGGGGCAGGTGTTGATTCCTTCATTATATTGCTTCTTTATTCCCCCAAGGCGCAACAGTATATATACTGGTTTTCGTTGTACGTGTTTACGTATACATCTCTTCTTATAGTTTTATACTATTTGTATGCAAACAATATTTTGTTTTAATTCAAAACTATAAAAGCAAGCTACTTTTTGTCATTCAATACGTGATTTAATGTTTACGACACAGCAAGGAATAGAATTTATATTTGGATTCGAATGCTTTTTTATAAAGGTTTTACATGTATTGGCCAAACTGTAGAGATGAATTTAATTTGACATGAATATGTAAAAGAAACACAGTTTTAGCTTTCCAAAATAGTAATTTGAAATGCTTATCGAAGTTCACATTAAAGTTATGAGAATACTGAGGACGCACTGTATTTTGGCTGAGGTGATATTTTTCACTCAACCTATAGCCACTCCACCTTTGTGAATGCGAACTTCGAAAGGGCAACACACACGGTACATCTACCGTCGCTTTTGTGAGTCAACGTGTTTTGGTTCGCTCCGCATACCTTTCTCAGCTAAACAAACCCTAGCAGCAAGAGAGTACTCACTAGGTTGAATCACAATTGTATACCTGCAGGTTATATACGTATGTAGTTTATCCAACTTCTCGCAACAACTATCGACGCTTACGCTGGTATGATCTTCATTGAAAAGTAAATTCAACTTCTACTCGTATGACTACATAAATGATAAATTGTTTTACATTTTATCAAATTTAGAGAAATTTGCAATACATTTTTATTGTATGTACGTATGTATGTATGTATTGTAATACCTGCAGACAGTGAATGATTTAATTCAAAATGCGTTTTAACATTCATTATAATATTTTGAAATTAGGCAACTGAAACAAGACATGCTTCTTTCAGGCGAGAAACGACATTTATCCTGCCTCCTTGTAAATTAAAAGGATACTCTAATTTAGAGAACTCTATACTACGCTGCAGTGGAAGCGTTCGATAAACCACCATCTTTTTACAGTGAGGATGCTCACTTTTTGAATGTGTATTCGAGCTTGGTTACGCAACATTCAATATTCCGGATAACAATATTCTCGTGGCATTCATTTCATTCTTATTAACAGACTTAACCCTACCCTCTAACAAAATATGCTCTCCACTTGCTTTCTTCCCTTTCTCTCATTTCATTCCATCAGTTGACAACTTGTTCCTTGGAAAAAAGTAATAAAAAGCGTTAGAGAACCGAAAACTTGTGTGTAGTAGTTGACGATGTTCAATGTGCAGAAAAATGGGAGTTTGCTTCCTCTTCTCCCTCGCACAATTTCTCTCTTCTTTTTCATCTTCTTCTCTCTCTCTGTGCCTTTCAGTAAACTTACTCCTTTCTTATCCGAAAAGGTCTCAAGAGTCAAACGCAAACAACTTAAAGCTGTATGTCTACCGACACACACACACAACTATCAACATCACCACCACCACACATACCATAATAGCAATAGTTCCTGTTCTTGAGTGTGCTCTGCTCCAAAAAAATGCAATCCACCAACAATAGCATCAACATTTTTTCCTCTATTTTCCCAATACCGAATGCCTCGATCCCGTCGTTTTTCCATTGACATTAACAAAACTGCCTCTAGTTGTGTTCTCGCTATCTTTTCCAATAACACTACTACTATTACTACAGTTAGCACTGCTGCTCCTACGACTTACACAATGTGTTCTACTACGTACTACTCCTATTTCATCAAGTACATTGTACACATACACAATAACGCGTGATCTTAAATTTTTTATATGAAAAAGTACATCTTCTACACCACTTTACTTGCATTGTCGTGTATACTCAAAGAAAACCACGAAAAAGTTGTACTTTTCTCGTACATACCGAAAACATGGCTGGTAAAATGCAATAGCATCTTTTTCTCTCATTCTAACCATGTACTTGAAGGGAAAATGTCGATAAGCTTGTAATGGTACATGGAATACAACTACAAAAGTACTTTTCTGCTATTACTACTACCAAAAGAAGGAAAATGAAATGACTTTCAGCCAATTTCTTTTCCTTTCGGTTTCGGCGTGAATGCCTATTCATACTCATTATTGTGACTCTGTGACCCAACCGAAAAGGAGCAAAACCGTACAAGAAAAGGAAAGAAAACTGAAAGTGGTCATGTGATGAAGATCATGATGATCCACCTCATCGTCATCGCCATCATTGTCCTTCTTTCTTACACAAAAGAATGAATCGCAGAGTTATCATCATTACTATCAATGTAGTCATCTTCATCTTCCGGCCAATATACCTACACTACAAACTTCAACAGAGCTCTTCAGGAAAATAAAATAGAAAAAATACAGCATCGGGTGATATTGTAAGCGGCCAAACGTTTATTTCCCGTCGATGTTAGCGTGCTACTTACAGCTTCTATATAGACTGTGTTATGTTATCTCGAAAACAAACTGGAGTGTTTAACAAAAAAAATTGTCCGTATATGTATGGATAAAACTCTTGGGTAAAAATATCCGTTTATACTTCTCGTCTTTTACATTTTTCTGCTGCATTTTACATATGAATTGAACTTTCTATTACAGCTCCCACATAGGCCATATGACATGCGTAATGCAGAGTAAGCTGATGTGATGAAAAAGTAGGATGATGATATTAGGATGAGTTTTTTTGGAACCATATCCATGTCGTTGTCGTAACCTCTTCTCTCCTTATCTAAAAAAGCGTTATGTTCCCTACAGAAAAAAAACTCCTTTGAATTCCCTAATATTACAGAAGACATCCCATTTCATTCCATGACTATTGCAAACCATCCACTTATACAGAACGACTATGTACGACACATCACCCAAAACGAAAGGTCGAGATTTTTTTAAAAGTTTTTATTCTTTCGTTTTTGGGTAAGAAATGAGTACGATTGGATATTAAACGGGAACGACATGGTTCAGTCATATTATCTTTTGCTTGTAAATCTGGCCCAGGAAGAAAAAAATCATGCAAAATGGTAGTTATCAAAGCGCATCATCATTTCCCGTATGGTACTTATGTAACGCAATGGATTTTGTGTAGGTATTAAAGGGTAGGTGTGTGCCATACTAGTATACATAATACTTTATGGATCCGTAAAGTATTTAAAGGATGAAACAATTTTGAAGATAAACGAATTTCCTAAGGAAAAAAGTTTCTCGTGAGGAGTGACGAGAAGAAAAGGAGATCTATGAAAATACGCGACAACGACACAACCTGACTTTATCGTCCCGTATCATGTCGTCATGTGTTTTCTATCTGCTCTACAACCAAAACAGCTTTTCAAAAGAAATGGGGTGACTAAAGACATCCTGCATCCTTCGACACTGTGAGCGGAGCATATCTGTACTGTACTTGATTGTGACATCAGCTTTTCCGTACAAAACAACCCCACTCGAGCATACTGTTCGTCTCCAAAACTGGATTGCTGGCTTCCAATGATTCGGCTGTGTGGATGGATACTCATCTGTGAATGGTGACATGTAATAACTTGATACTTTACCAGAAATGAGCTGTTTCACTCTGCTTTGATTACTGATGATTGAAATGAAAAGTACTTGTGCTAACAAAATCTGACTGAAATGACGAGAATCCCTAAATGCAAATTCATTGATATTCAACTTTGGCGTTATTGTTATTTAAACAGAGCGTTTTTACGGTTGACTTATAAATAAATGCGCCTTCCGAAAATCTCAATCATCATGTTCATTTTACATCATATCAACATCGTCATCTCACAAAGCGTGGTGCTTGCCTTTCTGTGTTCCCTCTTGTGTTTCTACTACATGAAAAGTCAAGCCATAAGTAATAAGTGCTCCTGTTCCAATTCCAAATATTTCTGTTTACTTGCTCGTTTTTATCCCTTAACAAACAATTTTCAAATATGATGATGACGGCAATATTAGTATACTACGTTTATATCATTTCATCCGAAATGAAGTTGTTACGAGATTTGAGAGCTAAGTGCGGTGGTGTGAGTGTGATCTGGCAGCTTTTCTCCTCCGGGAGAATAAATGTACTTCGGATGAAATAAGATACGCGACGCGGATGAGTAGAATATGAAGATGATGAGTGCTACACTTAAATTCTATCTATATCCACACATTTTTGAATAATACGTTTTCTCGGAATGTTCTTGTCTTGTCGGGAGCGGAGTTGAAATGGGAATGAGTCTGGTTGAGCTTTAAGCAGAATCTGCCAAGTTGCTGACGACAGAGGGATTATTAGGTATATACCACGCACACATACACGGCTTGACGTATCATATCACATCTCTCACACACATCATATATTACATTATTATTATGATTACAGAGTGTGAGAAGCATAGCAAAAAGGTGAAAAAGAAGAATGCGGCGAGAATAATATATTATTTGAGAGAGAAGAAAGATGAAAAGGAGAGGAGAAGTGTTATTGATTGACATGTTGGTGAGGGATGGCAAGGAAAACATGGGTTGTACAAGGGAGTGTAACAAAAGGAGCATAACCATCACGATGATGTATCAGTAAAAGAGGAGGAGGCGGGTCTCCTCCCAGTCAACCAACCACTATGTTATATGAGGATGATGATGCCGTTGGGCAACTTCGTCTACATGTTACACGCATATGTATACAAAATGCATACATAACACACATCATCATCATCACAATCAGTAAGCAAGCGAGAGGAGCAGCAGGCAGCAGCTAACATAATACATCAACAACATGAAAAGCATTACATTCACCACAGAAAAATAACAAGCAGATGTACGTACATCATGTATACAGCATTAGTAGCTGTGGTGGTGGTAAATGCTGCTCAACAATGTTGTGTCTGATTGCAATAATGTAAAGAACGAGTGAGCAAAGTGAGCAGCAGCAACAACAGCAGCAGTTTTGCTTCAAGCTTCTCCATCTCCATCCATCCGAACTTGCTCCTGGGACTTCTTTTTTACTTATTCTTGTGCTGACACGCAGACATGCCACTGGTAAAGCTCCAAGCTGTAAAGTAAACTGCATGAACACAAAAGTAATATGTAATGTTGAATGTAGCTGTGTAGTGGCACAAGTAGTAGTAATAATGCAATGTAACATTTTTTTCGCCCTCTCCCGTTGTTCCTTTTGCTATCATGCCTGCTTGCTTTTTATATCCTCCAGAAAATAATATTGTTTGTTGTGCTCTTGTTTACTACCACTGTTCACGGAAATGCAATAATAAATGATAATGGGAAGAATGGGAAAAGAAGTAGTAGCATCTCTATCGAATACCCCAAACCCCGACAGCAAAAGAAGCGCTTTTTATCCACAAGAAAAATGATAGTGAGAAAAATATGCTAGCACGACCACGCTTTTTCTTAAGTTCCCCTGAGACAACTCGGGAGAAAATGTGCGATATCAAAAAGTATTCTTCTTATTACATATTTCCCTGCTCTCTCTTCCCGAGCATTAACATATAAAACCATGCATCACTTTGGTGAATTGCTGCTGCCACTCTGTTGGTAAAAAGTAAAAGTGGTATTCTTTCAACTTTTTTACTTGTTTTAGCGTGTTTGCTGAATTCCGAAAGTAAGCTATGTATGCTTAATATGCTACTGTGTGAGAAGCTCGCTCTCTCTCTCTCTCTCTTGCTCTCTCAGTTCAGCAGCTCTGCTCCCCGAGCTACGTTTTTAGATATTGTTCACAAGACATGATTATGATTGGCCAAAATGCTGGAAAATGCTTGTTACCACCATTAGCATCCGACCCGACAAACACACACGGAGTTTTTCGTAAACAGTTTGAGTGAGCGTAACACTGTAACAACAACCGTGTGGTGGTGGTATATGTATACTAACTTGATGTTGATGACATTATTACATTCACAATCCTTTCAGTAAAGTTGTATAAAAACAGTAAGTTCAAACGGTTTGGGCTTTATCTAAAAAACCACAGAAAGGAATAGAGAGAGAAAAGCATGTACCTTCTCTACTACAACAACTCACAGTGTTACATTGATACCCGTTCCATTCTTCTCTCTTGACTACGACTGATCTTGTCTTGTTACCCTGCCTGCCTGCTTGTATAGCCATACCCATGAAAAACTAACCAGGTAAGCTCTCTCTCACTCTCCCCGCGATTCTGCTACTTCCATTGCTGCGTTCTTGTTTGCTGGAACCAGACCCAGAACCCTTTACACATGTAGCGACATTACTCAACATTACACAATACACACTGATACTACAACATCAAAAACGAGCAAGCAGTAAAAAAACGTTCCATTTCCCGTGTTTTCTTTTCATTGTCGTCATTTATACAATGTATCCAGCTATTCATATAGGTAGGTGCGTGCATTACATACGACGACATATACATGGTTCTGGTTTACTACCTTTTCACCATTATTGAACTCCGCCACTACTGCTGACTTTTTCCATATTATTACTCATGCTCACTGATATATCTACTTATTATTTTAGTTACGCAACTTAAGTGTATACACGATTTCTTTCATACTTTGCCGTCGTCGTCGTCGTCGTGCTTTTAGATTAGACTTACCTCTCGACTCACTCGCGATGATGGCTGGCTGGAAACACGCAAAAGTTTCTAAAGCTCCGTACTTACTACTTCTAGTAGTTTTGTACGTACAACGCATTTACATTTACAAGACTAAATATGTACAAACCATGGAGAAACCCAGCAGCATATCATCGCTTACTTTGTTGCGAGTAGTTTGTAAAGTTGCAGTCAAAGTCACATATACAACTAGACCACTTCACACTGGTTTTGTCTACGACAATGTAAACTACATCATAGAGAAAGAGAGAGGGTTAGCAAAGTTAGCTAACTGCTGCTGCTGTGACAAACTCACGCTCGTCATGGGCGATATGTTCATGGGTATACACAATTACTCTTGTACGCAATGAAAATGCTACATACGTTGTTGAAAAGCTAAAAAACTAGTTGACTGATACGGACATTCTTCATCACATGACTTTACATGAGCATCACATTGTCAAGCAAAAAAATCAAACAAGCGTACATGCATACATTTCATGACACAACAGAAACGGAGAGAGATTTAAAGTCTTTTTATGGTAAAACTAGCTCGTTGTCGTTTCTTCTGTCTTAGTCACTCCATTATTTGTTTGGTTAAGGAACGAAAAGGTGCTTTCACATATTACAACTATTGAATTCACAAGTCATGTCAACTTTCCTTATAAATGATATGAATTGTGTAAAGAGGTACGTGTATTGTATATGCCTATTATGGTTATTATGTATATATGCATGTTTTTCACAGTGTGACACATGAAAAAGTTAGTCTGAGTGCTTTATCTGCCAACCAATGTGTGAGCATGCACGGAACATGAAATGAAACAAGTAAAAAACTGATAATATAAATATTTTAAAACATCTATTTTGCATATTACAATTTTACAATAAAATATATATTTTTTTGCACAATGTTGAGCAATCAGCGAACTGGAAGTACAAAAGGTATTAGTTTGAAGGTGTACCGTTCAGTTCACTTTTTCGTATGCACTGAAATAAAAATCCATACATTTCTTATTTTTAGCATTCTCTTGTCAAATGAAATTATTTCGCATATTGGGTTGACTTAATAAAGATTCGACATATATTTGGGCCCGATATAAACCACACAACTAAAACTTATAGCCAATCATCACCAAATTCTGAATGTATCACTTTCCCCGAGAAAGTTGAGAAGCAAACATCTATATCTGATATAACAAATTAACATGTATTTGAAAATCAGGCTAATGTAGAGAAACATTATTATCATCCCTCTTTTCCTCTCTGACGATTGCGTTCATATCAAATATTTAGTTTATAACGTTAGCATCGCGATTATTATCATCTTCTTCACATAACATGTGGTAATACTTGATCGCACTTCATTCCACGACGTCGTCCAAAGTCACGAACAATATCCCATCTCGAACAGGGTTTTCTACAACAAGAAGCTGTACTTTTGCGTAACATTACAATAAGGAAAGCCATAAGAGAAACAAACATCATCAAATCAACAACCCAACCACTACTCCGCTACTTGTGCTTTCTTGTTACTAACTACCACCATTGCAACCACTTATGCTCAGCATTTTTTCTGCTGCTGCTGCTGACATGTAAAAACTAACAAAAAGCTTTTTTACATGGTTTGCTGCTGGTCCTTCCTCTTTTGCTCTTGTACATATCATCATCATTCCTAAATCTGACCTCCCTCCGGCCTGCCAAGCTAGAAAGTAAGCTCTCTCTCTTTCTTTCTCTATCTCGATATAAAAAGAAAAAGGTTCCGCAAACCATAGAAAAGTGAGAACCGACAACAACATTATCATCATTCTCATCGGCTACACATATAACTTGAAACAAACAGAGACAGAAATAGCTAGTGCATAGAAGAGTACTCAACAAAAACATAACCGTACTACTATACTGTAGCGGTGGAACACACACACAACAGTGGCACTGGAAAGCCTCGTAGTCTTAATCATCACCACCACCGACACCACGTTTTGCTTTTGTATTGCACTATAACATTGGTACCTATCTATTCACATCTCTTTTTTATATAATTTATCTCCGTTAAGCATAGACAATGGCTATATAGTCAGAATATAGGATTCGGATTTGAAACATATATAATGTGTACATTTTTATCGAAATACTAGGCTCCTTTTCCCCAGGCAATTCGCGTACTCTTGAATAGGGAACCTACACAACTTTTGTTACTTGTGCTCTTTTGGTGGCACCTAGTCAATGTATAATTATCATTTTATATATTAAAAAGGTCGATTCCAGGGAAAATAATTATTTTCCTTTGGACAGTTCAACGAGTTATGAAATTAAATGGAGATTGTTGGCAGGACTGCTTCCACTTCCCCGAAAAATGTGATTAGTGATTGCTACTGATTATTACTCATTTCGGACAAACTTGACAACTTGTACCGAAGCAAGGAAATCATTATCGGATTTTGCTATCCTGCTATTCAGGCAGATTAGTATACAAACGAGGGTAATATATTATTAGCCAAAAACAATATCAGGAACGCAACAACCAATAATAGTCGTACCGCTTGTCTCAATTGAGAAAGAAGGAGGAACAAAGCGAAAGCTTGAGCCGACTGTTTCGCTGGCTGTCACCGAAAAGCACAACGCAATATATTACACGCATATTATGCACGTATAGAGCACGATATTCTTTCATATTTAAGTATAGTCATAATATTACCTATGCGCATTATCCAATACATAACTCAATGTCCATTTCATTGTAACCATCAGTCCATCTGTCAGGGTAAACTTGAGATGATATACAATAATACTTTTATAACAAGGGTAATAATAAGTAGGTAGGTAACATAATAGTAGTAGCTTTAGATATATTTTAGCTGTTATACTACCAACTTCATCACACGGACATTACTAGCTTGTATACATGCAAAAGCTACATACTTTAATGTGCCGTGTAGAACGAGGAGCCACAACACTACATAGCTTAACATCACTCACATCACAACAAACAAACAACAGCAGCAGCAGTCGTGTGGTAGTAGTGGTGAAGCTAGAAGAAGAAGCTGAGAGAGAAAAGGAAGAAGCATCAGCAAAAACATACATACAAAAAGCAAACCAGGAGCAGAAAGAGAGAGAGAGAGAAGCTTCATTACATTATTGTTGTGTTGCGTTTGTTTAGAGTAAGAGAAGCAAAAGGGGCATCATCGTCATCACCGTCCTCATCATCATCAATGTGTTATGTAGCAAGTCGAAGAGCAACACCTCTCTGAGAGCAGCTAACACTTAATAAAACAAGCTGTCTCAACTCTGAAACTACTACTACTACCATTACTTGTACATGTGTAGTTTAACATAGAAGAAACAACTACAAAACTCTACTAAAAGTTACACACACACACGGGGAACAAAGTATACATGGTATACATATAACAACACACAGCAAACATAACAAGCGAGTGTGTGGTGGTTTTAGTGTGAGTAAGCCAGAGTAACAGAGTAACACCAACGAGCTTTGAGAGTGGAGAAGAAGAGTGAGCGAAATAGCTCTGACTCCCATATAACACACAAATCATCTTTTTTCCTCACTCACTCACTACTACTCACGGTTTTGTGGTAATAACCGCCACGACACGACAACAAACGTTTGAAAGCTATATGGGTACAGGGAGCGAGAGAGAGAGAGAAGGGTAATAAGTAATATCATTCTTGTCTCATTCTAATATCATCATCAACATCATCAGCATTTCATCTAACACACACAGTTACACCTCTCAGTTAAGCACGAAGAGTCAGTCGGAAGGGAACGAAGAAGAAAAAAGAACAAAAAAGCACGCCAGCTCAAATGTCCCTTTTTAAAAAGTGCGAGAGCAGCAGAGCATCTTCGACTTTTGCCATGCTACTTGCTTCTGAAAAACTAACTACCAACCAATAAGCAAAAAAGATCATCACACACTCGCAGTATGCAGAAATGATGATCAATGTTTAAAGTTGTATATTTTGGTGTTCTACAATGTATTACATAGTTTGCACTTTTACATAAGCAAGTGAAGTGTGTGTATATAGTATCGTGTACAAGATACACACAAGTCATTATCATTATCACCTTCGTCATCATCATCGTGGTCGACTTTGCTCAGCTTCGACTTCTTTCCTCTTCAGTTTGTTGAGTTGTCGTCGACGACGTCTTCGTCCTCCTCCTTCTCGTTGACTTATTCATCATCCAGGGAAGAAGATCCAGAAAGTGAGACAGAAACTGCTGTAAAAAAACCAAACAGTCTTTTTGCTCTTTAACACCTGCTGCTGCAAGTAGTAGTACTGTGTGTTTGTGTGCTCCTGTTTGACTCTATGTACTTGTTCTTCTAACTGAAAATCCGCTTGCTTTGCTACAGGGCAAAGGAGCCAAGACACCGAGAGCACATTTTTTATTCCTACATGTGTAACATTGTGTACAACATCTCAATCTACTTACTCCTCGGGAGTTGAGTGAGCCGTATGGAAAGAAAATAGGAGATTCTATGATAGTTTTGTTAATTCCTTCAGAGGATGATGCTTTATGGTGTTTCTGGATATTTTTTTCTGGTCACCTCACCGTCATTTCTCGTTTAACTTTCACAAAGAGTGAAGACAGCAGGCGTGACTGAAATCCACCTCCGTATTAATAATCGCCCATAATCAACATATTGGCTTGACCTTATACGGCAGTCAACTCCTGTGAGCAAACGAGCATCCTAGAAAAAAAGAGATTTCCAATGATTACCTAAAAGCAAAGTGAGAGAGAGAAGAAAAATACTTTTTTTTTGACTTACGGACAGAAGACGCCTAGTGGTATCATATCGTGCGCTTGTTACAGTGTTTGTATACCTCACCTTTAACATCATCATTTTCATCATCTCAGACTTTTTTCTGACAGTTGAACCTTTCGGCAAAAGAATAAAAAACAGCTTTTCTTCAGAAAAAAAGGATTAAATAAAAGGGGAAGTGAAGTGACCTATGTAATGAAATAAAGGCAAAAAAGAATTGTTATTTATATCATACAAGTGATTATGAACAATACAAAAAATATCTGATTAGTTTTCAGAATAACTTGTTACGTGAACTTAAATTCAATAAATGCAAACAGTATTGAATTAATCAAACTTGATCCGTGAAATAAAGAAAAGTTACAAACAAGCTGGGAGTGACGCTAAAAGTTAGATTATTGTTAATGAACTTAATAAATTTTATGAAAACATTAATCTACAAAATACTTTTTATGAAGATTACAATCATGATAAAAATTATGATTAGGAGCAGCAGTCCATAGTTTTTTTTCAGTTTTGTGAACACTTGTTATTCACTCAATTTTGAAGCTGGTTATCTGATTCCATATTCGTGAACGCGTAGAGAGAGAGAGAGCACAGGTCAGGCAGAAAGCCCTAATCACTCTTTTGAAATAATCCAAACTATTTTTGTGCGTAAAGCGTGAGTTGAGCTGATACAGTGTGGTCTTCTCGTTAGCAAAAAAAAATTGTTGCAAACTGGCCTTGCGCTGTTATTGTGAACATTTCGTGGCCCTCTGGGTATTAACTCATGTTGTTCCGCTTATCTCTCTGTCTGTTTTTAAACTGATTAAATTATTGTATTTTTTGCAAATTCGGCTGAACTAATTCATAGTAATAATTCAAATCAGTTATCAAGATTTTTATCAGGATATTATATACATTGTGCGTCTTTTTTGTACAGACAAAACGGGAAGTATAAAAAACGGCACAACAAAGCCGAGTACACGAACCATATTGCTTAGTTGCCGGCTTGTTAAAAAGGAAACACAGCCTACGTCTACTCAGCAAATCCATATCCAACCGACTGGGGCAATCAAGATAAAAATATAGTGTCTTTCGTATCCAATGAAAAAAGACAAAAGGTGTTTCTCCTTTTTTCCTCCTTTAACACAAAACCAACAATAAAGTTCAAGTGGCAGTTTTTGTGCAGAGATAAAGGAGCAAAAAGTATATCGGGAAGAACTTGCAAAAAATATACAAGGGATTCATTCTCACAAAAAAGAAGAAATAGAGAGCAAAAACGGAAGAATTCATAGAAAAAGCGTTGCCCGACATCCGTAAAAATGTAAAAGTACTAGAACTAAAGCGGGATTTTGTTTCATGAACTTGCTGCTAGTGGAAAAAGCTTGGAACGTTGTGAATGTGTGTGGAACTGTTATTGTGAAGGACACACGTACAAATATATTATATCGTTGTACCAACCAACGGGAACGCAACATACATGTAAACCGCACACAGACCGCCACCAAGGGAGTCCTATAACATGTGCATCATCCTATCCAGACAGCAGGCGGAAAGACTCGATAACACAATAAAGCACATGAGCTACAACAACGGAAGGAAGGAAGAAACTTGAGAGCGTCATCGCTTATAGCAGGACTTATAGGATTTTCATCCTACTTTTTTTATATCTTCGTGTAATAACAATACTGAAACAAGTGCATATATATACCTATATGGATCCGTCAACTCCACTTTCAGGAAAACGCACACAGATTGAACTTTGATTCTTTTGAATCCTTCTCCGTTGTCGGAGTGTGAAATAAACTCGTATACCTTGTCTACAAATGTATAACCGACTGGAGCACATGAAAATAGGCTTAAATAGTGCATGGAACACCAAAATACAGCTCCTGTAAAGTACTTTTTTCGACTCTAGTATAAAATATTGATATCCTTCATTCATTCTTACGTGTATGTGTGGTGTGGGATCATTGACCAAAAAGACGGAGTGCATGAGTAGCAAAAGTAGCAGCGATAGGAGTGCGACTAGTACCCCTACCAATAACAACAACAACTGTTCGGAAACCGTGGATCATCATTTCTCGGAGGAATCCAAGAAGATGAACGTATGTTGTCTCTTCCTGTACATTTTTATCTCTATTACCACTATACAGGGTCCATTATATTTGCTATATCGGTATGCAATGCATTTTGGCCATAATGGTTCCCCTATCCATATTGCTCCCTTCCTTCTTCCCTTTTCATTTCACAATACGGTGATCATGATGATTCTCTTGAAAAAAACGTCATGGTTGGTATAATAACTTTTTCTTCTTATCTGCTATAGACGCAGAAGAGATACGCAACGGATATAAAATATATTTATATCGCATGATGGCTTACATATTATTATTATTGCTGCTATTCATCTAATAGGTATAGATATTGAGGCTGGTCATAAATCATGAGCCATTAAATTGTTGGCAAAAATGAAAAATCTGAAAATAAATAGTTTACATTTTCCCCTGCTTTACTTTTTTCTTGTAGTATTCCGAAAGTTGGTACGTGGTGAACATTTTTTTACTTCAAAGCACATATTTCTATTGGGAGGGACTCACTGTTGTGCTCACGTGTGTTCCTTCACTTTTTTGAAATAGTAAAATAAAATGCTCCTGGTAAAAAAATAGAAAAAGCTATTTGTTGGATAATATTGTACAATAGCATATATATTGAATCGTATTTTATTTTTATGAGATTACATTCATTCCATTTCGCTCAAACGGAAAAGAAAAACGTGAAAATAATGGCCATATTATATAGTGTACCGCTACCAATTTAGAATGCATAATATTTCATAAAAAATTCAATAAATCAGGGGAGGTATATCCAACGTAGATGATAGAAATAAAGTACAATATGATGATCATCGTCAGTTGTTGCATCTTGAATCTTGATCACTCTTTGAAATGTGTAGCTGTTGTGTGTGTGAGCACAGATTGCAGCGTAACGATAAAGTCTCGTTTTGGCTGGCATTTTTGATTGATCTCCCATCTTTACCTCCGAGAAGAATAATATTATGGCATACTTTTCAGAACACACGTACAAATCCTGTACGTTTTTTATTTATTGTTGTCAGAAATACGATAGGATTATTATTCTTTTTTTATGATTTAAGGCAAAACAAAGCATGTAATGTTTCAAATTATTTTTAAAAATCGCAAAATCATAAAGATATAAATTGGCATTAGGAAATTTAAATGCCCAAGCAGCTACCACCAACCAAGCTAGTTTGCTGCCGACCAACCAACCATGTTAGAGGTCATATCACCAATTTAGCACGTTTATGTTTTTACTATACAAACAAGGATTTTTTGATAAGAAAACAAGTAGAAAAATGAGAATGTATCAAAAATTTCACTAACATCCTTAAAGATTAAGGAGACATCCAAAAGAGACGAGTCTAGTAGGACAAATGTATTATTTCGAGTGTAGGGAGCAGCGCAACTTTGTTGAATGACAAGGTGTAATAAAATTATTAAATATATCATATTTTACTCACTGTATACCTCACAAATCGTGTGTTATTATTTGGTTTGAACACAAAATGTGAGTATTTTTTTCTTGAATGTGGATTTTATTGCCAGCAATCACATTTATCCTTTTGTTACTGAAAATCCCTTAATAATATGATGACGATGATGACGAAGAAATGATAAAATAAAATTGTAAACCTTACATCCTTATCCTCTTTATTTACTTATCAGTGTGGTGTAAAATTCACCTTTAAAAATTTAACGGTTTACTATAATATGTTTTATCACAATAATGCTGAATGTCTACTTGTTTAATTTTTATCTCAGCCATCATCATCATCGTGAGCAATTTTTTAAACGGTTAGGGGATAGATTTACGATTAGCATTGTGGATGTGTATAATATGTATATACCTAATACCTATATGTGCATGTGTGTCTGTGGATTTTTCAGATAGAGGAAAAAACGTACTATTTGTACAATGTTTGTTCTATTTTCTGTATAGTAATTGCAACAACAGTGTGGAAAATAGCATTGATATTTGATTATACAACATTGCAAAAAGACAAAACAGCAAAAATTGCAACATAACACAAGGTTACTCTCATATCAATTTACCTGACTTTTGGGAAGAAAAAAAAGATATCATATCTCGTCTACTAAACACACACACATATAACATTACGTGCACACACGCGTGTCTTTTCCTTCAGTAGGCTTTACATGATCAGAAAGAGCAGCTTATAGCTAGCAGGCTTTGAAGAAAACTCATCATCATCATTCATAATCGTGTAATAATCTTGTGTATAATTATAATATAGAAATAGCAATAAAAACATCAAATGCATCATAAAGCAAAATAAATGTTTATGTCTAAATAATACTCACTCACTCGCCATCACCACCGCAAGTTTGTGCGGTTTTGATGTACAATTCTCATCTGTTCTGGTCATGGTGAGGTTGAAATAATGTTGTTTGAAACTGGTAGTAGTAGTGGGTTATATCTCGTTAAGATTAAATGCGTTGTAGGAAGACATTTGCTTGTTCTCGGTGATAAAAACAAAATAGATACACTTCTGGTCTGGTAGTACCACCGGGACTGGCGGTGGTAGCAGGTATTAGCGGTACAAATCAGAGAATGGAGTTTAGAAAAATTAGCAAACTTCACACACCATACAAAGTACATTTAAATGTTGGTATTATGTATTCGCACATCAGGTTAGCTTTGTAATTGTTACATTTGGGTCAATAAAAAGGAAAGAAAAACCGGATAGAGATTAGCACATCAGTGAATTGTGGTGGTTTTTGACCACCACATAGGCAGACGCAGATTCAATGGACTATTACGATGATATGAAAAAAATAAATAAAATAATTTCGGTCCGTTCACTGATCACATATTGTTGAATTTCTTATTATTAAAATATTTCACATGCTAGTGAAAAAATGGCAATAAAAGATCCTTGATCCATGGCATGATGATGGAGCAAAATGGTATGCTAGACAAACCGGTATTTTATTTATAGTGGTCAGTTGGAAATGAAAGGAAATGATTAAAAAGACACAAAACGAAAGGAAATTTGTTTAGAACAGCACGAGAACGGGTGTAACGAATGTAAATAAATTTTTTGATAAGGAATCTTGTCTCGAAAAAAATGGTAATAATGGAAGCAGTAGCAGGAATAAAGTAGGGCTGATTTATACAGATAAACTCACAAGATGAATAGTTTTTATTTAGACAAGCTGACCTGTCCACAAAATGAACAAATGAACGATATTGCAGGTTTTCTAGTTTTGTCTCTCACCTGTTCAAATTTTCTTACATTTGTAAATTGAAAGTGGGAAAAAATTGCTTCCAGAATTTCAAAAGATTTGAAACACGGAATTCAGTGTGCCAGAGTCCAAGCATATTTTTGTTAGCAAGGTTGTTATACAAAGTGGGTTGAAGAAAGTATCATTTTAATAGTGAGACTGGTCAAGTAAGATGTGCAGTACACATCACATTACTATAATCATTATATTTCAAAAATTGCTTGTAAATTGTACACTGAATGTGTTTACATGTCAAACAATTACTTTTTTTCTAGACAAACATTCAAAGGAGGAAAGGGTTTCGTTTTAGAAAGAAACCGGTGGAGTTGGATTTCATATTAATGTTTCATACGAAGAAAATGCTCACACGAACTGGTAGATTATATTTTCCATCTCGTATTATTCGTACAAGTATGAAATGCTAGACAAGTTAAACTTAAATGAGATGATACAACTTTTATATAATATTTAGGTATGTTCATGCTGGATGCAGAATATGTTTGATGTGTGGTGAGTATTGCAAGTGAGCTTTGATATTTGATATAAAATGGACAGGTAGTAATTAGCAAGAATGAAACGTACTGACACCGGAGGTGCAGTAGTAGCAATTCTTTATTACATGCACTAACGTTTCAGGTTTTACGGTAATAATAATAATTAGCTTCACAATTTTTGAATCTAGATTCACATTAAATTCATAATAATAATTTTTCGTATTCTTGGAAAAATAATGATATGCTGATTATATACGCATTGTTTCTTAATTTTTATGCTTTTGATGGCGGTGGTGGTGTTGTAATTATAATCACACGAAAATATATAATGATTTTAATTTCCCCCATTTTTACAGGGCGGTGGAAGCAGTGAAAAGAGTGAGGATGGTGGCGGTTCAACTGGAACACCACCTTCCCCAGCCGGTCGTGGTGGATCAGGCTCAGGCTCGGCAAGTCCAACAGGCGGCTGTCCCTCATGCCGCCAGTTGTTGTGTTCATGTGGAAAATCTCCTTCTGCAGGTCTACTCAACTATCAGAGATTGGCATCGACAGTCCCATCTTTGGTGTATCCTCCTAATCCATCCAATCCTAATGCTCCACCGTATTCGCCCGACCAAGTCGCATATCTCGCTGCCGCTGCAGCAGCAGCCGCCGAACACTCCGCGCTGTACGCTGTCGCTGTAAGTTTTATCCTTTTTCATATTATTGCATACTTACTTATTACTGAAAATGTCCTTTTAATTTTATGCTTCTCGTCGTCCCCATAAACTTCCTAAAACTGTTTCTCCTCTGCTTGCACGTACCATGGGCGAGGAACGTAATTGAAAAACCATAATTTTCAGTACGCACATTTATTTCTTATAATTTGCCGGGGGTGCCGCTTTCTTCCAAATACAAAGCCAACCCACAGAAACGTGAATGAATACTGTGTAGTATTTTTCCTGTGCCATCAAACTTACCGTTTATACCATTCCTTCCTCTGGGTTATGATTTAGCATCATTATCTTCCTTAAATGGCAAACTATGTACATCAGCCTAATAGACTACCATTAACGTCAACGAGCATCAGTCAGGAGAAAAACAAATACCTAAATAACAAGTAAATGTGACTCCATTCAATCCAAGTGTTTTGCACAATGCCACATTCTCATTGAAATACATGGGTCTGCGTCTCAACAATCCAATAAGGCTTACTATTTTTTGCTCCTTCTTCTGTTGACTGTGCCTGTTGTTTGCATGATGATTTGTGAAGAATGAAGAACGAGAATGAGTTCACGTATTTATTATGAGCACAAGAAGATAATCCTTCTAATCACTAGTTATGATGATGGTGCACGTCTAAAAATGACTGAGCATAGTAAGCTGCTGATAATGTGATGTTGACGATGATGACTCGTCATCATTCTAAATCTTTAATGCTCTCATTGTATTAAACCACTCAACCACCCATTCCAACAAAACTTACTTTTGAAAGTTACTTTTAGGTTTGCAGGAGGATACAGTGGTTGTGTGCATGTACGCCAGACAAACAGACAGAAGAAGCTTAAACAGTTGATATTATTCAATTCTGATTTAATTTTCAACATAATGTTATAACCTTGCATTATTGATTAATGCGTGTGTTTATTTATGTAAACCTGTGTGGTGTGGTCATTGGCATTATTTAACCCGTAGCCATTATTGTGAAGAAGAATACACAATATCTTGCCTTGATTCTCTTTTCTTCTTTTAGCGCATGTAATTGTCGGGTCCAGTGCGCACATCACAATCAGCAGCAAAACTTACACAATAATTTATGTAGAATAACATGTAATGGTAATAAAAACAATAAAAAACGAGCCATTTATTTTTCTTTGCGAGTTGGCAGAGCCAGAAGGAGTATAAAAAAGAATAGGTAATATCCTTTTTGTTTTTTATGGCATGGAAAAGTAAGCCCTTGCTGTGATCATCTCGTTTGCTATTTTCTATTATAATGCAATAATCGTAACAGTAATCCTGCCATACAGCCAAAAGCCACCAACGATGGTAACTGTGAAGCTAATGAAACAGAAAAGAACTCCACGTCAGAAGAGCGAACAACTAAACGCAATAAATGCAAAATAATAAGTCTGCTTAAAGTCTTGTTAAAGAGCAATAATAGAAACAAGTTCAATGATAATTATAATATGTAGTAATAATAATATCACGTATTGTAATTTTATTTTAAAATCATATATTAATTGATATTATGATTATTAGGTAGATTTTATTAGAGTCTAATAGTAATAAAGGGAGCAAAAAGGTGCTGCTGGGTGCAATGCTTATATAGTTAGTGGATTAGCTCATTCATATGCACATCCCATCATCAGCGTCCATCCACCCTTTTTTCTTTTTTTTGCCTTGATTCACTCAACACTGTTGCTTGTTATGAGAGCACACAACAGCACAAGCAGTCGATTAATAATCTCAAATTCCCTTCTTTATTATTAAAACATGTTGTTTTCCCACAAAAGTCCAGCTGAGTTAACAATGTCAGTGAGCGAGCGAAAATGAATTTAATGTATATTAATATTAAGTGAACATAATAAGTTTTAAAAGTACTTAGTAGTGAGTCGTTAACATCAGCAAGCCCATAAATCACTAGAATTATTATTACGACCAAAACTACTAAATTTCATTACTTACACGTACTTACCATTAAAGAAACTCTTTGGCCTGGCAGGGTGAGGCTGAATGAGTTTTAAAAATTAAGACAAGGAACGAAAAACAAGAATTATAATAAAATATATTATACACGCATACATACATTCTTCCTACCCACCACGCACCTACTGCATATAATATACCCGACTACAGAGTTTAAGACAAGTCCAGTTTTTGATGGTGCTGCTGGTGGATGGATGGTTTTACTTTTTTATAAAGTTGTCTTCTGAGTTGTCGTAAGCCGTGAGCTATATAACGCTATTAAAGTGTATACGAGATGCATACTTACATACAGAACAGAAGCAACAAAGCAGCTGTTTCCTTGCTCATTTTCTTTTTGGGCTATTATTATTATTATTATTCCAACAGAACATGATATTTTATTCCTCTTCTTATAATTATTACCACACTTACTTGCTTACCTTCACAGCCTTCTTCACTAGCCGTCACACAACAGACAAAACTTGGCGAGAGAGATATAGCTAGGCAATTTGGTATTATATTTTATAAGACAGGCCTCTCTCGTCTGCTCTGTCTTGGCAGTTGAGTGACTGACTGACGGTAGTGGTGGTGGTGGTAGGTATCAACATCAACAAAATAAATATATTTGACCAGGCAGGTTATAGAGCACACCAACAACCACCATCAAAGTAAAGAAGACGTAGTAATAAAAAACGTTTCAACATATAAAACACTTTTTGGTATCATAATGGAATCTGCATATAGGTAGCCTCAATGTGTAGGTACATATATAGCAAGCCAAGTATGAAAGGAGAAGAAGATCCATAATTTTTATACAAGTCAAGGGAATATACACTCGTTTAAGTAAAAAAAACTAGTTAAGTAATTAAAAACGTTCAAAGTAGTTATTTCATGTAATATCTAATTGTATCAATGTGGTGGTAGTGTGCAGTGTGGAACAAAATGGAAATTAAATACACAATGAGCAATACAAGTAGTTGGTCTAGTCAAACAGCAAAAAATACGGATAAAAACATACATGGTAGCTGCTGCTGATACGGATGGACACATGCAGATATTTACCAAAGCACATGTAAAAAAGTAAGAAATAGGCGTCCGTTGTTTGTTCAACTTTGTTTTTTCCTTTGCTGCGCTGCTGTGATATGATGATATGATATAGTAAATATAGTAATATGTATAAAAAATGGGATTCTAATATATTTCTTTTCCAATTCAACTATCTTGTTCGTTTGGTCAAGAGAAGATTTTTACTACAAGTTTTCATTTGTGTAAAGTGCAAAAGTCAGTAGAACATGTGTAGAGTATGTAGGTTTTTTTGTAGTATTCTTCGTCAGGGAGAATACATTATTACATTAGTGACGAGATATGCATGCCTCCTACATGGTCATCTTATGTCTTTTTGATAGTGTGCTTGTTATTTGTTTGCTCACTCAACTTGCTGTTAGGTTGATACATTTTGTTTTTCAGATGTATCTATATACACATACATTACATTGTCCACGCATCAAATTCAATTGAAAAGTTTGCTCGTTGATTTCGTAATGATCATGACGTGATGATGATGATGATGACAATGAAGATGACGACGACGACGATGCTGCTGATGCGATGACAAGTTTCATATCAGCAGAATGAAAAAAAGATAGTAAAAAAGTCAAAGATGGATTACTATTAAAGAACACTTATTATCTCCATCATTATTTACACAACAAGTTTAATGGAATCGCTGATGCTTTTTAGCAAAATAGCTGTTTTACACATATTACATATCAACTCTTTAATGCATATTTTTTTCTTACAAACATGTCAGCATTTTTATTAGCACAATTATCGATTTCTGCTTAATGGCCTATTTATATTGTAGTTTTCCGAGGATCTCGACTCGATGATGATGTTGGTAATGACTGACATTGAAAAAAAAATGGAAAATTAAAGATGGAAAATTCTCCAACAATTTTCGTCTAGAGAAATCAAAAGAAGAGCGAACGACACTTTTTTTAAACGAAGACAAGGTACATAATACCAAATAATCGTAAAAATCCTGTAATGTCATCAAAGCCCAAAAACCAAACGAGCCTTTCTTTCTTGTGATTATCAGAAAGAGTGATAAGATAAAAAGAAGGGAAAATATAAGAAGGAAAGGTTACGTTTTCTGTATACATACGTATTATTATGGTGAATATCCGTAGTAGTATTATTATTATAAAGCGTTTTATCGTCAGGATCCGATCTCGTCTTACCGGTTCCATTTCTTGCTTTATATGTTTAATGGAATAATACGCAGACTGTAAGTGTTTTAATATACACACAAGTATTAATATGTATGGGTATTCGGAAGAGTCTCAGCTTACCCCATTATTGCATCATCGTCATCATCTTTCTCATCGCGTCGTCGTCGTCATTATCAGTAGTACCAGTTGTCTTTTTCTGTTGTTTACTCGCTTATTGTTGTTACTATATTATTGTCATTCTTTTCATCAGATAAATGGTCGTAAATACACTGCTGTACACATTATCTGCTCTCCCAAACTGAAACGAATAAGCTTTACCATTTCGAATTTGTTCTTGTTACGTACCTACCTTTTCAGCTCTCTACATGTCTCTCTCTCTCCGGAATAAAACGTAATGGAATGGAAACAGTGATAAAATATATATAAAAGTAAATATATAAGTGTGCGCATTATATGTAGTTAATATGCATGTATATTACCCATCAGAGTCAGCAAAAGCCATGTACTTCCTTTTAAGCAAGAAAACCCTTATGATCAGTTTTATTTAACAGGCAACTCAGGTCACATCATCATGTGTCGAGAAGTTTTTTATATCACTTCTCAGTCAGTCAGTCACTTTTTTTTCTTTTAGTTTCCTTCCTTCCTCTCCTTCACAAAGTTTCGTTCCTTTTGCCGTAGTCGATTTATTTCGATTGTCCCTTGGTGGTTGGTGTGAGACTCCTGTCGTCTTGTTCTCTCTTCACGGTTATACATTACGTCGTTTTTCTGTTGTTGTTATTTTGTAGCCGTAGTCGTCGTCGTTTATTCCATTCTTGTCGTCTGTGACTCTGTGAGTCCTGTCTCCAAGTCTCCAAAGTCGTCATTCGTTTCACTTGTCATTTATCTTGGCTACACTTATAACTGTACCTACCTGACTGACTCTCTCTCTCTGGCTCTGGCTGGATAAGAAGTTGGCTTACTCAACCTCGCTATCTCGTAGTGGTAGAGGAAGGAAGAGAGAATACAGATAGCTTGGGAGTACGAACAAATAAGCGCTAGAAAAACAAGAGAAGATCAAACAGCAGTTCTACGCATACGCATTTATTCTCAACATGTATTTATGCACCACCGTTTCGTCATCAACATGATCGCGATAGTGTATGCGTGTCTTTTACTTCACTAACCTCTTGTTTTCCTGATAGATTGGATTTACTTGCGTTCACTTAGATTTTTCCTGCTTTTTACTGCTCTTGTCTCTTTACATGTTCAAGAGATATCGTCTGTTTTCCAGGCTGAAAGACACTTGTTATTTTTTTTATTTTGTACCCTCATCCATAAAATATACGAAATACTCTTTGAATAAGTAGGAACATTGCATTGAACTAAATATTTTGTCCTACTCCATCAATTTACGGCAATAAAAAGGTGAGGCTTATATAAGCAAAAGAGGTCTAAAATGTTTATTCGATTTCGTGCTAAAGGTTATACAACAATGTTTTAGTGTAATATATTTCAAACAAGGATAAGTAATACAAAAACTATACAAAGACAAATGGCCTTTCCCATCATCACATCTTCTCTCATTTCAAATTGCTTGTTTAACTTATACATACATATTTCGTCATGCGTGTGATGCTGATAAAGTTTAATAAGTCAGCTAAGAAGGAAAAGGAAGATCTCCTTTGAGATTTTTCTGATAAAAATGAGACAACAGCAAATTCAAATGTGTACAAGGCATGTACGTTTGTGTACGGATTACATACATTGCTTCAGATGCATTTGTTCCGATGAAACATTTTCATTAATGTTTTCTCCTAAACAATTTCCTTGTGCACGAAGCTCCAGGCTGCGAATTCTGATGGGGGAAAGAAATGAAATAGAGTAATAATAATAATAATATTAATGGCACCAGTATTACCACTCTGTACACACATCACACCACCCCGATAATCTATCCATCATCCAAAAAAATTAACTTTTTTATTTCCTTTATGATGCAATGATGATCCTGATACAATAATGATTATAAATTCATTCTCTCTTTATGTTTCCACTTGTGCCCATTTTCATGTTGATTTTTTTCTACAAAGTCCTCCTACAAGTCGTCATTTCGTTCCGCTTCTCTGGAGATATGCATGATAATAGCAATAATAACAGCAATAACACAGGCAGCCGCTGCAGAAAACAGCATATTTTTGTGGGATAACTTTTTAGTTAACAAGGCAGAAAACATTATTTTAATAGGAATTTTCATGAATCCCTTCTTATTATGGTTTCCTCTATTGATGTTACTTAAAAAATCTAATAACAATTATAATTGCTTGTATCGGTCAGTGTACTACTACTTACCTCGTACATTTGACTCATTATATTACTTATTTGTAAATATTTTGAGCATTTCTCTAGTGGAAAATGAGAATGAGCCATGAAAAGGAAAAGGGGCCTGGCATTGATGATATGATGATCGTGTTTTAATGCAACCTTTCGCAAAAATTCATGTGTTTCATTTAATCAAAAACAAGGAAAGTATCAGTATTAAGTTGTAAGAATAATTATTACCAGAGGAGCATTTATTATTGTTATTGCCAAAAGGTACATGATGTTAATGTAAAACCAAAACCTAATTCATATTTCGTTGCGCGTAAAAGTACAGCGAGATACCTCTGTTCTGCGCAAACATCGGCAATAAAAAGACATACATATAATCATAGTCATCAAAGATGGATTGCTACAAATACAATAAATAGAATAATTCTATCTGCTACCTTGCTTGTAAGTTAATGTGTGTATTTTGTATGTGTAACCATCACACAAGCAAGCAAGCAAAGGGAAGTGCTCATTACCAGTTATAATCATAATTAGCCATGTTTATTTAATCCGCATATAAATGGTTCACATTACCTCGATTTGAGATTCTGAGACTGATAATCATCACATCATCATCAGCGCACAACAACAACAACGAGCACCTAAAGGTAAGCAACAGCAATAATAGCGACGAGGCTGATAGAGAGCTCACGCTGGTTATAGTAATGCTAATGTTACACTATAAAACTGCGCCACTACACATACAAGCTTCTCAAACTGCTGTGAAGCTGTAATATCCTCTTCACACACAAAACATGTATAAATGGCAGGATATAAATATAAAAATGACTTGCTGGCGGTGGTGGTGGTAATGGTGCTTGATACAAAAGATACACGCAGCTTATCTGTCTACTTACCTGTGAGTGTCTTAACAAAAAGAACACAGCAGCAGACGATGAGTGAAGTCGCAAGAATTAATCCGGAATCTTGACCAGCTTGCTATTTTAGAGGTCTCCTGTTTTGTTTTTATAAACAGTTGTTGTTGGGCTGTTCGGAATTCCTAGGAATCGGAATCAGCTAAACACAATAATGATCCCAACGAGAGTATCAGGTTTAATGTACACATTTAAACTACATTTTCTTTAACGAGCATATTTGTTTGCAGTAGCACTAACAACACATTACGCTTCTCTGTCTCGCCCTCCATCATCATTCGCGATTAATATTGATATTAGAAAGAAGGAGTCATCATAGTCAGGAGGTGCACATTACTACATCCTACATCGTCGTAATATTAAATTGTGGCAATAAAAATTCATCCGTGAATTAATGGGTTTACTTATTCACTTCTTCTTTATTTTTATATGCTGTTTTGCTCCTACTTGACTGATAATCAATTCTAAAATGAACTGCTGATGCTTATATGACATGGAATGATTATATCTGTTAAGTAAATAATGTTGTCAATTTGAATAGACACACATATTATATTTTTTATTATTGCTTCGCCGTTTTATCACAGACTTGCATCGTGTTGTGTGTGCAAAGTACTTTTTAATACGGAAACCTAATTTGCATGAAGGCTACTGCTAACTTTGTAGCTTGGGTAGTTAAGGCCGCGTTGATGCTGTCGATAGGATTGTTTAACGGTAGTAGTGATTAAAAGCAGACTGTGCTGATGGGCATCATTCTTGCTGATTATCTACGTGTAATGGGCGTTACGCTACCTTGTCTCGTATTTAAAAGGTACCCAGGTGCGATTCTTTAATACACTTCTGGTATTTGTATAATCGAATTAATAAAAAGAAGTGTGAGGAGGAACAAGCTGAAATCTGGATTCACATAAAAAGCGTTTTCAATGCTACGCAGTAGAGAGGGACGACGACGGAAGGATGATGTGATGATGAGGTATACATGCTAGTACGGGTGCAGGGCATCAAGCATACATTGTTTAAGGGCAAATATTATGTTCAGTAATATCTTTAAGGTTTATTGTTTTTTCCTTCAAGATCGGCTCTCTGCTGTCTTTTGGTGCTATTTACAGCGCTGTTAATTAATTTAATTGCTAAAAAGAGGATAACTATGTACACAAGAAAAATGGTATATCAATAGCAGCAAAAAGTCTTTTATTGTTGCTTTTATGTTTGAACATGTTTTTTCAATTTTTATTGCTACAAAATCTTCCCATGTTTCCATTAAATTATGATTTACAGAAAAACGAGAAAAATATATACCTTGCGATAAAAAATATTTAAGTCATAAGTTATTCTTTATTTATTTTATCGATGATATGAACGAAGGCAGGCTTGTAGTACATTGTGATATGTTAGCTTTTTGGCATTAATGGCTCTATTTCAAGTTTTTTTTCTTCTTCTTGTTATGATTCATGTTTCATTATGCACTACATTCAGCTATCGCAGAAGCTTTTATTCGCGAAATCTGATACGCAATCACAAAACGAGTGGTAATAAGCAGAAGCAAGATTATATTTATTTAAGATAGCATGGGATTAAAAATACTTGTAATAAGTTTAGATGAAGCTGACGATTACGATGATGATGAATGAAGAACCTTACAAGACGCCTCGAAACTTTCCTCGCTTGTTGTGTATGATGTATGTAGTAACTTTATACACCGCGCGAGTATAATATGAAGCCAAGAGAGGATGATTGTGAATGAAAAAATAACTTTAGCACGTCGTAATCAACAAATTTATTCTGCAAAAAAATCAACAAAGTAAAGCGGATTTTCTTAATATTTTTGTGAACACAGTACATGGCAGGTACACTCTTTTGTACTTTAAAGGCTTATCACTGTTTAGATTCGAAGCGGAGAGCGTAGGTATATATTATATTTTACACTGTTGCAGCAGTAATCAGGAGAAGAGCAAAAAACCAGAAGAATTTATATTCTTGTCTTTTTTAAGTAGAGGTTAACGCAACGGGAGGCCTGTTACAACACGAGAAAATATGCTGTTTAATTCATCTAATTGTCTTATAATGACACAGGTTATGAGCTCAACATGAAAAAATAGACGACTGGGTAACAACAGTAGTAGTTCCTTTCAAACATACTACGTGTATATATATTTATTAACTGTTAGAAAAATGTGAATATATATGGGCGGTAGTTATATAGGTATATACTACCACGTGTAAATAAACCTTTTTATTATTATTTGTTAGTAAAGAGTAAGTATCCTCCTAATTATTATGCTTTTTAGTACTTGTACCTTTAGTAAATACACTTTTTTCCGAAATGCGCTCGTAATTTGGCGTCTTGCAGTCTTTCCGTTTTATTTTTTCAAAAATTCAATTTTCGAAAAATTAACTTTTTTTGACGGGATGTCGAAAACATGTACATTAGGAGTATGATGATCAGAATTAGAGTGGGAGCAATTGTAAAGAGTAAAAAAATGGTAGAAATGGATAAATGACTTGTGTACGTACATAAAGTATGATACTGATACTAAATGCAACGCTTCTATTTTCATTTTTTTCAGTATGGTTATTATATTATGGGATGTGATATAATTGTAACAAGAGTTGAAGTTTCACTCACTTACTCACATTCAACGAGCCAGAGAAAGGTTTTTATTGCCAATTAAGGAAGTGGATTTCAAAGTTACGACCAAGCTCTCTTGAACTTCACACACACACGTTGAAAATGAGGGAAGAAAAAAGCAAGGCGACGACTCACTGTGGGGTTTTGTGCGCATGTTACATGTACAATAGACTTGAAAACAAACAAGTAGTAGTAAGAAAAATACTTGTGTTAATTTTATATTTTACTTCTTTTTCACTAAAACTTCTATCCAGTTGAAGAAATGGGTGTATGAGATGCTTCTTCAACTCAACAGCCATATCACATCTTCTTTGTTCTTCATCGTCATGCTCATTTTCAATGCTATGTTCCCATTCATTTTTTTCGTTAGTTTCAAAATCAAGTGCTACACGCAAGCTTGACGAATGAGGAACTGACTTTATGCGTTGATACTAGTTAATTGGTAACTTTTCATTTACAGAAAAAACAGCCATTTTTTATGAACATGCATAGTCATCATTTTATTGTGCAAGCGGGAATGGCTGGATGACTGGTTGTGCGAGTATGTTTTTAAGAGTTGCTAGCACTCAGTGTAGTAAATGTGTAAGTATGAAGATGAGTTTTGATAGAATGTATAAAAGTAAAAGCCTTAAAAGTTTACACTACCCTGACTGACAACGAGCTTTTTTGACTTACTTGGAAAACGACATGGACACGACCGACAGAAGTCTTGTCTTTATGAGTAAAAATGTCTTCTAGCAAATCACATCACATTTTCTCATTCGCTCCGTCGTTCTTAAACAGCTTAATATTGTACTTATATAGTCAAAGTAGTGCTAGTCATCAACCTTCATCATTACCATTTTGGCTTAATTTGCTATACAAGGTCTAAATGTACACTGGATGCCACACCACTAACGTGATTCACTCCCACTTTAACTCACTCCTCGTTTTCATCCTCGTTGATGTTTTGTCGTAGGGAATATTATGGTGATAGAGATGATTATGGTGGTTAGTAAAAGTAGTATCAAGAGGAAACTGCAGTCGTCTCACTTTTGCTACTCAAAATGAAAAAAATGCCACTATACTTCCCTTTTAACACAAGCATGTGTGTATGCCTCATGGAATGGAACAAGCTCCTTTATGCTGGAAGAGCGTACATATAAAATGTGAAAAAATGGCCGCTGGGATTTTTTTCTTAATAACGTAAAATCATAATAATGTTCTATGCATCAACATTTTAATTAATAATATTATGTAATATTAAGGAATATGATGATGTGCATACATACACACATACATGATGTGCAGGTACTTAGTTCAAACGGAAGAGTTTGCACTTGCACATTGCTAATGAACACTGCTGTATGGAGGACGAGATTTTTAGCCTAAAGAAATATTATGATGATAACACATTGGAAAGAAGTTAGAACGTTATATGCATTACACACGTTGGTATAACACGTGCATGGTGCATTGTGCTTGCCTTTTCTGGATTTATGAACGAACGGAAGAAAAAAAACTACTTGCCCTTTAATGGAAATTGTAGCGAAATAATCACGAAGGTTTTGTTAATGTAGTTGTTACGATGATGGTGTGTGACATATAAAAAGCGACTTTTAAAACGTCTTACCATAAATATAAGTAAAAGTAGTAAAGTAAAACTCATTTTTGAGAAAAAGTTTTTGTGCATAAAAAATTATAAACCAAACAGAAGAAAAGGCCGTAACACGATGCATTTAGAAGTCATAATATAATGCTATATTATTATAATAATTTAATGAGTTTAGAGGAAAAGAATGGATGATTGGGGAACGATGACGGAGGTGATGCGCTGTCGAAGCCTTTTTTTACTATAGTCTCAAGTTTTGAAGCTCATTTTCTTTTTACTTCTTTGAAGTATGTAGTCTTAACGTGATGTGATGAGTTTAAAAAATGAATTGCATTTGTCATCTTGTTGACTGGTAGAAGTGGAGACATAGTCATCATATCAACTCCTCTTTTAAAAAAGCCTTGACATTGACTAAATGACTCACTCCAAGTCGAGCGAAGATTCACTCCAGTTTTCTCCCTTCTTCTTTTTAAAGATGCTTCTCAACCAACTAGCAGAGCGCATCACTCAATCAAATATTTAATTTGACAGGGAACAGAACAGAAGTGGTCTACTATTTGAAGAGCCATGCTTGCATTTGGTAGATATTGCTTGTTAATAAGCTTGTATTATAAGAACTACCAGGATGGTTGGATGGCCCCCTCATTCATTTTCTTCTTAAGGACGTTTATGAATACATCGGGCCTGTTTTCTAGGCTGTTGACGGGCTTAGTAAACTTTTTTTTGAGAAATGAACAGGGAGACGAATGATGACGAAGAAGAGAGATGATAGTTGAAGTTGCTGCTTTATCTGCCTGTTTATAAATAAAAATACTCTGATGATGATACGGAGAGTCAAACTTGTTGAGTGAAGAGAAAATGAATGAATGAAAATTGAAAAGAGTCAAACAAATAGAATGGTACTACGTACACACAGAGTTTTGTGTACTCTGTGCACATAATGCATAGCAAAAGGGTTAAGTTTCAAGTGGCGGCGGCAGCGGTGTGGTTTTATATTATTGGTGAAGATATATAATGTGGTGCGTGTGGTTTAAACTGTTTGAAGTTCGTAGTAAGTAGCATTCTTTTTATTACTATTTTGTGAGAAGCAGAGGAGGAAAATGCAATTGGGGCAAATACATTTTTAGATTGAAAATTCCAAAGGAGAAAAAAGGGGAGGATGAGCAATCCAATTAAGAGATTTTCCAAATGTATCTTGAGGGAGACAGAAATGACTTTGAGACCAGCCTTGACTTGCCTTACTACTGTACTGCTCCACTACTCTTCTATCATGTTATCTTGGTTGTCGTCGCAGTTTTCTACTTGGTTGTTGTTTTAGTTATATGTATCCCCCATATATCCTGTGAAACTGACTGAGAAAATAGATAAGGAAAACAACAAGAAGGTTGTTGACTATTCTACTCTGGAGAGCATTTTTTTCTCTCTCTGTAAAGTTTGTCGAGCTAGGCAAAGTTGCGTTTGTTGAAATAAAAGAGAAAAAGTAACAATTTTTGTTTTGTAAACTGCAACTGTTTATTTGAGAGTATGTGTTATCTCTATAAGTTGTATAGTTTTAAGGAAGAAAAGGAGCCCGTCGAGACCATCTAGAGAAGGGAAAAAAGGAACTGTCGTTTGAAACTACTTTAAGGATCCCTTTTCACTGCCATTAGCAGTTCCAGATATTATTGCTATGATATGCTTGAGCCGAGTCGCAGGAAGGCCTTTTATTTTGCTGTGTAGGTGAACGTGCTACGCATATTTGGTACAATACTCCTTACCTAAAAGTTGGCTTTATAGATATATATGCGGCACTGGGATTATGGAAGCATATTACGTAAAAAGGAGCGGCGACAAGAGAGAAATACATTTTTAAACTGTTCAAAACATCAGGCGTGAAGGTTATTTATGAGCTGAAAAATGCAGAATAAGTAATGGATATGGGACGAGCCAGTTAGTTAACCGAAAGTCAATATTTTGACAAGCTCCAAGCATAACCAACAGTTTCTCTTCATTCACTTTTCCTCCTGCACGATTTGCTTGCTTTACATAGTTAACTTCTTCCTGTTGGTGATGCCGTTCAAAATAACACTGTCTTGTCTTGTATATATAAGTTAAGGAGTTTAAAATCCTATTGATGTCAGAATGAAAGCATCTGCGATGGTGTGAGCACAAGTATTATTTTTTGGAGGCTCAAATGAACTCTTGGAAGAAGACAAAATTGATTTATTTCCCCCTGTATCAGTTCTGAGGTTTCATCAATTAAAACCAAAAAAGGAGAAGAAAAGTAGACGATGTGAAATGGAATTTATTGTGTTTACTTTTCTGAAATCATTTGAGTGAATGAATAATCGAGTGTTGTTGACTGATTCTAAGTCATTCCGTAATGCATGTCTACTACATTATTTAATAAATAAAATTGGAAATGTCTTTTTATTGCGCACACACTGTGAAAGCTACATGAGTAACTCGGATTAGTGATGTACACTTTAGCATTTGCCCATTTCAAATGGAATATTATGTTGCAACAGTTTAATGTTACATTAGCATTTAATGAAACTGCAAAAGTCAACCCAATTTATAAATTTGAAACAAATTTTGTTTGATCAAGACGAACGTTGTAAACAATAGGCACTGAAAGGAAGCCTTGATATAACAAGTAGCCTGTATAAGGTAAAGAATTCCACAAATCCAGTCGCCCAGCTATCGATGTCAAAATCTGTAACTCATATTGACAGAGACATGGACATGTACACGAAAAGCTCTTAAATAATATCGTTTTGCCAACCATGTTTTCGATTGTTTTCCAATATGCAACCAAACTATGTACATTCCACACACGCACGCCATCGCCATCACTGAACAAAACTGCAAACAAAGGAGGAAGGAATAGGCGAGGCTATGGCATTAAATATGGCATGACCAACCGTACTTTTATTTTATTATGGCATGTTGTGTTTTCTTGTATCGGCATTATCAATAGAAATCCTATATCTCAAATAGGCATACTCACTTATTATATTGTCTTGTGCATACATATTATGTAAGCACATTTCTTCGTTTGTTATAACCCTTTTACGCAAAACACATAACAAAGTCGTGAACGACAACGAGAAAATTGTAACGACAACACCAAAACACAATATGTATTCGTTCGTGTCGTGTACTCTCCCTCTCTCTCTTTCACTCTCCAACTCCTTTCCCTATTGTATCTTCTACTCGGTATAGCACACACCATGGCGTAATGGAAACGTAAAAAAATGAAAGTAAAACTGTACACAACAATAATAACACTTTCATATCTAGTATCCAGTTTTTTGCCTTGGCTTGTTTACTTCTCCAAACAAGATCGCACATTCCTATGTACTCTCTGCAAAGTTTTATGGATGTTCGTATGCAAGCAAAAGGCGCATTAAATAAATCGAAAGTGAGTAGCGGTGAACACGCAAAGAAATAATACACTTTTGCGTGGAAAAAGTGGAATGTGATATCATGATGGAGGAAATGGTAATCCCTGAAATTATTATGCCGTTATATGGCAGCCAAGGAGAGAACTGTGGTGGTACAAGTAGGAGTGTATACAATATTATTACATGAGCATTATGTATTTGTCGACACGCGCTTTCTTGTACACTGTAAAAAAAGTAAGTTCATGGTGTCAAATGAAAAGAGAAAGTCATTGGGAGGCATGCCATTTACAAAATACACCACATATACATAAATATTCTTTACACTAAAGCATGGTGAAGAATAAGGTAGAAAGGTAATATGAACGAACAAATCCAACATTACACAAACAAAATTCCCTGGCCTAAATGGGACTGTAATAGCATGTCACTTTTTATGATGGCGAGTTGTTTTTAAGAAAAAGCAAAAATCTGTACATTTAAAAGGCAGTAATCATTCTTCTCTAGATCATATTTACTCAATGTTCACATTATAAAATAACATTACATTAAATCATTGTTTGATATTACATATAATTTGTAGTAGCATTTCTGCTTGCACTACGAACTACTACTATTATAATCCTTTTCGGAAATAAAATAATAATGAATTGTATTTTTCTTATTCCCCTGTAGGGCGGAGGATTACCCGACATGAAGGAAGGAGGATTGGGCCCGAGTGGCTGGGCTTATCCCTCAATGTATCATCCTTACGACCCGGGATTTGCAGCAGCAGCCGCCGCTGCCGCTGCGGCGTACCCTTTCAACGGGTAAGCTTGAAAAACATTTTTCTTTCTTTCTCTCTCTCTCTTTTCAGCTTTTTGATTATGATCGATGTGATTGAGACTGTTTTGTTGTTTGGTGTGTAGTACGTGTGTGTGTGGTAGCAAAAGTAATCATGTTTTTTGCATGTTCTTTCTCGATGGACTGAACGTTACGTACAAGACCAGCCAAAAGCCACTTCGTTGGTGTGGTCAATTTTATTCGATCACCGTTTTCCGGTTTGTCCTCGTCGGTTATTTTGGTGTGTTTATCGGAATCGTGAAAAATCATATCCGTGAATTATTTATGTATTGTCTTGTATGTCTACTTTTCCCACAACGGCCATCGCATATTCGTTGAACGAAACAAGCCTGGAACAATATCCCATTTTCTCTCCTGTTTTCCTCGATTTACACAAAAAATGTGGAATTGGTTTAGCCCTTTTAGTGAATTTATTATGGGAACTTGTCCATGTTCATAAAAATAAGTAGACCTGATATTTTTTATCGTAGGAAGGAAAATCAGGATAAAAATGTGTAACATTGAGAAAGATGGAAAGAGAAAGAAGAAAATAATATGTTATAGTATTTACTGTTTACATACCTACACATATCCCTTGAATTCTTACTTTCGTTCTTGGTTGTTCATTTTGTTACACAAAGTCGCAGGTACATTGTTTCAGACTAGTTCGCGTAACTGTTTTTCTCATGTTTGTTTATTCTACAACATACATTCCTGTACCAAATAATTCACTTTACTTTCCATGTCTTGGATATACCTACCTTGTTCTTTGCCCTTATCAATATAAATGCATGAATAATAATATGCATTATTGGCTTCACCCGCTTTTTATGTCGAAATAACTATACGCACAAACTGGATATAAGTGTAAAACAAATAACAATCAATCTAAATAACTGTTTTTACTGTGTAGTACATTGCACAGTTAAGCCATTATCATTTACTATAACAAATACTCTTTCATATCTCACAATTATCATAATCGTCATCAGAAAGAAATAACAAAAACGTTGATTAAATACTGTATGTATTTTTTAGGATTTTGTGCCATGGTCTATCATTATGACATTTTAGGAGGTTATTTAATCGAGCATTCATAGCACTTCTGTGCAACACAACGACTAACTACATAAATAGTAGTACACGGTGAGCTGCTGAGCGTGATTACTTCACTAACAACGACGAAAAATACAGCGCATAGTAATTGTCCTTACAGAAAAGGAGTAAATAATAAAATAACCGAGAAGAAAGACACTACATATTCCCAGTATTCCCACCAAGTAGAAGTAGCGAGTGAGGAGAACGTGAGCTTTACACAGCTTCTACACAACACATAATGCATACTGACAAGGCTTTCCCCTTTTTCATTTAAAGGAACCTCTAAACAGACATAATTATGATCAATGAGTTTGCTCCTTTCTATTCTTCACCGCCAAACGTAACAAAGAACGCTCATCATCAGTGTCTGCTATATAGTTTGTTAGTATGCTGCTCTTGGTTCAACGGCTGGAGTTGTAATCATGCCGGTTATGATAATGTTGATACTATTTGTATTGTTACTATTTTGATGGAAACGCCAGTGCCATTCGATGCAATAGGTGTATATGTGGAAACTCCTAAATAAATAGCATAATGATAACAGCGTGTAAGCAGAGTGAAGTTTGGCTTTGTTTGTCGAAACAATATTTCAAAAGAAACTGGCCAGACTTGCACAAAAGAAAGTAGCTAGCAGTGCAAATATGGCTTTGCCCAAGTGCTGCTAAATGCTGTGGATTGGATAGTTACAATCATCGTGATCATCTACCATCTCAAACCACATCGTCCGTCACAACAGCAGCAGCAGCAAAAAGGCAAGGGAGAAAAAGTCTGCTTGTTTTTATCCGCTGAGCTGAATGTGAATATATCGCGTATATATATATGATACTTTGATGCATGCATGCAAGCATGCAATTCTATGTATCGCGGCTACCTTGGCCCGTGTGTGTGTTGTCTTTTTCAGTTCTTCACGGTCTTTTTGTTGTTGGGTTGTTTGTGTGCTTTTGGCTCGTGAATGTCCCTCTTCTTCTCCTGCTGTTTGTTTGTCGAGAAAACCAAGAGGGTTTGTCAAGCCGTGGGTGAATAAATTTCACAGCGTATCTTCCACTTCTTCACCACCACCGAAACCATGCATTTCCCCATTTATTATTATTATCACTAAAATATACCATACGCTTCTCGTTTTTGGAAAATAATAACATTTTACCCATTCACGGTATAAACTTGTGCACACAACGACGACATGAGCAGTTGAGTTGGCCAAAGTATGTAAAAAACTTTTATCGCATATGCATGTCAGAACAATGTCTTTTGAATATATGAGAATGCACGTGTTATTGATGGAGATACGTGCATTATGTATGTGCGCTCGTGTTTCACAACAGTCTATTAGAGAGAGAGTGTATCCCTAAATATATTTTCTGTCAAAAGTGAGCAATATCTTCTTAGGTGTTTGAGTAAAAGTGGGTACTTGAGTAAAAGCGTTACTAAAGTTTTTACCATGTTACGGGTATACCTTGCTCTGCACACAGACCTCAAGCATTTCGGTGTAATGACATGGTGGTAGTGGCTATTATTATTATTATTCCCTAAAAAGTGTTTTCCTTAATGGTAATAATAATGGCAAGTATGTGATATTTATATGCAAAGTACGTCATAGTTCATGGTAAAAGCTACCGCTTTCAGTATTCAGCACACAATTACTGTCGGGCGGGTGCGGTGTCTATAATGCTAACTGTAAAAATTCATGTAGGCATTTATTTATTATATTTTCGCTTACAAAATGTTTCCGTGTAGTTTACATATATACGGTCTCCTCTCCTGTCCTCCTGTCCTATTATACTTGTGCATTATAGTAATGACAGCTCTAAGACAGGCATAACGTACGCAGTATAAAATAACTTAATTTTTTATTTTTATGTCTTCCGTTTCAACTTAGCACTTTGAGAAGAAGAAAAAAATTAGTAAATGTGAGCGATGGCAGTAGGAAGAAAATAATAAATAAATAAGTTAATATTATGCCCTTATTATTCCAACTTCAAGTAGCTCACTCTTCTCGTATGGCTGCTTCTGCTGTGACATGTTTTCGTTGTAAAACCCTGGAATTTCCGTAAAGGAATTTGTAAGCATAGCCCTAATGTAAAAAGGTAATTAAGAGGAACGACGAAGGGTAATCCAATATATAGCGCGTAATATTAGCATCATCGTTTGAGAACAAACGAAGAAAATAAATATGTGCGGTTTACCAATGGAATTCCATTCGTGAGTGATTTATTCCCTCGTTTCACCGCAACCTCTCCGTTTTCTCTACACTAGGTATGTACGCTGAGCATCTAAACCACAAGGAAGCAGCAGCAGTGCAGTAGCACTGGGAAAGGATTAGGGCTTCACTGGTGAGATGGATTATATAATAACAAGCGGAGAAGTGAACAACCAACAAGCAAGCATCGCCATCAAAGAAAAAATTATGATGATCATCATGAGCAAATGGCTTAAGAAGGAGAGTGAGGTCTTTTTGCTTATTGGTTATTTTGTTATGCACTAGTATCAAGTTGTTTTAGTAGCCCGACAAGCGAGTCAAGCATTCTTTTGGTTTGGCAAAATGCAAATAAGTTTTGTGTTTGTTGCGTTCTTGTTATTGCGTACGTGCTCAAATGAATAAATGTTTGTTTAAGACGGAAAATACCACAAGTAAATTTTTACATGTGTTACGACACTCCACCCATATGTAACACTACACTTTTTGGAGCACACGATGATGGTGTATATAGAGGCATATAAGATTTTGTCATGCATGCTATCATTCCATGGACCCAGCCCTGAAAACAGTTTTTTTTTCTGGTTTGGTTTTGTACGCTGATCGGTTAGCTTGTTTTAAATTACATGAGCATATGTGTAGTTATTTTCTCATTGAAAATATAAATATAAATGGGAAGACTAACGAAAATTACTTTCATACGTTCGTTCTCCATGCATCATGGTCTGCATTTGAGAATAAACTGGTATAGCATGCTTTGGTAATCTTTAAATATCCGGAGCACGCATATACACTGTAATGCAATTTATTCTCTTGTGAGTTTGATGGAAGAGAAAGGAATTTATATGCGTATTTTCTTCATTATATACTTATACCAAAAATGTAACTAACTGACGTGTTATACTTTCTTGCGTCGGTCCATACTTGTTTGCAGAGGACTATATAGTAGAGCACTAATTAAACAAGATGTATGACAGGGATGATATCAGAGACAGAAAGAGGTGGAAGGGAAATTGAAAACACGAATGAAATATAGATACATTTTTCTTTTTACAATGTGCAATTTACAGCTTCACCTTTCAGACTTTGGCACAGGAAAAACATTGTAGTAGTTTTGTACATTTCAATGTTTGTACGAAACTACATGAAAAAGTGGAATGAGACAGGGAACAAAATGTATTCTTAATTCTGATACGATTTATTGTTCCGCAAATAAATATACGTGGCAGTTGTAGTGTAGATTATAGCATTATTATCTTCCTGTTTACATACACATGCTTATTGTGAATCGTCTTGTTTGAACTAATTCATTTTTTATTTTCATTGCATTTTTTAAAAACTTTTATTGCTTTGCATTTTTGTAATTGGTTTTATGTAGGCAATGTGCGTCTCTTGTGTTTGAAGGAGGAGGAGAGGTTACAAGTTAAATTACACTCTAGTTAGTTTGTAGACATAATGTAATGACGTGTGTGTGTTGGCACAGCAAGAAAAATTGTAATATTTTTTTTCTTGGCGGCCTGTCTCGAATAAGATGCTGTTGACTTGGGGCGCAGTGCAGCGGCTTTATTGATGGTTATTTTTTTTTGTAAAAAAGGAGACCTGATGAATATGTGAATTTCTCAAGTTTTAATGGGCAGACCACCTACAAAAATTATATATTATAGAAACATTAAGATATACTGATTAGAGCATTAAAACGTCCTTCTTCCTCTCCCTGCCTGTATTTCCAACTGATGATCATGATGATGTATGTCCATTTTGCCATTTCATACATTCCTGATGATGGCTTGCTTGTACATATTGCATTGCAACATCGTAATTCTTTCTGGTGGACACGAATAAGTAGTTTATTGGTCGTGGTAGGGCAAATATTATGACAAGTGTGTACTACACAGGTACACGCGTAGTACGTTGTACTCTTCATGCATGCCTACGTATATGGTCCAGAAATAGGTACCTCTTTCACTGTAAGTTGCACTGCTTGCACTCATTTAGCAGAGCACCCTGATGCGTTCTCAATGTGGTTGTTGATTTAGTAATAGGATTTTATCTGATTTAATTCCATGTTCACAAAGCCATTGAAAAAACTTGTTGGAATTTGGAATTAACCACGGGACGTCAAAAGGGTATCCTAATAAATTGCAAAAGTCATCAAAGACAAGAGCAACAGCCATTATGCTATTTAGCTAGTTTTTCAGTAGAAAATGCTAAATTACGTTACTTCATCTTAGCACAGAGAAACAAACAAAAACTGGTTAACACATGTAGAATTGTATGTTTTACATATAAATTGTATTCACTCGTTGTTGAGGGGCAAAATGTGAGGAGGACCAAGCCCAACATTATTTGAATTTGTATCATCATATACATGAACATTCTCTTGTACAACAACATTTATTATTACTGCTGCGCTTCCCTTTTGCCAGCACCACCACCACTCAAAGTAAAACACATTTGAAATTTACACATTATTTGACATTATGGCGTACTTTAGATTATTTGTCGTGTGATATATGAGCAGTAATGAAGAGGATGGCTCATACCCAACTGTACCATCACAGCAGCAGCAGAGCCATTGGAATGCATTATAAAATCGTCCATTTCCAACCGCAGCCTCGACACTGCTACTTCTTCGTAAAGTAGTTTGTGGTAACAACTTTCAAAAGACAAGCAAAACGCGTGTGTGTAATACCTAGGTATTATTAGTAAGTATTATGGTAAAATACCTCATGTCAGTGTTGTTCACCATGTGTGCCAATTTCTCCAAGTCATTTGGTGACCCCAGAGGTCGTTTCTCATCTTTATTCTACTTCATCCTTAGCACTGAAACAAACACGTTAGATGATTATATGTCTGTATGTGTGTCTCGTTCATTCATTTAAGATGAAAACGGCGCTTGTACTTTGCCTTCTGTTCCAAGTCAAAAGGAGTCGACGCTTACAAAGTCGTTGATTATTATACACATTGACATTTACGAATCATAAAACACTTACAATTTCACTGTCCATGTAAAATTATCTGTCCATTCAAAAAGACATCATAATATCATCAGCAGTCGTTTCGTTGGAATTTCATTGCCTATAGGACATCAGGCATACCAGAGAAGATGGGAAAGTTTTCTGGTCAATTAAACGCTTTAAAATACTTGGTCAAGATTGGTCATTTTCTTGGATATTGGTACGAAGATTCAGATTTAGGTTTGGCCATTTATATATATGATGTGACTTTCATACGTACACCTAAATGTTTAGTACAGTAATTTTACTCATCTATAGTAATTGCTTGCAACGCTATCATTGTATGTTTAGGTACCACTGCATGGTTATGTTCAGCTAAACAACGAGGCAAAGAAATGTATAACTTTCTCTACTATAAACTTCATCAACCTTTTTGTTTTGCTGCTATACCACAGCTAGAAGCATTAGTATCACTTCTCTTGTTTTTCAGATCGATTTTCCCCCAGTGCGCATTCCCTTAATCTCTTCCTCGTCTTGTTATAATAACATTACTACATCTCTGTTAAAAAGAAAGGCGACGAGAGAGGAGGAGAGATTTTTCCATGAAAGGAGAGAAGGTACCTTCTTTCTGTTGAATTTAAAAAGGGGAAAACAAGCAATGACTCTTTTTGGCGACTATATATATGTAGTCACACATATTATTACATCATATAGCCCCCATTCCCTAGTCTAACCAACAATAAAAGAGAAAGAAAGAGCAGCTAATGTATTCTTCAGAGTCTTTTTAAAGGGATATTAATAATGGCAGAGCGGCAGCATAGTAGCAGGTTTTGCCGAAGAGCCCTAATATAATACGTTTTGTAAGAAAGAAGAAGACAAAAAAGTAGAAAGAGTTGTGTAGTATTATTTGTTCATGCCATGCCAAGCATAATATCATTCCAAAAAATGTATATTTACTGCTTGTACTAGTACTAGTGGCAGTTTGTGCATAATGTAGTTAAATATTCTCTGTTAATATAAATATATTATATCACCGAGTGGAAAATGGGTTTGCTTTTACTTTTACTGCTACTACTACCATCGTCGTTGTACATAATACGACTCCAACTGCCTCTTTCTCCCTCTCTCTCTCCCTTTCTTCACATATTACATTATGTTGATAAATGCATTATTATTAAAAAGCTGGAAAAATAGGAGAGGAGGCAGAGAGAGAAGGAGAAGAGTGCTTAAATAAGCATATTATTACAAGATGAAAAGTGGAAAACGGGCACCCTTTATTAGCTTACGTTACGCTAGATAACTTTTACAGAAAAGACTCAGAAGAAACAGCGCAGAAAGACTCTTCTTTGGTTTTTGGTTTTCCTTCTTTCTCTTTTTAATGCAGCATAGGCATATAATAAGCTGCTCATAATAACGTTTTCTATAATAACGAGTTACATCAACAACACCAGCCAAGTATACCTAACTTTCTTATATACGTAGAAGAAGTAAGGAGCAGTTAATGCACTAAAAATTTCACGCGCCACCAAAATGAACTTCCCCTCTTATATACGCTCTTCTTTCTCGTCTCTCTCTCTCTACTCTATTTCACACTTTTCCAGTTTTCACTCCACAGCCATTTATAATACAGTCTATAAAAAGTGGAGAATTACAATGATGTGAATGGTTTGGTTTGGGGTTGTTGGAAAGAAGATACCATATCGTGCCTTCTCTTTATCTACGGATATACATACATACATGGATACAGTTTTGTGACTTGTGTGGAGTGGATGCTAAGAAAAAGAACGCATATGAGAGAGAGAGTGAAGAGTCAAAAAAGGAGTTGTTATTGGAATAATATGCAAGTTTATGAATAGAAAAAGGAATCTGATACGCGCTCTCTCTCTCTCTCTCTCTCAACATCGTCGTCATGATCATCATCGTCATCAGCAAGTACAACCATACTACTTACTACTAGCACACCGTATCGTCGATATCAACATCATCCCAGTAGATTTTTTCCACCATCAACTTTCATGCTTCATACATATTAGATAATTCAAATGGGTGTTCGTACTACTACACTCGAACCTTGTCCTTTTATTATGGCTGTAATGTACGAGAGGAAGAAGGGGGAATGATGATGATGATGTCGTTACACCAACACGATATAGTTAGGTAGAGAGTGGAAATAGGAAAGGTAAATGCGATGATGGTTGGTGGTAGCAGCGGTGAATGGTGCACTATTAAAATAAATAAAGAGGTAGACAATAATACACGCTGTTCCTATTTGCCGCACACACATCATAAATATATTCATTAGAGGACGCAGGAAAAGCACGAGTTTTTAAAGGGAGTACGACCACCATCACCATGCTTTACAAACTGCAGTAATGACGAAAGGGGACAAAAAAGCATAAAATGGCTACTCCAGTGATTATTGTTATTATTTCGGTTATTTCATTTAGATAGGTAATAAGTATTAGCTACAGGAGCAGTGGTAGTGGTGGTGGAGTTGGTCCCGATGAAAAAAGCGCTTCGTTTAATGGGCTGGGTTCTCACAATGATTATGTTGATGATGGGACGGGTTGCGTTGCTGCTTGCTAGACAGGGCAGTTTGCTCGGTAGAAGTGGGAAATGGAAATGTGGGTACTCTAAACACTTACCGTGATACGTACCTCCCGTGTGCTATAATGTCCTGCTACAGTCATCACATTAACGCACGATTGATTTTAATACTTTTTATGTTCATAAGCACATCCGATTTTCACGAGCACGTTATTAATAATTTTCAACATCAATTATTATTATTATCGGGGCTTACCATTTTCAGTCATGTATGTACAAACTGTACGCAGCACTTCGCACAGGTCAAAAACTGTGGGAAAATGATTTTTCCAAAGAATCAATTAATATTTACGGATAATGAAATGTCACCGTGTTGCGTATTTTGATACAAAAGACATTGTACATGCATGTGTTTGAGTTGCTGTAATGAAATGAACACAGTGTAATGAACTATATTGTGTCATAAAAAGCATTTGTATTTCGTAGCTACATCCAAGAAGCAAGTTTACAACGGTTTCATGTGACACATTAGCCAATGTTGCAATTTTATTACGGCTATATAATCTACTAGTTGGCCATTCAGAATTGGATAGCGTATAGTGTATTTTAATGCTTCATTTTAGTACTCCATGTTTCCTATACACATCAAAGTGTATTACACGAGCAAAATTTTATTACGAAGAAAAAGTAATTCAGCCTGCCTGTATGCCTTCGAATATATGTATATATATTCGTACTATATCCCTATGAAAATTCTAGTGTAAAGTACACTTCTTCTAAATATCAGTATATTAAATTCATAGTTGATACAAGAATAATTTTTACTCCGGCTCTCTCTCTCTCTCTCTCTCTCGTTTCCTTATTTCCTTTGCAGTGTGTGGCATGTCGAAAATTACTAACTTTAACTCCAGATGTGGCACTTGATTCCCTCCTTCTTTTCTTATTCTTCACTAAAATCCTTACAAGTTTGGTTTGGGTGAGCAAGTATGCAAGTAAGAGTGAAACAAAAAGTAGTAATTTTCCCAAAGTCTCAAGACTTCAAAGGGAAGGAAATGAATTATTGAAACATTTGTCTATCATCGTCATACACCAAAAAACTCCTGTTCACTCCTTCCAACCAGCCATCCAGCCATTTTCATCATCATGCACGCTCCCTTTTTCTGCCAAGTCCACATGGTTATTACTTTCCCATTTGGAATAATAAAATGCTCTGTGTATCATGCAAAAAATGCCGAATGTTCAACTGAACATTCACAGAGAGCTACTGGTTACTACTGCTGTACATGCTGAATTACTAAAAAGTACAATAAATAAGCTATCCTTCTTCCAGAATGTAGTGCTCTCTGACTAATAATTTACATGAATGTTCTTTCCCTTTTCGCCGTGTGTGTGTTACGTGTTATTTTTTGCTGCTGTCGTTGTTTTCATGTTGTTCCTGTCTTTCCTTTTGCCCTATCGTCCTTACTTACAGTTTACAGTTTCGGCTGCTAATGCTCCGCTCTTGATTTTCTTTCCATTGGCTAAAAAGTAATTATCGAAATTAACGCTTCATAATGTATAAAACCCGATCCCCGTCATTATCACCACAATCCTTATGGCTACGTGTATAAACAATATAAATAGCAGGTGGTGTTTCGCTGTTGTTGTGTACATATCCTTTCATCCCATGTCGTGCCACTACTGCCACCACCAATAAAATCCTGCTGAATGGCACACTGTTTATTATATTACATTACAAGTCGCGAAACAGCGTTTTGGTAATTTTTTTTCTTCTTCTTCAGCTTTTCCCCTTTTTATGTAATGCTGCCTTCGGCGAAATCAACAGCGAACAAGACTGTTATAGTTATTAGGAGCAGGTGGATAGGTTTGTGTAGAAGCCGTCGTTTTCGTCGGCGGTGGTATTTGTAGGGTCGATCGGGTCGGCAGTACAAAAAACAAAAACAACTGCCCGAAAATTGCTACATGAAAATCGTTTATTATTACTACTACCACGTTTCTACTCGATTTATCTGAATGACTATCTTCTCTTTTTGAAAATTTCATTGAAACCATTTTCACTGAGTGAATTAGTATTACAGTTTTTTGCAATATTTGCATTTGGGTATAATTAGGTGTAGGAAAGCAATTTGGACGTATTATTCTTCTAGCTCAGCCTTTTCGCTTCATCTTGACTGCTCGCTCTTGTTCATCCAGAATACCTTCTCATATGTAGTGGCACGCATTGAAAAGGGACTTTTAGGCCATGCTATATCATTGTCATCATTTTGCCATTAAAATTGTTAATTGACTAACTGATGTGAGTTCCAAATTGTGTAAAGCAAGTTTGTAGGGTTATTATTGCCGTATTTATGAATATTTCTATTAACTCAACTGCTACACATTTCGCTTTTTTGTTGTGCATGCTAACTATTTTCATGCGCATATTATTATGATTGTGTATACAGCACACTAAACATTTTTCAAAATGAACAGCATCATCACCATCGTCGTCGTCGTCGTCAGAACTAAAAGCAATAATAATTTTACACATCCTTGATAATAATTTTTTGCTTTAAAATTATTTCTTCAAATGTAACTTGCTTACAGTTTATATTTTAACGCTGCTTTGCTGACAGAGACGTAAGAAAAGTGGAGAGAGAGAGAATGGGTTAGTTATAGTTATTGGTAATTACTTGAACATGCAAATGCTATTGGATAAGTGGTGTATAATGAGGTGGAAAAGTGTTTGTGTGACTGTGTGCATGACAGACATATCTTGTTCGCGGCTCAACCAAAAAGGTGATGTTATATGTCGATGTCGATGACGATCATTGTCTTCTTCTGCTGCTGCTACTGATGATGATGAAATAGTTTTGCTCATTATTAAAATTGCCTTCTTTTTCTTACATTTTATACATTGTAGACTATTAGTTTCGTCGATGTCGTGCATTCATTTTCCTTTTCCACCTCTCTCTAAATTCATATTGCATGCCGTGCTGCTAAACTATAATACTTATATTATTACGATTATTGCCGTGGTGTGATGTGAAATGGATGGATGGATGGTTGGCATTATCATTTGAATATCCACTAGAAAATTTAACAATAAATATTATTTAGTAGCAGCCGTATATTGTGCCTTCTTTGTTGCTGTTACATTTCAACTGCAAACAAAGTCTAACACAACAACACACATGCATGTTATTAGGGATTATTATTATTTATGCATATTTAATATATTTTCTGACCATTTTTCGTTCAACTCGCCATCACCAGTTTTGTTTTACGTTTTTCACACACAAGGCTGCGATATTATTATTATTATTCTGTATGAAATATTTACGCAAATGCATGTATCTTACAAGGATGTTACAAGTTTTGCTGTCTGTGTGAATAAAGTGTGCATGTGCAGGCGCACTTTTTCTCTGTCTAATATTCATCACATATTCATCATGTATATCTATTAAATAGTCATCGCAAGACAGATGCAAACACACAAACACAAGAACTGTAATAATATTTCGATCGTTTTGTTCACTTTTTGAATATTTCTTCTTGTCTTCTCGCATTTTGCATGGCATGACATGCCGCTGCTTTTGCTGATGTGATGATAATCACGAAGCAAGTGTGTACTATGTAGTTGTGTGCTACTGTGAGCTCTAGTGATCTGGGAAACATGCCAATAATAATTGTAAGCCACTCCGATGGACGTGTACATGTGATACGATCATCATCGTCATGTTCATTATATCAATATTAAACTACATTAAATGCAATTTGAAAAACTGTGCAAATGGTTTCAGGGTCGACCCTAACTAAAATCCTATCATTCAAATGTGAAATGAATGCAGAAACATTGTGCATGTAAGAAGAAGGTTCAATTTTACATGAAATTGTGCAAGGTTCTCACAAAGTTATTTATTTGAAAAGCAAAAAAAGAGATGAAATCAAAATTTGCTCTTGCTCTCATCCACCTTTTTTTGCCCAGCTTGTCAATCATTTCTTTCTGCTGCTGCCTCTCTGCTATGATGATTCGAAAATAGGGTGCCTGTTGTCTGTTCTTCTTTGAAGATGTCTTGCATTTGGTCTGGATTTTTTTTCTCTGTAAAACTGAAAAACTTGTGTGAACAGCTGCTCCCGGTGTTCTAATATGTACTATTGCAAATAATATTTATGTAAAAATTTCAACCACTTAACATTTTCCACGTTCTCTCTCGTCGTCGGCCCTCCCACTTTTTCTCATTTTGATTAGTAAGTTGCTGCAGCCAAAATCCGCTGGAAGAATGCATTTGAGCATTTCTCCTGAAGAAACGAAAACCCATTTTCAAACGACGTCTCTTGTCTTCTTACTTTGCAATCTACTTTTTCTCCATCACATCACACTCGGAGCAGTGTTTATTTTTGTAATTTCATTGGTACTGCTCTATATGCTTGGCTGAATTGAAGGACATGATTTGCATTACATTTTTTGCATCGCATGATGAGGATCACGATGAGAAACATGAGTGCATATCAAGAAATATGTCAGACTGCGCATTTAACCCTATACCCTCGTCTGTACAGCACTAAAAAAATTATTAAAAAGGGAGCTTTGAACATGTATCATGATAACCTTTTTTGTTTCTTGAATTTAATAACTTGTCTTGATGAATTAACCACCATATCCTCAACTCATCATCGTCGTCGTCGGGATAATGACGGACGTTTTTTTTCGAGGCGGTAAAATAAAGTAATGCGACCTATGTCTCTACGTGTAAATTACAAGGTTGGTGTTTATTGCTATTAAATACCCCAACTAACTACCAAAAAGTACACAAACGCAATGCGATATCTTGTATCGCTTTGCTCTTTTGTCTGCAATTTCTTGTTTTTTTTTCTCTCTCTGCTCGTGTGCGATTTAATAATGCAATGTCAGGCAGCAGAGGAGAAGAGAATGAAAAGAAAAAAAATCAAGTAAAACAAAAAAGCGTTAATTATGACCTGTAAAATGATTGCCACTGAATTTTTTTCCCTTTTGTGTACCTATCTAAATGCACACAAACAACCTGGCTAAGCATTTCATATTCACATAAAAGTCTCCACATAAAATATTATTTTACACTTTAGTATAAACGCTACAAGTATACATAAACCTACAATGAGTGTAGTAAGTACATGTAAGGATTCTTTTGCTGAAGAAAAAAATAAACAGTAGTCAAATTCATTTGAACTATATGTCATGTTCTTGAAGAAGAGGAAAAGAAAAAGTCGTGAGTTGATAGATGGGTAATCAAAAGTAATTGTAGTGTACACATAACAATAATACATTACTGGTCAGTTTAGTATTTAGTTTGGCTCAAGTTGTTTGCTTGCATTATACACACATAATGTACATGCTGGTCCGTCTGGCTTGTCTGATCTTTACCCAAGTTGCTCGCAAAAGATATTTTGTGGATTCATGATCGTCATCGTCAAGAAATGATTATTAGCTTTTAACATTACAATCCAATTCCAGTGAAAAGAAGTTCTAGTCACTGATTACAAAGTAATATCATGTAAAAATACAATGTTCCTGGAAGTCACCGGGTGCACTCATGTGTATGTTTAGTCTGAAGAATGGGAAAAGTACAAAAAAACAGACTGACGCATTCGAAAAAAAACTTTTTTTTACTCCAAGTGGTGATTATGAATATTATTATTATTATTTTTTGAAGAAAGGTTTTGATGTTTAATGGTGTTTTATATAGGAGGGCAATGTTTAGAGTTGTTTCTACAAAAAGGCTTCTACTTTCAAGGTCACTGCTACGTATAAAATCTTCAAATACGCCTATAAATGATGTATAATGTGTACATGCCTCTACATAACAATGGTTGGCTAAGCACACAGGTGACAAGTTCCATAATAAAGCTCTAATTAAACAAAGAGATTTCATGTTTGATCGTTAAAAGTATCATTGTTTTAATCACCTTCGCTTCTTCTTATTATTATTAAAAATGCTTCTCTATCAGCTTCTTGTATTGCTGATCCTTCATCATCATCCTTTTAATGATGATGATAAGACAAAAAGGTCGTGTCTTCTTGTCTTGTTGACTGATGTTTCTTCGTGTTATGTTACATTATATAATACAATATATCATTCATTATGTATTTGTGTATCTCCACTTACCTCTTTATCTATCTAGCTGCTATGCTGTCTATTTTTTGCATGCATTATTTGCATGGCTAGCTGTAGTAAAACGAGGTCCATGGCTTTTTGGTTTTACTCACAGTGCACACAGAAGTCACTTGTTCATCCTTCTGGCTATGTTCTGTCAGTCACGTGCATATCGCTTATAAGTTTATAAAAAAAGGGAAAAATACACACAAAATCTACAAAGCAATAAGATGTTTTAGTATATTATGTTACTTTATCTTTTTGAAGCATCAACAAAAGTTGTTCGTTTACACATTCTTAAAAGTTTACATAAGTGTACATTTATTAAGATGGATATAGGATTTAGGGGGATTCCATTATGAAAAATCTGTAGTGGTAGCAGGAATTTTACATGCACATCGCAGGCAGCCATCACTATTAATAATATTATAGACATGAAAACATTTTGCATGTTGGTAATAAGGCTCTGAAAAATTCGCATCGAACCATGTAATTATAACCATTGTAAAATGTAAAAAGGAGGATGAGTATGTAAAGTTTTCCTGAAAAAAATTCAAATACATAAAACGAAGACGCAGATGATATTGTTATTATTATTTCCACATTGGTTCATTTTATAGACAGAACCAAACATTTTGTTATAAAATGCAAAAGTGATGCACATAGTTCCTTGTCTGCTCTGATCTGATATCTGAGACAGAAAGAAGAAATTACGGTTGGAAACTGCAAACGAACACGAAATCATTAAAAATAATAAAAAAGATTAGACTGCATGTTTATGTAGCATGGTGTTGGAGAAACAATGCATGCAACTAATATATTCATTTTTTGTTCGTATCAAAACGGACGCGAACTTTGTACTACTACTATCCGTAGTGCTACTGAGTGAGTGTCCGTAATAAATTAACTGATGTTTCATATTGTTGTGCTGATGTTAAGGATTTGCTATGTTTTTGCCGAAAAATGAAAATGCAAGGGTGTATCACCACAATCATTGCGCATACCGTCGAATGAGTCGTATATGGTCATTATTCATTATAAAATTTGAAACAAGGAAAAACTGTATCGCATAATATTATTATTGTTCTTTTTTTCTCTCGTGATTATTACGATTATTATTGTTATTGTGAAAACACAAAAACAAAATGCTGTTTGTTCTCTCTTTCATTTATTCATTAGTGTAATTTCTTATTTTTTCTTGGGTGCACGATAGCCAGCAGTGTCCGTACCTAATATAGTGAATACGCATTTCAGTTTAAATCGTTAGTTGTTTCTCATGTTCAAGAAATTAATAGTTGCATGCATTTTACCACGGCACTACAGCTCTCATCAGCATCATCATCACTATCAACATGAGCCATGAAAGAAAGATGACTTTTTTATCCTCCAAATGATCTCAATTAAAATGCTTTTCATTATATGTGTATGACGGTAGTTGATAGTGGTGGCAAGCAATTCGAATGGAGAATGTAAGTCAGCACGTATGAAACACGACAAACCATTAGCTACCATGTTTTCAAAGTGTCTATTGCAAAATTGCATGAGGATTTTTCGTTTATGCGAGAATGTAAAATAAAGACGAAGAAGAAGATAAGTGCACTTTTTAACTTTTACTACAGGATATATTTCATTCTAATGTGGTTGCGTTATTTAACAAACTTCGTGCTCCCCATTTCAATTTTTGTGCTGTTATATTGCCACTTTTGCGTCGCAAACTAATCATAAACAGCTTTGTCACGAGTGGAGTGACTTGCTAATCTGCCATCGCCACCTTTACGTACTAGCAACAACAGCACAGCATTTTTTTTGCATTTTAGTCGTTGCATGCGTTCTTGACAAAAATTCACTCTGTCATTCATTCATGCGTGCAAAAACGATAATACTTATAGAACTATGTACATAGGTAATATGTACGTTTGTGTACATTGCTCACATATTATTACGCTGCTATGCTATCAAATTAAAAAGTTAACTAACTACTTGCTACCTCCAAAAACCCATTATCGCCTATCACGTTATTAGGCAAAATGAACATGTCATAATGTCCTCTTGCAAACTATCATGTTAATGTGCTGTTCTGTGCGCACATTCATTATGACGAACTAAGTTGAAAATGTGACCGACTATACGAGAAAAGTTATTAGATAGAGGCAATATTAATATGTATACTGAATGCACAGCAGCAGCCATATTTTCAGAGTTTGTACATTAGTTTATGACATGGCTAAATGACTCAATTTCAGCTACGTAAACCAGAAAAAAACGTCAGTTGACAATCATGATTAGGTATGTGGCATTGCTCTCCTTATGCTTGATGTTGATGATAATAAATAATGACTTATGGCGTAAAAAAGAATGAATGAAACAAAAATGACTGCTTGTCATTGTACTGCATTATAGCAGAGGAGTGCATAAAATGCAGGACGACAAACGGTAGATATTTAGAATTTAGAACGCCTTTGGGTGGTATAATGAATCATTTTCCGGGCTACAATTTGACAGTTTTGCGAAAGCATATTTATCATCTAATTATTATTATAATGTATTTTATGAATTACCCCTTCCTGTTGCCAGAATCAAAATTTAAGGTTGCAGTTGAACAGGAATAAATTTACAGTTTTTATTATTATATAGAATATTCTCCATAATATTGGTGATAAGTGATAGGGCATAACAAAAAAAAGAATAATCCTAACTTCCAGCACCAGTTATCCCACTCATCAGAACAATGCAATGCACTGATGTTATTGAAGATGTTAGCATATTATGTACCTGCTATGCTTGTAATTTTTTATTTATAACCACCTATTTATCATTCAATTTACCATACGCTCATTCAGTATTTATGAATGCAGCCAAACCGGATTTTAAAATCAGTCGTCCCTCACTCGTTGGCTCATTTTCATTCACTTTATACCTAGCATCATCATCAACGTAATTAAGTTAAATATATACTGTTGCTCTTTGATATTCAATTAAAATATAATAATAACCGTCATCAGTCATCATGCCTGGGTTAATCAATCGTTAGGGTTGGAAAAGGGCTGGATGCAAACTCTTGTGCGTAGGGAATATAATATCAGCAACAGTTCTGAATCGCTAGCCGGCCGCCGCCGTCGGCCTTTAGTGTTAACGACCACTTTGGGATTCACACAAAATGATTCACTCACTCCGGGCCATCATCATTTACCAAACAAAAGGATCTCGACGATCTCGTTCTGCATTTCCTATGCACAGCCCGTATTATTTTGATGATATTTCAGGGAAAGGCAACTGTCCGCTTTATTAGAATCTTTGCTAAAGACAATGTTGCAATGAGATGTGTTTATGTAGACGGACTATGTTTGGCTTGTAAACACTGGTAGGAGGCTCCCGCATTCGTACAAAGTGCACATTAAGTGCACAACTGCAACAAAATGCCTCTCCAGTATCCAGTAAACTTCAGTTGCCTCTGGACAGGAAGCATGCATAGGTTACTAATTACTAAAAACAACCATAATTATTCAACCATGTTCTGTGTTGTATGTACGGTTGTAGTAAACAGTTGTAGGTAGCGTCTCCAATCTTAACCACTGTCTTTAACCGTTTTGAAACTTTTTTCGTAGTAACAATTGTAAAGGATGCCATTTTATGCCATTTTCACTGTAATATTTCATAGCACTGCTAAAGTAATAGCTTAAAGTATAATAAATATATCAAATCGTTCGAAAAGTTCGTAGGAAATGTATGTGGCAAAAATATTCCGGACTGAAACCGATTGGGCAAAAATGATTATGTTGATGGGTTAGTAGTATGGTGGTGGTAAGTAGTAACAGTGAAAATATGCTTGCACATAAAAATGTGACAACGAGAGAGGAAACCCCTGGTTTTCCCTTCTCCCCGTTTATTTCAGCTGTATGAAAAAATGATGAGATTTAATGGGGGTGAGAAATGCATTATTTCACTCTCTTAAAAGAGGAAGGAGAGTGAAAGAGCGAGAGAGGAGAGCGGAGGTCACACACTATGAAATGGGGTTATAATGGAATAAGTGCATTAAGAGAGGAGGGAAGGACAGAGTCATTGTTTGACGGTGGGAAACCAAACCGACACGAGTCACTGACTGCGGTGACGGGTGATATAAGCAGTTATTCTCCTTTTGAACAGATTATATTTACTACGCTGCTACTGATACCACCACGCTGCATGGAGAATGAATGGTTGTATAATAGCTCAAGTCAGTAAAACATTATTTGGACTGTTTTGGCAGTGGCAATAGGCAGTTTATATCGTATAAGCTTGTTATATGGAACGGATAATGTACATTATGTATATCCCGTTCATTCTTCTCTCTCGATATTTTGTCTGGGCCAGGGGTTTTCTTTCTGAAACTTAACGAAACCACACACAAGTATATCTACAAGAGAAGAAGAATGAGAGAGACTGTTTAGACGAGTAAAATGTGATGTGTAAATGTTATGTATAATGGATATGGATAGTGCGGTCCCATGAATAATGTCCAGTGATTTTGAAAAGTCTCTGGATTTTATGTGTCCATTCTTCTTCTCCTTACTTCCCCTTCCTTTTTCTTGAAAATCCTTCTTTTCACTTGATGCTTTGTGTGTGCGCTGAGTCGAGTTTGACTTCTCTGGTTTGGCAGTTGGCAGCATGGTGTGGCATGTTTTTGTGACGGACTGAAAGATACAATTGATATGTTTGCACAGTTGCAACAGCATCAAATCTTGTATTGATAAAAATGAATGCTTTATGTGGAAATTTTCCTTTTAAATAAGATGTGTGAATATTGTGATATTCGATACGCTTCATAGAAAATAAATCCGAGTACTGTCAAAATATTATAATTGCAAATGATGATGAAAACCTTTGTATTTTATTTGTAGATATTCCATGGACATGAATGGAAGTCGTAGGAAAAATGCGACAAGAGAGACAACCAGCACGCTAAAAGCCTGGCTTGCCGAACACAGGAAAAATCCATATCCAACCAAAGGGGAAAAGATCATGTTGGCAATTATCACGAAAATGACGTTGACACAAGTTTCCACCTGGTTCGCCAACGCGAGAAGACGACTCAAGAAGGAGAATAAAATGACCTGGGAGCCAAGAAATCGTCCTGATGATGACGATGATGATGTGAATATTTCTGATGACGAGGATGATAGACCGGTCAAAAATGACAAAGGTAAATGTACATACATGAATGCTTATTATTATAAAAATTGACATTAATAAGGGATAGATGAAGACACTATGAAACCATTTTAGGGCAAACAAACATAACTTATGAAATTAAAATGGCGACTGGTAGCAAATATGCGGGAACAATATACTACAGCAATGCAAACGCATATCATTTACATATATTGAGAACGCAACGCAAGGATTTTTTGTGTGGAAAATTAAGAAGAAAATGGTTTGCCTTTGCGCTTTTTTGGCATTGAAAAAGCTGATAACAACGCACGTAAAATTTTTACGACTTCTTCAAATTGGCTCACTTTTCTCTCAGCTATCTATTTATTTCCCTTCTTCACTCCTCTCCTTGCTGCTGAGATTACATTATTTAATAGGTAGTATTTTTCATACAACAAGCATACCTGTTATAGACTGCGTACGTGAGGTATTTAATAGTCTGGTGGAACATCCTCCTCTTCTTCGCCGTCTTCATTCATTTTATTTCATTCATTGTGTTTCTTCAGCTAAAACAGCATCGTAGCAATATTTATGTAATCAGTAAAACTTTTTTTTGTTCTTAATAGACCAAAAGCTTGTGTTTTGTATTGTTGTGTTATTTTATTCATGTATGTTGGCGCTATACTAGTGGTAATAACATGGAAGGCATTTTGTGATACCATTTTATGATTCCTCTTCTTCCTCTTTCTTTTCTTTTTTTTGCTCTTTTATACAATCAGCAAACAAATATAAAAGCCATGATGAACCGATGAAACAAGGAGCGGAGCATGATTTTACTGCTATCAGGATTTGTAGTCAATAAATAAATTCAGCAAGAAAATAAGAGAAGTCAGGTGGTTGCTTATTTTCTTCAATATTGTTGATGATGGTGATGAACCCGAGTAAATATAAAGGCATTCATTTCATTTTCTCTTCTCACTCACAACAATCGCGGCATTTTATTTGTAGATTGTACACTGCTGATGTTAAATTAAAATGAAAAAGGGTTATTATGTTATATTTTGTGTAAAAAAGGCTAGTTCTTTACGTGTTTTATTATTATTTTGGTGAGATTAGCCAGAAGACTAAATACCATACTAAATGGGCTGAATGTTCAGGCGGAGTGTTTGTGAAATGCAAAAGCTCCTTCCTACACATAGTCCAGAGAGAGAGCGAAGACATTTATGAAACAGGCAGATGAAAAACATGGCTGTCGCTAGTTTTCATAAACCTTCTTATGAGTTAGCTAGGTACGTATGCAATGTGTATAATAACTATGCTCCTTTCTCTTGGCTTGGCAGAAATTATTTTTTTATGATGGCTATGGTGGTGGTGATATTAGTAGGAGCAAAAAGTATGAACATAGATTGAAACGCAAGATAGACACCACTTAAAAATGACGACGAGGAGGAGAATCGCTGACTGAGTAGTAAAAGTATTAGGCAAAAGTGGTAGTCGGGTTGAGTGGAATGGATGGATTAAAAAGTATACACATTAATAAAGTGCAAATGAAGAAGAAGAAGAAGTAGAAAAAGGGTAGGAACAGGAGAGCTGCCTGCCTATTAGTACCAACAAAGAAACAACAAGCCTTCAATAAACATTTTTATGGGATTTTTCATGAGGATCATTACACAGGAGGAAAAACACTATAAAAGTGCACATAGGTATTTTATACATAGGAAAAATGAAATGGTTATCGTTATTATTATTATGGAACTGGGAGTGTATTAAACCAAGTTTTAATATTACAAGAAAAATGCACACATCTAACAAATATGTAGGTAATATGTTAAATGTCAGGGAGCATTTATTGTAGACACTTTCAACTTTCTTGTTTTTCACGGTGTGTTATTACCATTCCTTATGAATGTCATACTGTGAGAGCGCTTGCGTGTGTGAGCTGGTGACAAATGAATTAGGTATTTTGTATTCTGAAAAGGCAAACATGAAAAGTTATAAGCATCAATTTGGGAGAACGAAAAGTGTTACATGAACCTTAGAGAAACTGCAAAACGTACCTATATAATCACTCTGTCTACTAAAGGCTAACCTGAAGTAGCCCGAATTTATATTATGTGTTCAATTTTTTTACTGACAAGTCTCTTTATTCTCTTTTTAACAGATAACGAGAGGCTCAGTAGCAGTACAAACAGTCATCATGTCCACGGGAAGTCATCACCTACCGAGTCAAGTTGTAGTGATGTGAGCAAAGAGGGAGCGTCATCGACACCTAATCAAAAACCTAGAATCTGGTCCGTAGCCGATTTGGCTAGTGATTCTGGCGGCGGTGGTGGGGGACACAGAGACAGTGGTAGTAGTGGTGAACCAGGTGGTATTATTGGCAGTCATCCTCATCATCCCCTCCTTTCTCACCCTCATCTTCTCAATCTTCACCAACATAATCTCCACAGCAGTAACCATCACCATCAGCACAGTAGTGGAAGTAGTAGTAGTGCAAGCAGTAGTGGAAGCGCTGGTGGGGGAGGTTCTGGGCCTCCTCCAGGTTCTGCAGCAGCAGCAGCTGCGGCCGCTGCCGCCGCCGCGGCAGCATTTCTTCATAATCCCCATTTAAGGAACAATAATAGCCACCACCTTCCTCATCATCTGCAGCAACTTCATCATCACGCCGCAAGCAGCAATCATCATCATCCAGCAAGCAGTTTACCTGGCTCTGCCTTTAGTCCTTTAAGCAGATCAGCGTCATCACATTCCGAGGCGATTTACAGAGGGCTTTATCCACTCCCTCACCCCGCAGCGTACCACTCCTCCGCTGCTGACAATCCATAGTTGCAGATCTTTAACAATATCATATTTCTAGCTAAATAAGTACATTATAATATCAGCATATATATATAATATTATTATAATGGTTCATAAATAGGATAACTGTAGTTTAGCATATAAAATACTTATTTCGGTATTAGGTACCTATTATTCTGCCCACAAAGATAGTGAAGCATATTTAGATAATACGAATATAGATTTCGTCCTTAATTATGATACTTTACAAAAGTGACTACACACATAATGGCATGAATGAATTCATGGGAAGAACACCGTATTATATATGGAATATCGAAAGAAGAGCTTTCGTTCGTGTGCGTCTTCAAAAAACTTCAAATTCAAAGCGTTTTGTGGATCATCATCATCCAGAAAGCAGTGATGATGATTGTGTACTTTTCTTTTGTAGAAGTAGTCAGTTTCTCAAGTTAATATTGTACAAGGTTTCTCATGCTGAACACGTCAACATGAACAAACATATATGAGTGAAGAAGTGAATGAAGATCGTCTTCTATTTTTCGTCCCTCTCGTCTTTTCAAAATCTTCATCATTGCCCTCAATAGTCGTCACGATTTCATTTTCTCAGCAGCCAACCAAAGCCAAACGCCACAAAAGGCATGCAATATATTTGGAGTGTGGTCCCCTTCTAGTGTGTGGAGAGAATTTACAGAAAAGACGATAGTAAAAAGTGATGGTAGTGCGTGTTAAAGGCATAATCGAGTTATTACTACCAACCATGTCCTCAGAAGCCATATAATCTCTATGTGCAGTACGAATTATTACAATACAATAATATTGGCATTAACATCCACAAAACTATTTAAGTCATTCGTATAATATATTATTATCAAGCATCCTAATATCGTGTAATACAGATCAAAATACCTTTTGTGTTTTTTTGTAGATTTACTTAAGTACTACTAGAGTAGTATATAGCTATATTACTATTATTATCATTAAATAAACATTATATTGTTGTAATACCAAACCTGATTTTAATACATGATAACCTTCTCCGTATGGTATGCTGATAACCTCTCCGATCGTAGAAAAAAATATGAACGAAAAAAATATATATATTATTATATAAAATCTTATTATGAATGGGCAGAAAAGGGCATCATCGTGATCATCAAGGAAAATAATCATCTCTACTAAATATTATTATTCGATGGTATCTCAATAAACTACACACACACGCGAAAATATCAGCCAAGTTGACTACTGCTCTGGCTGCTCCCGTCAATGATGATACGATAATATATGAAGATGGTGAGCATTGTGATTTACGTTCTTTAGCAGTATTAATTATCTATTGTATGTGTACAGCAATAATAATATTGATAAAAATAAAATCAATTCATTTATAATATATTCGGAAAAGATCTAAATAATATTATATTCAAGGATCATTCACTTTAATTCAATCATCATCATCATCAACATAAATCCATACCTGATGTCAAGCATGACGCATACAGGCATACTACATGCCGAAGTGAATTCTTTACTGTTTTTGGTCCCATTTCATACCTCATTCTTTTTTTCGACTTGACAAAATAGGAAAGCGACCAAGAGTGGAAGAAGAACAAATGTTACAACAATGGGTGAAAATGATTGGTTGGAGAACATTAGGATGAGCAAGCAAGAAGATGTCATATAACCGTGCTCACGCATACTCTGAGGTGCGCAGGTAGTTTTACATATTAACTTTATCCATCTCTGGCGAAGCAGTCACATCATAAATTTGACGCTATTAGCACAATAGAGTGGAATCATCATCATTGGTAGTATCGCCAACGTGGTCGTTGTCAGAAAAATAAAGCTGACAAAAGGAACATTTCCTTTTACAGCGCATACACATAAAATGAATGATAATCTGCACGTTGCATAATTCACACAGTTCATCGCTACCATATCATGTCATCATCGTCCTATCCATCGACCACGTTCCCTCATACATACAGCGTCACCATTATCATAATCATAATATTAAAAACCAGTGCTGCCAGTGATAGCCAGCAAACCCCTGTTAGAAAAAGAAGATAATGGAAACGTCATTCCTATTCCTGTGATCCGTCGCTCTTCTATCTCTCTGGCAGTTTAGCCATTTCATGCAAACAAGCTTAACCATTTTCCCTCTGAACAAAATTCCTCCACGTATCAAAAAAATCCACAGATACGACTACATCAACGCATCTCCCATTTCTTATTATTTAAAACGTGACAACAATACAAAAATATATCCTTATTAACTCGATAGATAAATAAATAACGTGATTAAAACTTTTTAAATTTAGTTCACACAATAGAAAAAAAGTATCTACTAATGAATTAGCACGATAATATTATGAGTCCGTATCTGTGTGTACCTACTTGTATCTCGAATCTCTCAACATATTTACTCCTACAAACCAAGACGATAATATAGATACGAACGAGCGAAGCACATCGTTCTCATCCTCAAAAGGAGCATCATCAACACAACAACGTCACATACATGAGTGACATGACATGTTATAAAGATGTGAACATGAATTTTTGCATCGTTATTAGTAGCAGTTTAGCCAAACAAGCGGAACGCTACTAGAATAAAATGCAATGTCTTGTAGCAATTTTTTTTCTCTTCTCTCTGGCCAAAAAGGAGAAAAATAAAAATGTAAGTAAAATGTACAGTGTTTGTAATGTTATATAAATGCAGCGCATACCTAAATATAAAAAAGCTTCAGGGGACAACCGCATGTCAGCGAACATGAACAATGAAAGGCTGTGTATTAACTCATCATCATTCTGAGACGAAAAGACCCAAGAAACCAGCACAAAATTTTCATCTATGCATGTTTTCCGCGCGGTGCGGTGGTGTTTGCGTTTGTTAGCTGGTGGCGGTGGCTGTTTTAGTTGCGGTTGTTGTTTGATTGTTTGTTGTTTTCGAAGTTGTTGCTTGTGTGCATTGTCCAAAATTGTAAGTTAGTTAGTACATTATATGAATAAGTTCCACAGCTCCAGAGTTGGCGAGGAAAGAGCAAAAATCTTTTTTTTCTCTGAAGGACGAGATAATAATATTATTCATCATTTCATGCAACATTTTTCGTCTCATACATAAAGAAGCAGCAGACAAGATGATTTTTTATTATTTGGTTGAACTGAGAAGCTATTAAAAGTTGAAATGCATTTTTTCTCATCACTTTTATCTAGCACATAATAAGGTTTTATGTAGTAATAAGTAATCGTGCATGTGAGCAAGCAGAAAGGGTTGTTTTACCACCGCTACTGCATAGCATCATCATCATCGTAACAAATGAATTCACGAGACGGAATCAAGAAGATGACTTCTTCTACTTCTCGGCTCTGATGGACTTGTGATATTATTATTATTCAGTTTGTCAAACAAATTTTGAAGAAATTAACCGCATAAAATACATAGACGCCATAGGGAGAGAAGTGATTAAATGAACCGGTACAACTAGTTTACTTATTCTTTGGGCTCTGCTCAAAATGTTGACGTTTATCTGTCTGCTACTTTTTTCAACGTCCATCACATCATCATTGTCGTCAATTGCGTGAATGAGAGACGTACATCTTCTGGTTCAACTAAACTGTAGAGCGCACTACCACGACCACGGTATTAATGATGATGAGTTTGCTTTTTGTGCAGGTAAAATGTAATAAGCACATAATAAACTGCACTTAATATTCAACTAATATCACCATATACCGTATCATCAGCAGTGTATTATGGCATGGTATCATGTCAAGTCACGCTCACATGTCTACTCAATACATTTTGACACCTTTGAGGCAAGAGGACAGGCAGTAGAAGTACCAGACTGCGCGTTAGAATTTGGCATGTTGTTTCGTTTCACGTTCTAGCGCAGAGCAATAAGCGCTTCTTCATCACACTGCCAACATCAAACATCAGAAATAATGACAAAGCATATTACACGGTGAATTAAAGTGAGTTTACCTGCTCTTATAGTTTTTCAATGATGATGATATGCTACACATAATATGAAATGAGTAAAGGTTAAGTGTTCAATCTTTATAACTTTGATAGTTATTATGTGGTGGCAATAAGCATAGAGCCGCACATCACTCAAAGAAAACAACTTACTGCTCTTGCATGACATTCTAAAACGTTTGACTTGACAGAGAGGATAAAATTATTTTTTAGATGTAAAACGTGCTTCAATTTCTCTCTGCATTTTGCAAAATTTACCACTGAAAATACTTGTTACCGGTAATGGTACGTAAATAATATTTATTTGAACTACTGAGCCGTATGTTGTTGTACTATAATCAATTTGAGAAAATAAAATGAAGAATTTGACGAGATATTTGTACGTGGAATTGTACAAATTTATTCTCAAATGATTTTCACTTTTATTACTGATTTGTAAAAACGAGGAGTGCTAAATTGAATATCAAATGTCAAATAAAAAATAAAATGCATAATGCAAATTTTTACAAAATGCTTTTGCCTGTGTCAATTGGGTTGAGTACACTTTATGGTCAAGAGATATGGTTAAGATAATTAAATAAAAAATATATGGTATACCATTTCTTGATAGATTAAAAAATGCAGCTATACATAACGTGTAGATGTAGAATATATATAAAAATTATTAGCGTAATGTGGCGATAAACTCCTCCAGCTTAGCAATGTGAATGTAATTGATAAATTAATAACTATATAATCGATTTCTTTAATGTTTTTCTCACAATAAATGAAAAATTGGTTACTAACTCGTCTACCATTATCCATGTAACTTTTAAAAGTTTAACAAAAGCCGTCATTTTAGAAGTATATTTAGGAATTCCTCATATTCTCTACAAAGCCACATTTGCTTATATTGATTTTGTTACCTTTACACATTTACACAAAGAAATAAACTTTTGGATTTGTACAAGTGTTTCTTCAACAGCAGCGGTTAAAGTTATAATATGTTTATTGTATTCAACGAAGGTTCGCTGTTACTATTGTACTCTTGGTTCTTTTCTGAAAATAAAAGAAGAGTTTGGTAGACTGTTAGTCGCCTTGAAATTGAATGGCTGGCTGAACTTCAAAAATGCGTTTCTTTTGATATCGTCACGTGTAGAACGAGTAAGAAAGGAAGGGATGGGGAAACTCTGGACGAAACGTAATGGTTTGTATGGGTAATAATTTTATGCTTCTAGGTACCATACCATCCTCAGTGATTTTTATTCATCAAATATTTTCGGCATAAGAGTAATGAATGGCTCACCATCAACATTCTCCATTACTTTACGTATTTACACTATTATTGATGGATGATTCAACAGAAATATTCAGTAGTCGTATTGAAATATGATCAAATGAATTCCATGAATAGTTGAATGACTTAATTAATAAAGTTATATTATTTTAATGACTCCAATATTTATGAACTTTAACCCTTAAGCATCAAGTTCCTGTTCAATTGTAATAAAATCACAACGTAGCAAACTAGTTTATAATTATGTTATGACTTGAATTAGTCTTGGTAAATTGCGGAGAAAAACGCTTCGGTCTACAGTACAAGCTTCCCTCTCTGTTGTAATAAGAACATTTCCAACAAAGGATATTGTTAGCATCCAATTTACCTAATATCCGTATCCCTTAACCTTCCCACCTGTCCCAAAAAATTATCTACGCTCATTTACCCCTCCAAGTGATTTAAAATCATAATTTTGAAGCAAACTGCCATCCACCCATCTATACAATCGTAGTCGACTTCTTCCTTTTAATTTCCAATAAAGGGCACGTAGAAAATAGGTAAATAAATACCCACCATAACGAAGCAATTTCATAGGAAGGCCAGGACGAGAAAAAAAACTCATAAAGCACTTACTTCACTGTGTTACCTTACCTTAACGCGCCACACGATTTAGCGTTTTAGTGTATTGTCTGCCTGTCTAATGGGCTGGGAGAATTAGGGTGGTCTGAACTAAGGTGTGCGAGATTGCCCTACGGAACAAAAAGTATCCATTGTCCAATTGTCATGAGTGGCTTCCCAAACATATTAATCATGGCTCATTGTCAAGAAGCCCATTTAAAGGCAAGAGGGAGAGAGAGAGACGTCTCTTTAATTCTTCTTCATCTTCTTTTTCTCTCTCTCCATTCTATTCTTTCTTTTCTTCATCTTCTCCTCTTACCTCTCCTTCTTCTCCTCCTCTAGTTACTTTAGTTGGCACATCTCCCTTCTTCATCTTCCATTCCTTTTATCCTACGCCACTACTGTCTGCGTCTACTTTTGCCGTACCTTTCCTGTGGGGATTTCTAAATATGAAGTCATCACAGAAGAGCGCATAATACCCATCATGAGAATAAATACACACAAAACACCAACAATGAATAAATTTAACAACAATGAAACGCTGGTTGGCTTATGCATATTATTATGCTATTTAGCATTTATTCTTGTTATTATGCATTAACAATATTAATATTATTTATCCGTCCTCTCTCTTCTTGTGTGTGCACTGATGTGGTAACAGTTTTAAATGAGCAAATCCAAAGAAAAGTAAATAGTAGCATTAGTATAATGAATAGTTTAAAAGTTTTAAGGCTGCGAAATGGTTCTGAGAGAACAAACGGAGCTTATGAGCCATTTGGATATCTCTAAATGGAGGGTCTCCGTTGGCAAACAACAACAGAGAGACAGAATAGGAAGAAAGAGTATAAATAATCATCATGATCGTCATGATCCCGAGAAGCAGTTGTTGTTCCTAAGGAAGAAGAGCAACAACACCGGTGGTAGCAGCAGCAGCAACAACAGTACCAGTCAGTTTCCACTGTTGACTCTAAATATGATCACATTCACAGGCTCGTCTCAAGTTACCTTTTACACTCACCTTTCTTCTCTGTAAAAATGGACAATGCACCTAAATATTTTGTTCTCAGTGTACGTACACCATTTGAGCAGCTAGATAAGAAGATCATGAGAAGCACCGGGTATAATAAGCAGAAGCGTTTACCTCACATTTAGAAATGGTATAAAGGTATTTACATATTATTACAGAGCTATTATGTTATTATGATTATGACGATGATGTGAAGATAATCTATTTAGATTCACTACTGGTTGCTTGCTATTATATGCCGAGAGTATCATGCAAGGGTAGCTTACCGCATACAAGAACGATTTTATCCGTTTTATCCATCTGCATCGTTTTGTGTGACGTATGGACACAGACGACAGCAGCAGAACGAGTAGCCAGTCAAATATGAGCTTCATGTTAAAAGATATGGTCAAGTAGTTGCTTGGAATGTGAATCTTTCCTTTGATTTCAGATTAAAATAAGGCACAATGATTTTACCCATTCAGTATACAAGATACTTGCTTGGGCTTGTTGCTTTTTTAAAAAGTGCACATAATATAACTATACTTAACCGGGAATGTGAAATGTATGTAACTTGTTTAATTTCACATGCTTTTTCAAGCAGGGGTCCACAATGAATCCCTCTATGCGGTCTTTTATTTTTTATCCATTTTACTTTGAAACAGATGAGTACAAATGTTTATAATATGTACTTTGTACATGAACATTTCATAACATTCCGGAAACCACCGTGCATCATGCGTGCTCGTCGTCGTATTCGAAAACGATATAAATATTCTTCCTCATTCTTTTCCTCTGCTCCGTAGTGTGCATCATTCCAAGTCATACATTATTTCATTCTCATAATTCCACAAATTCCAGGAAAACCACAAAGCCATCTCCCGCTATCATCATTCACCACCGCCGCAGAATGTGTTTTATGTATGTGTGCGCTTCTTCCCTGATGTAGATACAAATTCCTTAAGTTATTTATTGGATTAGCTTATTAATAACACAACCAAAGAAAGCTTCTTGTGGGCACGATTGCATCACTTCACATGATTAATATTAATATACGCATTATATATCAAGATGAATAAGAAAAGTATTACCATATCTTTCATATTATGGAAAATTATGTCGTGTTTTTATATCCATGTATTCACCTCATAATGCTAGCCGCTCAGCTCATAAGCCACCACCATAAAGTGAGCATCTATTCTCACTCAAATAGAGTTCGTTGGCAGGCGTTACATTTTGTTGGCGAGTACAAAGGGAACCACTGCTGCTGCACTGCAATAAGTAAGTCAATTGGACGAACGACGACGGACAAGAAAAAGCAGGCAGGCATGCAGTCAGCCAACAACATAACGTCATGCGTGGAGCTTTTAATCATAACACATAAATAATAAGACGGTGACATGATTTATTAAAATTGGATGACATGTCCCTGGAAGGAAAGAAAAGAGCAAAGCTGCTGACGAGCGTAATAGTGGCCATGATGATGATGATCAACGGGAAAAATTAATGTAGGTGGTTTATTAAGTAGGCAATACAATATATTATGAGGATGAATGTGGAACTCATAACTTCTACCGAATTTCCTAGTGATTGCTTATCATGCCAATGAAATTAAACGTTGTATAACAAAACTAAACGTGTTGAAAATGATGAGTCTAGTCATGTGAAGAAGGCACACTACCTCATGTATTATGGAATAGATTCAATTCAGTTGGACTTGCGCCGTATTGTATAAGCGTTTATTAAAAATGCTTGACAATGTAAACAGTTTCTTTGATTAATGTTTAATTCGCCCAGCTATGCTCGATGGGATGTAGAATGTAGAAATGGAAAACTAATGCGAAAACCTGATAGTGACATGTGATGTAAATGCAAATTCATCAATGCTACACAGAAAAGTCTTTTATTTCATATTTGTATCAGCCAATAACAGAGAAGCACCTATCCATAAATTGTATTAAAATGTCATGTAAAAACCACAAAGTAACAAATGTGCTGAAAAACAAACTGTTTGGTTGCATCAACATTAGATTTCATTTAATATAATCTGCCTTATTATCGTCATCATTGTCACAAAAACTGGACACGGACATCTCAGCGCATATTATGTACATACCTATCTGTACACACAATATTATACTTACTTAAATGCAAGTTACATCTTGTACCTGTCTCACCGTCTCCTCGTCCAAGAGATACCAACAAACTACCCTTGCTCCCAAAGATCACGCAGCAGCAGCAGCTCTTCAATGTGTATCATTCTTGATGATCTCCATCAGTATTATAGCCGTCAGGCTGTAAGTCGATAATAATAAAATTTACCATGTCGTTGACAACTTTCCACGTATTTACCCACTGTCCACTTGTTCGGACGTGTCTGGACCCATGTAAACTTCTCCCAAAGTACACTCATGTATTTTCACTTTTCTCTCCATTAAATTGGCTTGGATGGTGCTGCTGGCTAGCTACTTATCACAATATAACAAGAACATCAACAAAAGGCAGGCAGAAAATAACAATAAAAAATATATACGTTGCGTTCTGAGGAGACACAACAGAAGAAGGACATTACACGTCAGCCGTGCTACATATTTCAGTGGAAAGGTTGGAAGGAACACAAAGTTGATGGCATTTTTACTGATAAATAGGGAGATCCGTGTAATAATAAAAACGATGATGATAATAATAATGATCACATCGTATTACTACTTCTCCAACAAATGGTCATATAGATAATACACGCACTGGCTTTAAGGAAACTAGCTCCGTCGTCTTCTCTCTCTCTCTCCTCTTACTCACCAGCATACCATAATAATGAGATAGAGATTGTTCCAAGTGATTTCAGTAGAATACTTGCTGTTGTATACCATTCCCAAAGATACGTACGTTACGTAACATCACATAAAGAAAACAAAGAAAGGAGAAGGAAATTAATTGAGTCGAGAATGGAACTTGAAATGGCATTAAGCACCACTGCCTTTTGATTCTCTTTAGGGAATAAAAACGTATACAAAATGCTGTTGTGCACACATTGAACATTACTTCGTGGTAGTAGTGAGCAATGTACTGCATCAATGATCAATGCAGGCAGGCAGCAAGCAAGCAGCATCATCATCAGTAAAAGCTTGTTTTCTCTTTCACTACTTCTATTCTATCGAATATGCTTACTCATATAATACTACTTGACCAGGCCATAGGATGATGATACTAACCCTTTTAGAGAGAGAGAGAGAGAGAGAGAGGGAAAGAGTTAAGTCAGCAAGATCATAAGTCGTAGTAAATTTGTGCAGTCATTGATATGGCTTCTGTACTTGTTGTCGTTGCGTTGCATTGTTCCTCGGTGTGTGCTCTTCGTAAACTATAATGCTTTCAGAGGGATTAGAGTTGTAAAAAAGGACATTGTCAAAGAGTTACTTTCTTGACGCTCCTGCCTTCTCTCTTGTACACATATACTACTCCTTCATTTGTTACACGGTCCTTATAATGTAGATATGCATAGGTATATATTTCCGTCGTTTTCCGTCTCATATTTTGCTGCTGCTGTTGTCGTTTCGTTGTTGGCTTGCTGTTGGTGTGAATGAGACGATAGGGATGAACGACGGAGATGGATGGATGGTTTTGGTTGCGTTTTGTGTGCTAACTTCCTACAATAAAAACTTTACACTCGATGTTGGTAAGTAGGTATGTAGTATGAATCTTGAATAGTATACGCTCATCATAGTAGTGTGAGTCGGTGTGGATAATAAAAATGTGCATACTCAAATTGAACATGCATATTGTTCTGCTAGAAAATCGGATTGATGGAGGAGCCCGTGACACTTTAGTACGGGAAATGAAAGGCAAATACAAATGACTAAAGTCGAAAAGTGAGTTACGTGTTTCAGCGTGGTTGATGTCGTCGCTCTTTTCCAGCAGTACTATCCCTCTGTACAAAAACTCTTATTGTAACAATCAACATTACCAAGATATACTAATATATGCTAGATCATGAATTATCAATAAGTTATTTGTTGTAGAAGTGTAAATTGGTGAGTGCAAATAGTATGGGGATTTGATGTTGTTGCAATTACATGTAATTAATGTAAAGGTGCCTATATAGTATATCTAGTTACAAAAAGGGCTTAAGTTCATATTCGAAAACGTAATTTAATTGTAATGTGGACTTGTTAGGTTGTATGTAGTGTATGTATGTCTAGCTCATTCCAATAAAATGAACTTGATCTTCCGACACGCATTCAACTTTTCCTCTGATGATTTTATTGTTGTTCCCACTTATTGTCTTGCTTAGTTGTGTATTTTCTGGAGAAATGACATTTTGGGGAGTTCATTACCTATTTATGTACTGAAGGCCAATCTCATCATGGTTTGTGTCTTGTGTGACCAAAAGATTACCCAAAAAACTGAAGCATATGCTTTTGGTGGTGGTGCCTTTTGACTTTATTTTTCTGTTACAGATGATGATATGTTGCTGTGAGGGGTCATAAGATGAAAAGTGATGATAAGACGAGACAGTTATTAGATTTATAGTTTGTTTTGAAAAGGGTGATCCTCTTTTACTTGGCTCCCTAGTTTTTTTCTGCTGTGAGAAGATATACATGGACTTCTATAAATCTGGAGACTAGAATATCATACAATTATACCATTATGTTTTAGACATAGACCAGAGGATTCAAATGCTTGTACAATGTCGCATTACTGTGTTTACTGAAATCCTGACTGTTTTCTTGTATAACTTGTTAGTGTCCCTGTTTCTTTCGTGACCATCTTCTCTTCAGGTTAGCATTATTGCATGCTATGGATTTTGCTTGGTAGAAGTAATCTGTGGTATTTCATGAAGTTCATCATGAGCTGGTTGATGATACATAACACATTTTCAGGTCATACTATTACTATTAAAAGGAGACAGGACACACCAACAACAATAGTCGTGTACTTATTATAAAGCAGATGTTCTCCTTTTTACTTTTCTCTTGGTTTTTACATAAAATGAAATGATAAGTAATGGAATCGCGTCTTGTTTTATTTATTGTTACACGTTTATTTTATTTTATTATCTAACCATTTTATATCATCAAATCCTTTTTATTCACGGCATCATATTTCTAACCTTCTTCAGGTCAGAATGTTTTTGTGAATCGGATTCGAGACAATCGCAGCGAAATACATTGAAAATACATGGAATACCTATAAGTGATCAAGAATGATTTAGCTTGGATGCACGATCACAAAAGTACATCATAACATGCATTTTCATGCAGCAGACGCAGCAGCATTGCTTACCAAGAAAAACAGTCCCTGTCTGACTGGAAATCCTTGGTCACATTATTATTATTTTCAAGCAAAGTGCATTTTAGCCTGGCAAAGCATGCAAAAGAAAAAAAATCGCCGTCTACTTTCCGCTGTTACATTTAAGCTTGCTTCCTCTCTGCCTCCTTATTTTTTATAACAGGAGGACCTCACTCAAAACTGGGTGTTCTCTTTTCCTTATGTAATCACCTTGTTTAAGTTTGGTCTTTTGTGCGGTCCGCACGCAACAATCAACAGCAGCAGCAGCATTCCATCAACATCATCATCATCGTCATCCAACAAAAAACCAAGAAATACACTACCAATATGGAATAAATACTTTTTACACACAGGAAAAACACTTTATTCCTACATTTATTACTATTGCTTTAGATTTTTTTGTATCTACATAAAAATGTTAGCTCATGTCTGGTTGTAATTGTAAACTCATGCATCTCGCATCAGCACATTAATAATTTTGCTGGAGAGCTGGTGTACCGAGAAAACACAATAAATATTCAGTTCCTCTTTTTAGCTCGTCGTCCAATTTCTGTGCATGGTATTTACCTATACATACATACCTGCTCCGCTTACCTCTTTAACTAAACACGATAAGTCATGCACATTTTTATTATCGTCATTTATTGTTAAAAATATACTCTGCAAAACCAGAAGCGATAGGATTATAAAGGACAAAAAATAACTTTCATACTTCCCATCATCATCAACGCTGACATCATCGGGATAAAAGTTTTAACATGTATGTACGGTAGTAAATATTATGTGAGCAAAACGGTCTGGCTGAAAAATAAGAATTTTTTCCATTTACAGCTGCATAAATACAGTAGCTACCAAGTCATGGTGTCGTGACTATGATAAGGCAAGGTGGATGTACGTACTCCAGGAACAAAATAATAATGATAATATGCATGTAGTGTTTTTGCTTGCCTACTAGCATTATCATAGTGGTTACGTACGTAGACAATTTGGGAAAACGCGATGTTTTATGAACAAGCGAGAAGAAAAAACATGTACATTTTTCTGCTAAATATGATGCGATGTTATATAAAATAAAATGTGCGTATGTCTCTGTTGTTGTGTGTACTTAGTATTTATCCATTGTAGAATAAAAAAAACTAGTGAAAAACGACCAGAGCAGGTGACTCTTCAATTGCAATTGCTAGTTATTATTATTACAACAGCGATTATTTTTTTTGCCTTTACACACTATGTAGTATTTAAGGTACAAACATGGGTAAATTTACATTTAGTTGTTGGAGCGGATGATACTTTTTTTTCCTTTCAGCGAGTATGAAAATTTCTCCATGAAAAATTCACCACCAAATTCAGCTACCGTAATCATAATAATCAGTCAAATTCCCATTTTCACTCTTCGTCACATTATAAATGGTTGTTAACATTTTTTGTGGGGATTGGGGATGTCAGAGCGGTAGACTGGGTCGTATCGCAATCAAAATGAACTTTATCGCATGCGTTTGTACTTGTCCTTATTCTAAAAATTCAACAAAGGTTTTCCAATCGTCATTACAATTCATAATCATAACATACACGTATCATCAACTTGTGTAAAAGTTATTAACGGGATGGAATATGGAATTGATGGAAGCAAGAATAGAATCTGGATTTCTGAGTTGTCCAACAATCCAAACTGTCAAAACCTCAAATTTTATTTTGATCTGCATTTTAGTTATTTATTTTATTCCACCTAAATAAGCTCTTGGTTTCGGTACCATTTCAGGATTGAGAAAATATTTTATTATTGCGTCGACTGGAGGATTCAAACATCGCGACAAAGTATAAACGAATTCTTTAAATCATTTCCTTATTCTTCCGCCACTTGAGTAAACCTGCTTCGTCGATTTTATTGATTATAAGTCCAGGTTTCAATGGAAAAAGTACTTGAGCTCAATAATCTGGCTTAACCAGGCGGATAGGACGGGATAATAAAAAAGAAACATTGAACGACAAGAACAATTTTCACTTTTCCCCTGAAAAACACAATAATCGAGATACATGGTCTTTTGTTTTTATATTTATGCATGTCGCTGTAATACTTTTAATCGACGGAGAAAAAGTAATGACCACTGCAGAAGAGTGAGTGAACGTATGTAAGCTAATGATATCTAAAAATGGCTCTTGTTGCTCATGCATAGCTAATTCTTATAGTTGTTCAACCCTTTTGTAAAAAGCACCATTTTTACAGCTATTTTACCTTTTGCTCATGATACTAGTGGTACTAGTCTAGTGGTAAGTGGTGATAGTACAAAACACGAACACGAAACCGTACAAAAAATATGTTCGAGTTAAAGTCTATCATGCATATTCAATCATCGTCATAATTGTTGTGGACAACGACAACGTAACGGTGACTATAGATAGAGTGGCTTGGTTTCTGGAAAATTCTAACCATCCAAACGATGCTGATAATAATGATAATGACAGCAGTGCCAAATACTTTACTAGTAATAAATTTTTCGACTTTTGTTCTTTTAACTGTGCCGTGTACTCTTGATGATACTCATGATGATGATGACGCAGGACGTACATGGTACATTATGTCCACCACATCACAGCAAGCGTCGTCGTCGTCGTCGTCGTCAGAAGTTTTTAAACATCAAAGGTTTATCGGTGAACACCCACAGCGAATATAGGAGGGGAGCCAGTGGTACCATACCTGTGGTACGGAGGACGACAACATGAATATTACGCTATTCGGGAGAGCGCAAAAAGTATAAAATGTTGATTAATAATTCAAATGATTTGTGGAAGGAATTGGCAAGAAAAGATATACGTAGAAGAATAGGGTGGTTGGATTGGTTATGAAAAGGCAAGAGGACAGTAGACTGACTAATGTGTAATAAGCAAAATGAAGAAAATATGAAAATGAGGTAGAGTGACTAGCGCGTTTGCATTGCTACTTGACTAGAGGAAAAGTGTGGTAATAATAAATTTTCATGAAAATGAATAATAATCAGTGGGAGAGTAGAGAAAGACGACCAAGACGGAGAAGAAGGAGGAATATTACTTATGATGATTATGATGACAATGGAAGTTTTTCACGAGAACGCGAGTAAAGATAGATAAATATATATACGAGCCGGCAAACAATAAAAGGATAAAAAATGACATGAAGTACAGTGAACAGTGAACTCACTTTGCTTTTCTGCTGCTGTCCAGTTAGCAAACTTTTAGTGGACGGACGAACGAACGTTATGAATATGAATGATTTAAGAAAGAGAGAAGACGTAAGATAGCAGTCGGTCAAGTAGTAAAATAATCATATTCGTCAGTATTGCAATATTATTTATTATGAATTCTTATAAATTATATTACTGCATGTGTAATACTGTGAGAGTAGATTTGCTTCTTGCTTGTTGGGAATGTGTTGGACGACTCCTTGCTGTGCGCCTCAGCCAAATCGGCTCTTTTGAGTATATTAAGAGTACAACATACCTACAGGATGATGCATGGTGTATACACGAGAATGGTAGTAAAACTTTGCCTTTGGCTATCAATGTTTTCTGTATAATATTTACTGCACTACAAAATTGTAAATACATGTAACCTGTAAATACATGCGCGGCTCATTCGGGTTTCGTTCCTCGTCACAATCTTTGGCGTCTTCTAATTGGCATCTAATTAAAAGTGTTTCAGTTTCTCACATGTGCTCATACAAGCCTATACATATACGCAGTTATGTTTCATAGAAATTATGTGCTAAATCAGACTGTCCGTTAAATCCAAGGATTTTGTTTATAACTATAATCGTACCTGAAAATACGCAATATAATTGTTCATTTTTGTGGGTGGGGACGATTTTCGCACATACGATGATAGAAAATGCGTGTAAGGTAGGTAGTTTATAATTTTAAAACTATGTAATGTCATGTCACCCTTTTACTGAGAGTTTTCAATGCAGAAATTACATACTATCGAGTTAATAAATTATTTTGATATGCACAATGTTTGTTTGTGCCATATTTTGTTCTTGCATGTATTTGTCAACGCAGTATGCTGATTCAAATAAAGTCAATAAGCGTAGAAAAAAGTCATACCCTGCAATTTGTGTACCATTTTATTTACAAAATTTTAAACAAACTACGAAGCGTAAATACAATATACCAACCGGATACTATTTGAAAATATTACTGCCTATTACTCAGTGCGTACTTTGTAGAGGCATGCAACTAACTTGCTACAATACCTCATCAATTACATTAACAACATAAGGGATCTTCTTTTTCTTCCTTTTTGTAGTCTTTACTTCTTCCCATGAAAATATTGTGTTATCGCAATGTCTAAAATATTCAGTGCAGTCCCCGGATTTTCCAAGTTCTTCAGCCCGTAAATATTCTGGCAAATGACTCTCTGCAAATACTGATCTGCTAACACTGAAGAAGTGAGACAGAATAAATTGCGTTTTAATTGCCCGAGAAATTTCTTACATATAGGCGGAAAGTAAAATAGAGTTGTAACGAATGTTATACAATTACCTGAAAAACATTGTGAATAGCTCTCCCAAGAGCCCGTAATGATTTAATGGCGCTTCATGAACTTCACATATTGTCCTGAGCAAGCAAGACTTGCCTCCAAGTCCACTTTGTTCCAAAAGATCTCCCAATCTAGGTATTAACGCAGCTCTCTCGGCTGAATGAACAGTCGAATTGAATGTAAGATCTCGCTTATGGCTTGATTTTTCTGGGTTATCAGAGAACGCTCGCTTCCACCTCCTTTTCCTTTCTTCCTCAGAGTAGTAGTTGTCATTATCATAACCTTCTTCTGAGTACGGTTCTTCCGGACTAGCATCGTAGCCTGTATTACTGTCGTAAGGATAAGTTTGAGGATACGCATACCCATTCTGGACATTAGGGTTCGGTGCGTTTGGTGCACCCCCAGAATTTGGGGGAAGTACATGACTTGGAGGAGGAGGTGGAGCAACTCCCGGAGGTCTGAGTCCTAATGGAGGAGGAGCTCCTAACGGTAACGGAATTCCGCCTAGTCCGGGCAGAAACATTCCAGGTGGAACCGTCAGCTTATCGAAAAAGACTGGAAAATGTTGAAGATTGAATATAAGATGGAAATAAAAGTTCATTTTTATGGATTCATTTTAAATATAAATTTATAAGGCGCATACCTGTGATGGGCATTGAAATTTTGATAGTAGATGATAGCCATCTGGGCAGTTTTCGAAATTTTGCTTTAAATTGAGGTACGATAATAAGAATTATATGATTCAACCCAAACGGTACAAGTCCATTAGGAAGTCCTGGTCCTAAACCTGGTCCCAGGGGATTAACAGGAAAATTCTGTGGTGGGGGAATTGGCGGTGCACCTGCCAGACCCGTACCCAGCGGTCCTCCGTCCTGTCTGGGCAAAGGGAAGGCTGATATATTTGTAGGAAGAGGTGAGGGCACCTCATATGCCAAATAATCGAAATCTCCCATTTGACAATTTGCAAATGTTGCAAAATTTACTAATAATGCAGTCAAATAGAAACTTTTGCACAACTTCTTCATGTCAGATGAACCTGGTGTCACAACTGATTCCCTAAATAAAAGTTTCATCGATGCTTAAAATGTAAGCGTGACCAAAATGGATGCCTTTTGCAATGAATCTATTTCTGACTGGTTTTACTGTCCATGTCCCATCTTAGCATTAATAAGTCACCCAGTCATTAAGTGACTTGTTAATGAACTTGATGATTTTCAGTACCGTATGAATGACCCATATGTTTATCTCAAATCTATTTATTTCTTCTGTCAGTTAATGGTTACATGGAATTGGAACTTAACCCAGCTTATTATGACATTGGTTATGATGATGTTAACTTTTTATCAAGTTGTTGAGTTTTGTTCTGGTGGAAGGTTAAGCCAAGAAATACATGTGGTGGATTTGATGAAACACCATTGCATGCAAACTCTCCACACATTTCCTGTGTGTATTTCTAGCCCCAACATTTTCCAACCTTTTCTTCAACATTGTAAAATGCAAACTTGTTTGCTTTTACACATCCTCCTTATTGACTCGGCTTTGAAGCTGTTTTATTTTCTTGGCCCCTTCGTGTTCCTTCTGCACGAAATTTTTTAAGCTGTATATCCGAAAAGCTAATTGTTTGCTATGAAAAGCATATGTTTTCATTAAGAGAAGCATTACTATTACTTTGGTTGCGCAAACGGTATTATTTACATTATTATCGTGTTTTTTTACAAAAAAAACTTCTTGCATGCATGCATAGATTGATATGACAGAGACTACAACAGGAGAAGCGTGTGATAAACGTAATAAATAAGGTATACCGAACCGAGAAAAGGGGGAAAATGTGTTGTTCTGTCGTATTACGACCAAAAGGTACTATGCACACAAAGTTATTTATTTGCTGGTAAGTAATTTTGTGGTTTTTATATTGTTATGAAGTGAGCCGTTTTTATTTTACTTTACTTTATGTACATAATTGGGTAATATGACTTGGTCGATTCATGCATCATTCATTTTCCCTAAATGTTTGTTCCAAAAAAGCGTTTTAGTGGTCTCTCCGTTTATATTCTTTTGTTGTGTTTGTTGAATTGATGAGTTTAGTAATAATGAATGGTGGTTACATTGTATTTGCTGTTTGCATTTATGAAATATACCTAGTACTCCTTTCTGCTGAGTTAGATAGCAAAAAATTTATAATTATTATTGCCGTCTCTGTTCCTTCTCCTCGGTCGTTGTGTTATCTTACTAACAAATCTCAAACAGGAAGATATAATGGTATATATTAACCCGTCAGCCTTTCTATATCATTTTTTAATCATAAACAAGAGTTTTGCTGGTAAACTTTACACATAATATCATTATCATCATCTGAAATAACCTTACATAAAGTATTTTATATGAAATTCTGGTAGAATTGTACCAAAATATGGCGTTCAACATGAGTTTACTATGCATGTATCTACGTACTTTGTTTTTTACTTTCTTTATATGGAACCGATAGGCATATATGTGTGGTAACGAAGTAGCGACTGTGTAAAGAAATCGAGATTTTATAAGGATATATTTTGGTTTCAGGTGGACTGTAAATCAAACAAGAATCAGCGTAAATTAAATAAAAGAAATTTGATTATTTCTTCAATTTTTCTGACTTTTCCTGAACCAAATGGAAACAGCACAGAAAGGCAGAATTCACCTCAAAACTATAACAAAGTATAGGTAGGCTATAGTCACTGCATGCATTTTGCTCAGAATTAAGACAAACATTGCAATTCTCTGAGGCTTTCCTGTCAAACACGTAAGCTATATTGTAATAGTTTTAAAATGGTTCCTTAGCACGTTATTTATTTACATCAAAACTGGTATATAGATCACATATTGTTACGAGTAGTTCATGCTTGCTTGTTACTTCCTCCTTTTGCTCGCACAAGCATTGAATGAATTCTGTTACCTTTAGCAATCTCGTGCACTGGAAGGGTCAAGGATGTTATCCCATATTCAATTGCAAGCACCAATATTTTAATGCGCCATCGTCTCCATTATCGTTATTACTTAGGAGAGCTCTTAAATGGCGACACATTGTCACATTTTTGATACACAGAACATGAGAAGTGACATGACATTATACATACTTAATAAACAAAGCATATCATTGAGCTGGAAAAATAATCTCCATGATTCTTGTTGACCGCATCAACATGAACTAGCATTAATTTATTACTACATGATGTAGTCGATGTGTCCGTCTGTCTGAGTACCATAATTCAGTTCAAATGTTTTAGTATCTGCTAAACGCAGATAGATTTTACTACACAAACTTGAAACAGGTTAGGTCGCTGATTCCTAAGTTGAGATTATTGATACCGATTGTGATTATCGTAGGGGAAGGTGGAAGTCAAGTTTCTGTTTAACGTAATATTTTTAAGTCGTAGATGAAGTATCAAAAAGAATACAATTTAGGGATTTTTTTACTCTTTAAATCCGATTTAAGTACCGCGCATGTTTCCTACTCCGCTTGCTTGCGGTTTTACTATCATTGAAAAAAGTTCTTGTTTGTTTTCTGAGGACATGATTCCAATTTACACAAAAACATCCTCATGTACATAGAGTTGTGTTACGCTCCTCAAGACAATGATGACAACGAGGTTATCGATGCTCAACAAGATGCCAGTCAGCAAGGTAAGTTTCGTTTGTTTGAGCTAGACAGAGTTTAAAAGATGAGACGTAAGCGATAAGTGTTTTTGAGACAAAAGGAATCCAGTGAGAAGGAGTATGGCAATAAAAACGTATGACTTCCATTAGGCACACACAGTGTAATTAAAGGGGATAAAAGGATATGATGATGACGACGACGATGGAAAATGATGGTTCCTTTCCTACACTCAACAATATACTTACACGGTTTTACATTATATTTGTTCAATACAATAGAGCAGCAGTATATATCTAGCTTATTGCATTACAAGGCACTGGCAATACCGACTCCTTGTCCACGTCCCTGGTTTTCTTTTAGGTTTTTATCAGTCAGGTCATACATTAGTGAGTAAGTATGTATAACAATCGCAATGACAATGTGGTGGTGTGGTAAAATAATAGCGTTGTTGTATTATTGGTGGTGTAACTTAACTGGTGGTGACTGAGCAGCGTTTACCATTATTGCCACCACCACCATTATTACTCCCACTTTTACTGCTACAAGTGTACTATATATTACTAGTATATATGATACCACACCGCGTCCTCACCATACCATCTCATCATTACACTAAAATACTATTGCAGTCAAGTAAGTAGGAATATTACCCATTTTACTTACCGCTCTGGCGCCATGAAAAACGACGATGACGACCTTTCCATTTCATTACATCATTATCGTCATCATCATCGTAGGAGCAATGCGTAAGCGTAGGAATGGTCGCTCCCTTAAATAATGCTATGCGTTGTGTGTGGATCTGAAAGTCGCCTGATCCTGAGAGTCGTCTTTACTTTAATAGATTTATTATTATATGATGAGGTCTATGCACGTAGGTTTATATGCATCCCCAAAGGACCATATAATAATAATTATTATTAGTAGGGCATGCATGTTTGTTTTGTTGATGCTATTAAGTATTTAAGACGGTTGTTGTTTTCTACGTGATTTTGTTCATTTTGCAGTTGGGTGTGCGTTAAAAGTTGGTAAACAGATTAGCAGTGTGGAAAAGTGAAGAATAAGAAAGAAGAGTCTCCTGCTTAAAAGCAAAATCCTCATACTAATGTGATCACTCTTGCGTCTTGGTCTATGCTGACTTCCTCCTCACACAAAATAAATTTTACAAAGGAAAAAGTGTGCCATTTCTCCGGAGGCAAGTATATGCCACCAGCAACTCCCATTCCAATTGTGTTCACTTTTCCTTTAAGGAATAGGTCAAAGATATTGTTGTATATCGTAAATATTATTATGAAACAAGTATATGCATGGGTTCATTTAAAGAAAAGATGAGGATTTTTAACAAGTACATTACTACTCATCACGGTCCCACCTCACCCATCTAAGCGTCTTTCAAACTGTCCACGCGTGTTAATTCGATCCTTTTCATATAGGTCCCTTATATTCTTCATTGTTGATGATGCGAGGGAATGAATGCGTAAAAGTTGAGAGTTATGAGGTAGTCGTGAGGTCGCAGAGAAAAAAATGAAGTGAAGATTATGATATGGTCACAAGGGTGCACAACAACAAGTATTTCGTAGCATTTGTTCAAGTGAGCAACAGCCACAGCAGCAACCTCGTCATATCATCATTATCATCTAACTTTTTGAAATGTGACACCAAACATTTTCTTTCCAGCAGGTTAAAGATGCATAAAATGCACTAAATTCCCATATAATGGAGTAAATTGTCCGTGAATAAAGTACTTTGAATGCGTGGAACGAAATTTACTCGAGTGTCGTTTTACACTTATACCAAAAAGCACAACACCGGTGCAATACTTGTTGTATTTTAAAATATTGAGTGCTTCTTCATGACTACTACCATTCATAATATCCTGCGAGGAGTTTACCAGGAGCACCTGGAAAACACATTCAGAAAAAGATGAGAAAGCGAGCAGCCACAATGTGCATGCATGCGTACCTGGAGGACCTGACTAATTGCGTGTTCCTATCTACTACTCCTGTGCTACCGTCTTCCTTGAAATACTGTGTTGTTCAATTATTACGTAGCATCCTAATCTAGCTTTAACCCAAAAAAATGAACGGATAATGACAGCCAACGCGAATGAATTTACTTGATTTACTTGTATATTCACATTTCATTTACATGAGCCACGTTGCATGTTTTAACCATTCATCTCTTTTCTTTCTTTAGAAAATTACAAAAAATATTTGTATCATTTACATTTTTCTTGGAAGGATAACACAGATAAACGCAACGACATCAGCGATATTAGCTGCTGTGGTGCATCACATGCATCTTATATGACGAATGACGAGGGATGTGTAACTGGCAACTTCTAGTTTTCTTAATTCGGTAGTAGCAATCGGTTATAGAAATGAAAAGGCGTAGCACAAATTACGGGCATGTATATAAAATGATGATGCAGAAGCATAACTCCTAAAAAATTCTCAGAATGAAATGGAAGTGAAAGGATATAACATTTTTATTAAGTCACGTGTAATCATAATTGTTGCCTATATATATTTTCCGCTTTTAAGAATGTGAATGTGTATGAGCTAAACTATAGAAAAAGAAGCAGGAAAGGAACATTATTCCAAAGCAGTAATTAAAACTAACATGATTCTTTCCCAATTTTTGTTTGTAAAGCGAACAATCATTTTTTCAGCTTAAAGAAGTAACAAAAGTACTCCACGGACACGCAATGCAAACATAACCATTTTGTATGTTAGAGCCTGTAGCAGTTCAGCATTCATGAAAGAAACAAAGATAAAAGTCAAGCTCTAAAAATGTACTTGCAAGTATTGCAATTGTAAATATGTATAATGGACAGTAGTTCATTTTCAGACATCGCTTCTTTATAACGCTAGCCATATAAAAGGACAGTCAAAGAAATCGCATACCCATGCATGTAGATGCCATCCAAATGGACTCAATCTCAATCAAATCCAGGCTGATTTCAGCAAAAGAAGTAATAATAATACGAAAACATGAAAATAATTCATAACCATTTATTTATACATTTCCTTGAAATAACCTGTTGTATCCACTTTAATAAGTACATAAAGTACAAAACAAACTATACCATGATGTTTTTAACTTTAATTCTAGAGAGAATCTTCTTTCTCACTCAATTCTCCACATAAATATTTGATTTTAGAAATATATGATGCATGTTGTGTGTGTACCTGTTGTCTTGTAAGCTAGTCATCATCCTATCATAATCTCGTCATCATCAAGTGTAATTTTTCTAATAAAATAAAAATCTAGAGAGAAAATAACACTTTTCCACAAAAAAGTCCTATTATATATCAATTCTTCTCAATAACACATTACTATTGGTACAAAATATATATATTATGAATACGTATAGCTAGGCAGGCATCAGAAACTACACAACAAAAAACGTCGAATCCAACATGTATGCTGACTTTTTACCACAAAACATCCCAACCTAATAATTATTGCGTGATGTGATCAGGTTATACGAGAAAAAGGCTTGTTTCTGCGTTTACTTAATAATAACACAATAAATGCATGTTTTGTGTATGACCAGTAGCAGTTTTCAGTATAGTTATTAGAATGTTTAACACTATGAAAAAAATCCAGATTTCGATACTGCAGCAGCAGCACATTCATCTTCTACATGTACGACTTGAATAAAAATACGTAATATCTACCTATGCATAAACACTTAACAACTAAAAAGGTAGTTAAATGTGAATCTTCCCTTTTCTCCTAGCATAAATGTAGCAATTTTGATAATTGTGGCATATGTACAAGTATGGATATAGAAATACCGCATTTCATTGGAAATGTGAATCTTTCCTTTCTTTTGTGGCATTTGTTTCAATGTTATTTCATATAATGCCTGCGCTACTGATATTTGTTAATGTAACCTATTCACGAATAAAATGAATTTCTGTGATGAATTGGAAGTTTAAAAAATAATAAATTATGAAATCGGGGCTCGATTACTTTCCATGCTCCATACCATCCTTTCGTGATTCAATCGAGATGTTGAAATAAAAAGCGGAAAAGTGTATACATTTTAAAATGATAAACATATAGCATACATCATCCATATAATCGTATATTATAGATTGATAGAATGTACCGCTACGAATATTCCTATAACTAACATTTGGATGTAGTTTCAATTTTAATTTGAAGCGCTTTCCCACTTACATCACAACGTAAATATATGTGTGTCGAGTATACCATCGGTTAACTGAATCTTTTTATATATGTATATATATTTAAAATAATATCGTATCGTGTCTTTATATTGTAATCATGTAATCATCGAAATGATCATTTTGATCCTATCACTACTGTTATAATCCTCACGACATGGTTGCTTGCTGCTTGCATACTATTTGGAATTTTTAGCAATGTAACTTTTTGACTGATGGTATTTTCAAAAGTTTTGAAAAGCAGCATTTTTTATTGTTTGCGAGCAGACTAGGTGTACTTATGATATTACACGATATTTTCTGTGTTCCAAGTTGACATTCTGATGTGTAACACACACGAAATCTGTGATGTGATGCTATGTAAATTTTTTAAAGTTACAAATACATGCTATTTTAAATGACAATTTAAAAACTGACATCTGAAAGGCTGGCTTTTTGTCAGGAACAAATGGCAATGGTGTGACGATAGTCATGTTTTGTTACGGTTATGCTCCTACCCCTATAAAACCAACTGACGATGATGATGAGCTATAAATATAAATAAAAAATAATTTCATCCCAATCTCTAGCAGTAGACATGCAACAATGTTCAATGGCATTTGTTTCACAGTTAGAAGCATATAATAATGCATGTCAAATGTACTTGTGACGAGGACGTGAAGTTGAAGGCAGCCGTGCTGAAAAATACATAGAAGAATTACAGATGATCATTTCTAAAAACGGTCATTAAATGATGGTCAAATTTACAATAATTGTTGAGAGACTCAGGGGACAATAATACCGAGAAGTCTAAAAATGATATCGTGGATGGATGATGGTGATGTGGACAACAGGGGTTTTGCAACTTGTACCATGTAAAAATTATAAGGTTCAAAGCAAGAGCAGTCAGTGTGTGCTTGCTGGGTAGCAAGTTAGGTAGGCAACGAGCAGGTATGAATTGACGTGTGTGCAATAAAACGCTCCTCTTCTGTTCTAATTCTAATGAAATAAATTATATGCATTTTGAAAGTTGAACGTGTATAAAACTTTGTAGTGTTTGTATTATAAAGCAAAACGACCGCAAAGTAATGTTTTTGATACGATGAGCCAAATTATAAATAAAAGATGTTAAGCCCCATCTTCGTCATGAGTCGATACAGTTGTTTGATGCTGTTACTATATCGTGTAGTATGGTAGTTGGTATCGTCGTAGTTAGCAAACGTATTAACAACAGAAAAAAATGCTTATAAAATATGCCTACCTATATGCTCAACTCGCTCAGCCAGTAGATGAACATTTAGTTAGAACTATTGTGACAATGATAAATAAAGCAGCATTGTAGTGTGCTTAAGAAGAACATTGTTGTAGTCACATTGTCATGAGCAGTAAAACGCCATTTTTTGGCTAGCTTTGTTAGATAGTGTGATGGTACAGTAGAAGAAGAGATAATAATAAATAGCGTGCAGTTCAAGTTTAATACGTACATGGAAAAAAAGATGAATTGCGAATCATTCAATTATTTCACATGCAAAGTCTCACACTTTAAAGCCACTTCCGGTTGTTAGCATGCAATGCTTCTCGCAGCAAAAAAAAACGATTGGTTAAGCTAAGCTCTCTGCAGTAGTCTCCCTTGCTTGCTATCACTCGTTTTCTCTCCTCACGTGAATAATAAGCCTCATCATATCATCAGCTTGATCCGTACTCATGTTCTCGTTCACTTTCTATTAAATGTATTAAATTTTTTACCTGTTCCATATATAAATAGTATATTCAAGGATTTATGATGTTATCATTATTTTGAAATTGCAAGATTATACGGCAATCAAAAGTACATGGAAAGAGCGATGTCTTCTAGCGCGTAAATCTGATTAAATATACTACACTGTCCACAAAGACATTTAGGTACTAATGTACATACATACATTGAAATATCAACTATTTTTTATACTTTTTTTACTTTAAATTTAATCAAACAGTACATCGAAAGAATGTCTGTATACCTACATATATATGCATACTTAGTTATACAATTTGTTTTGTTAATACTTTGAAACTAATGTACATCCATACGTCAAATAACAAGTGTAATAAAATGCAGCTGGATGGAGACGGATTGCTATATGCATGATTTCCTCATATTGCAAAAAAACCCAAAAACCTTTCAGTGAGATGGTATGAGATCTGTTTCGTCTTCTCTATACCTCTACTCTATACTCTAATGTAAGCTTCCTGATCATCCCATCTTGTCGCTGTGTTCTTTGGAGAAGGATGAGTGGATGCTGACGATGGTGATGGAAATCTAAGAAGACTCTTTAGATATTGAGACCATCTATAAGTGTCATCAAGCTGTCATTCTCTCTCAAATTCATTTATCTTCCATGTCACGATTCCTCAAACATTGCACAATTTTTTCCGCTATCTCGCGTTTTCATCTTCTCTCCCACACACACACACATCACAATATCCTCATTCGGTACCACCACCACCGCCACCACTTCTGGAAGAATATTATTATTACTTAAATATATGACATTACTCACACCATCGAACGAGCAATAAAGAAAAACTTCATCTCCTTCGAAGCATCGACAGCATCACCCCAAAAGAAAAATTAAACATATGAATGTACGTAGGAGCAAAAGTACGTGAGTAGACAGAATCATCTCCTCTCTCTCTTTCCTCTCGTCTTCTTTCATTCCCTTGTCTTAAGTTGACGTTAAATTTGGTCATCCATTTGAAAAATTACTGCCACGTTTGACAAATGTTGTTTTAGTTTGGAAATGTTTCCTGCCAAACAACCAGCCAAGAGGAGTCAACTGATGGATCATAGTTCATATTGAGAAAAAATAAAGGAGTGTGTACAGGAGAGACATTAATGAAGGGTGTAATTTTGGCGAAACAAAGTTTGTTTTCGTTTAAGAGCCGAGTTAGGTTTTAAAAATACACTGTTATTGCATGATTTTCAACATTTTATATTCAGTCATATTTGTGGTTGCTTGAAAAATGAAACCAATTTAACAGTGCATGTAGTGTGGGAATCGAGATAATGTATATAATAGATTGAAATTTTGTGTGGAAATTGGTTTTCCAGAAGGAATCATGTTTTGGGAATTGAATGAATGTATGTACATCATTACTCAATAAGTTGACATTTGGTTTGTTCAAGATAACGCATTCATGATGAGAAAGCATAAATGCACACACAGCAAAGATGAATTAAGGAATCGAAAGATAATGGTAACGAGTTTTTGTTTACACTTGTTAAGAAAAGTAGTACAACATGAGAAATGATGCTAAGTATACACGTTTACGTTTCTAATTGGTCCCACGTTCATAGTTGGATGAAAAATTATTCCATCCGAGTTAATGATTGTTTATTTTTGTCACAAAAATGTCGTTAATCTTAAATACTTTAATAATCTATGCCAGTAAGTCAGAGACAACATCCAACAACAACTGTAACGGCAGACTGACACATTTAAGTGCATATATATATGCATAATGATGCCATCATCTTGATTGTGTGATATTTTATAGCGAACACATAATTATAATGCGCTATTAGTATTTTTGTTTGTACTTGTGACAAAAATAGATTGCACGTACAAACTTAAAACTAGATAAATTCTTTAAGTATAATAAATAAATGATTATTTTAGATAAGTGAAAATTGAGAAATATTGACAACAATTGTTGCAACTGCAGTATACTCCCATATTCCCGAACTTCCCTCCTCATACTTACGCAATTCATATTTTATTCCTCGCAATACCAGTGAGGGGTATATACATACATACATTCGTGTTTTACACTTACGACGATCATTTTCAGTTATGTTTTTGAACATACGCCATTACTACTGCCACTGCTGTTGCTGGATTGATAATCAAATATAATAATTTTGTAGCATTGAAGCCTCAAATGTATGATTATCCAGGAAATTTCCAACCCTCAATTTATTTATCACCATTGTATTTCTATTATTGTATGATTGCGTAGGTATTACAATATTATATACCTTTCCTTGTCTGATGTTCATTTTTCTCCTCTCCTGCTTATTTCACGTCAGGTTTTCAAGGAGAAATTACCAAATACATTGCTTAAAATACGTTGTAATTGTAGCAAAATGCTCCAACTGTCTGTTTATTGTACAAGCTGGGCTAAAAAGGAAGATGAGTGTAGACAAAAGCACAATATAACGTTTTGGACAAAATGTTGCATCGCATGCGTACGTATGCAAATGAGTGATAAAAAGTTTACATGGAAGGAACCGAACCACTAGACCATAATATTATAAAAGTATTATATTATGCCTCTCTGAAAATAATGCACACCGCGCATCTATAATGACATGATTCGACTTCAACATAACCTAACGTGATATTCAGGTTCGTTGTTGTTGTATTTATTTGCAGAGAATAGAGAGACAGAGAGGAAGACTTTTTTATTAGTTTTGTATTATTATAAAGACATGAATATTGTAGTGCGTTTAAATAATATATAAGAGCTTTTTGCTCGTTTGGCAAAGTGCTGGTAGAGTAGTAATGGCTAGTAGAAGCAGAGAGTAAAGTATGCATTGCACTGCATACGTGACTTGACATGACACGACATGACATCCTGAGAAATAATATCTACTTTACTCCATACTATGCCACTGCTATCTGCCCCTGCTGCTTGTTGAAAGTTGATGATGACGATAATGATGAAAACTCTTGGTGTTAAACTATTTTCTATTACTTTACCGGATACATGTGTATATGTACAATTTTGTTATGAATATTAAAAGACATGCTCCCAACTTGTTTTCACATTTTATACCTAATTTTGGGAAACCGAAGACGATGCTGTTTATAATGCACAGTTTTATCATAACGATGATAATATATGAGTCATATCATAAGGACTTGAGTCAGTAACTTGAGGTTTTTTTCACTTTTGTATAAAAATGAAGGAGTATCATGCAACCGCTATTTACTTGTTTTACGAAAATATGTCTGTTGCTTACCGTTTTACACTTTCATAAGAGGCAAGACATATTATCTCCGTTTCATGTCTATATGGAATACATATTTGTAGGTAGGTATGCATGTATGAATACATACGTGTAGACACCCTGTAATTTCTAATTATTGCGCAAACAAAAATCTGAATTGCTGTATAAACGTTATTTGATGAAATGATGCATGTTTCTTGGTCTGAGAAGCTTTCCAATGTAAGGAAAATATAAGTCAACAGTTTAGTGGTGTGATGTGATATATAAATAAAAATGTTGAACGTTTGGAGTTTAGAATATCATCGTCAGTCACAATCAAATTGGTGAGAACTTTGTTGCATGCAGGAGGTTGTAATCGGAAATATTAATGATTTTTCTTGAGGTATTTGCTATACGAATGTCGGAACCTTGAGATCATTTGGTCAAACCGACGAATTATAATGATTGTTCTCTTGTTCTTCGTACTTTAAATGATACATTGTTGTACTTTTATCATTGTTAAAAAATAAACATGCTTTTCAAATGTAGACTCGAAAGAATTACGTTGACAGAGGATTCATTTATTTCTTCTGAAATGATTTCAACTGTCATGATTTTCCTGTCGCCTTTAGTGCTCCTGCATTTTACACTTTATTCCCAAATTATCATAGTAATTAGCAATTACAAGTAATATTATCCTTTAATCGTATCCGATAAATATTCAGGACTTTCCCATTTCAAACGTCAAATATTGTGGATGCTGTTCCCAAAATAAACAAATTATACATGTCACAAAGGCAGAAACTGGATGTGTTAGGCCATCAGCGATTGAGTTATATCTAACGTCTGCGCGAGAAATGCTATCTCGCCTAATTATTATTCGCTAATGCTATACACATACTAATAGATTTTACCTGCAACAACATTAAACATTTTGTTCATCACCATTTTTACAACGCTCCTATCGTGAAAACATAAGTACATTATGTCTTTGTTGTGTTGTATTCTATTTGTGTCTACTATTACGACTACAACACAATAGTAACATCCTTCTCCACACTGTTCATAATTAGCTCATTATAATTACACATTGTATTCAGTCAGGAAAGGTTCAAAAATATCACACAAAAAGTAATTAACAGCGCATACTGTTCTGCAAGCAGAGTTACAAAGCAACATGATATAATGAGATTCTGACTAAAAACAATTAACATGTCACATGCTACAGATTTCTATTTACCAAAAATTCTACATTTATTTGGGATTTGCTAAATATGAATTCTATTCAGAACAAGAAATAGTACGCATTATACGTATCTATATATTCTGCAGGCAGGCGAGCCACGCCAAAATATTAAAAAACCAGTTCATACTTATTTACAACGTGTTAACGATAACATTTTCGATATTTACGCGCATGAAATGAAGGAAAAGAAGCAATTAAAAATACACCAGCCAAATGCAATAACGGATATTGCCTGCTGAGTAACTTGTTTTCGGTGGCATGCATGCACGCATACTCCATTATATAGTGACGGCATAACTTATAACATTCATAACAACCACCACTGACCATGGCTTACTTACATTGTTTCAAGCTCTCAAGGCTTCCTTTCTCTTTATCACTTTGATCATGGTTGTATTAATTCACACCGCGATCTTGTTTCAATTCATTCTTTTTCTTCTTCAAATTGTTTTTCCCCTAAAAACCATTTTGCAGGTGATTGTCAGTCCCACTGCCGTAATTCATATGATAATGAAAACAACAATGAGAGTTAGGTATTATCTTGTGATGATAACAATGTATCATGTTTCAGCAGCAGCAACAACAACTGAAAAAGTAAACGTGTGTTTTACTGTTTACATAATAAGCCCATTATTTATGTTAATAGAGTGGTTATAACCGCAACCAACTTGCACAGTGAAAACAATGAAAGCAGGGTGTACAATGTACACCGTATACTCTAATGATTAGTACTTTAGCAGCATCTGCCCAACCAGCTCGGAAGGAAATGGAGAGAATATGAGGAGTAGACGCATTCAATAAAGCATTGGAAGCCCAAGAAGACAGTAAAACCACCGAGGAGTTTAGCCAAAACTGTTTTCTACTTCTTATATTAAATATTTCATCTATATCTATCTACTCATAGATAGAAGTTTCGTTGTATCTAACAAACCAAGCGTTGCAATAAACTGTCAAAACGTCGTAACAAAGTATTGTCAAAAGCGTAATGATTAAGATGATAATGCTGCTGAAAGGATTACGTGTATATAAATGCAATATATAGTAAATAATGTACGTTAAAGAATTAGACTGTCAAATCATTGAAATCAAATATGATACGTAATAATATCGGTAATATGTTCCTAATATCCGAAATTTTTAAAAGTACGCATTTCAACGGGACGCCATTTTCTTGTGTCCATCATATTGTATCAATATTACCTTCGACAATCATTCTATGGATTAACTAGTTTGATCTATTGATCTATTGATGCCGGGTATTGCTTGCAATAATATCCTTGACTCGAAATTTATTAAGCGTTGTTCGAAAACGTATACTTTTATAAACGGACGGAATGTTGGCGAGACAGAGCATTCTGATAAAGTAACTTACTAAGCGCTACATAATAATGAATAGGCGTCATGCTGATTATTTGTATGCAAATGGCTGTCGGCGGCATTCGAGCTCCATTATGCTAATGTGAGTATTAAAGGCTACAATTACAGAAACTTTCGTTTTGTACCACATCTTCTGCCCATGATACTGCTTCTGCCACTACCACGGCAGTAGTGATCATCATCACCTCCACTTTTACTCAGAAGCCAACACAACCAGATCCAGAAACAGAGAGACAAACTGTAAAGCGTCTTCCAGGCAAAGGAAAACCGCATCAAACAAAATGCATCCAGAAATTTCTCAAGGCAAAGTAGTGTACAAAGGGCATGGTACACAAAACAAGAATATTCAGTGCAAAAGGTATATTCAGGTGAAATGTGGTGGGGGATAATGCGAAGCATTTTGTTGTTTCGCATTTTTACATAGACAGACAAGCAAGAAGAATTTGTTGCTTGGCTTGCATGCTGCATCCTTTCCACCTCGTACACGTTTCTCACTTTCAGCAATAACTGCTCACCTGCACCACATAATTTATGCAATTTATATGCTGTCGTTGCACAGTTGAAGGCTTGCTCAGGAGAAATAGTAAGAATACATTAAAATATATCATCATCATCTGCAGTTTTGTCTGCAGATCATCAAAAGATATTCCCCATGTATTATATATGTGCCTACCTAAGCATTACATACTACATGCAAACGCCATGTATATTTAGTTCGTCACAGTCAAGTCAGTGGTTTTCTTGATAATATAATATTAGCATGCAACGTAATGGTAAGCATCCTTTAAATGTAAATATGACAATAGGAGCAGAAAAGCAGGAAATGAACTGAGCATCGCATGCACATGCAATTCAACTCTGGAACAGGAAAATACAGCGGCAGTCAACATAAAGGGTTTTAGAGAGTTATGATAAGGCATTTGTTTTTCTGTGAATTTACAATAGTAACAAAATGTGATAATTAAGAAAGGGATATGATATGATGTAGCGGATATGTGTTTACCAGCCCATTAAACCCCAGTGTATTCCCGTGGAGAGAATTCAAACTAACATGCTTACCTTTTGATAACACAAAACCACACCACCACAACGACAATCACAATCGCACTCTTCCATCTCGTCCTCAGCGTATGTACTTGTCCAGAGTGGCCAGTGTACTAGATATATATGAGTACGGACGGCATTAAGCATTATTAAACTTTCTCCTTTCAAACGAGGAAAAGGCAAGCGAGCATCATCTCCATCATCATCAACCAACTTGATAGTCAACTCGACTGGTGGGCTCGCTCATTCAATGCTATCGCTGCTCCATCGCCATCATCATTATTATTATTATCCGAAATCTTTAAGTTTCATCTCCTTTTAATCCCTATAAGTACATACTTATTATACGCTTTACTTTTGCCTACCTACCTACCACCTCGTTGTTAAACTTGTGTGTGATGTGATGTCCATTTTGTATCTAGCTGACTTGTACACATGTTTTGATAATGAAGAATGGAAACAGAGGATAAGTATGAGACCTGCACGGAAAAGTTTGTTTTTACTTCACAGATGAGAAAAATGAGCAGCGAGGATGGCTAGTATATATCTATAGATGAAATTATTATGATTAGGTATGCTCTTTTGCTTTACAACAATGGGCATCTTTACGCACACAAAGGCATCTTTGTTCATTTTTATTATGACCTTCCGACAACTTTGAAAGCAATCCTTTGTGTTAGTTTTTATCACTTCGTTTTTCTTCTTGTTATTCTTGTGATTGCATGTGTACTTACCAACACCGCCACCGATGATGGCGATGGTATGTTAGTTAGTTAGTAGGACAATGTTTACCTTTTAAGTGTTATTGATCTTTGAAATTGTCTATTTTTGTCCAGTAGAAAGACCGACGACAGGACACTTATGGTGCCTGATGGTGGCCTAGCCTTCCTTCCCGTACGACAGCGTGGCGTGTATGGAGACAATTTTAAGAGATTCCTTTGATTAAGTACATCATACAATGTACCGGCAATGCCGCGGCACCTACATGGAACCTATCCAGTGGGGTTTATGACATTTATTACGGACCAGGAATTTTACTGTTTATCATATCAGCGTCATATTATAAAGTATAGTCAGTATCTTTATCTTACTGCACAACCAATGTTCAATTCTCATTAAAATCCGTGCAGTAAAACAATGTGCCGAAACATTACCGTGGACTCTTGAATGTAATTCTATCATTCTTTGGAGACAACAGTGTGATTTGTTGAAGAGATACGTTTATGTTAGATATAATCTACTTATTAAAGACAATAGCTTGCTACTGAATTGACTGGAGATGAAAATCAGAATGCACACAAGTTTAAAACTAGGTACTCATACTTCAATAAATTCAAGCTAAATATGATTCTGTAAAGTAAAATAAGTGGGTAAATATGTTATTGATGTTTGCCATTTAGTTAGATTAAACCAACGTCCTCCCAGCTTGAATGATGATTGTGATTGCATAGGTATGTAATATTTTGTTTCACCATGCAGATCAAAATTATAAATCATATAGGTATGTATTGTGAATCTTCGGTATTTACCATCCGTATAGAATGGGTCTGAAGATGTAAAATAATATAATCTTGAATAGCATTGCAAAAGTGCATGTACTAATGTACTCCAAAAGCTTGAACTAGATTATTTCAGCATAATTTTACCAATAAAAGTGGCGACAGTTCAACTTTTCCATGATAATCATTACTGGAAACAAACACAGCATTGTTTGCATTTTCCATCCTTTCTTGTCTTTTGGTTAGATTTTTGTTGAATTCAATTCAATGAATTGCTAGAAAATCCACAGGACGAGGAACCCATCAATGCTGTAAACTTGTGTAAGTTTGTAGTATATCAATTTAGGACCGAGGTTTCAGAGGGCACTTTCATGTTTCATATTTACATACCCTTTCAAAATCAACCCAGATACGCTTGTTACAACAAAGTATGCTAACAACAAACAAATACCAGATCGGCTACATAACGAAAACCTTCACAGAGCAATAAACCATTTTGAGTTTCACTCGTCAACAGTACATAATTGCGTAACAAAACACAGATTTGCTCTTAAAACAAAACAATTTAGTGAAATTGATATATTGTGTACATATACTTAAACCTACGACCGCATTATAAATACCTAAGTGACTTTTTCTTCGTCGATCATGCGATGCACACTTAAATGGAATGGACCATGTGGTTTTTAGTTAGTTTTGTTTAGTTCCTTTTGAAAAGAAACTATTGTTTTTGGTCTGATGCTTTGATGGTGGTTAACCTGAAAAACATTTGAAGAATTGGTTTCGGTCATCAAATTAACTAAAACAGAAAAGAAAAGAAGACCCTTTTCTGTCTCAACTTAATGGAAAGGGATTGTTACGTATACCCCTGTGCACCTAAAAATCTAATGAGATGAAGAAACGCATGTACCAGACTTAAACCATTCTGACAACTGATGATACAAAACAATTGCAAATGACAGACCACTGCTGTGCAGGATAACTCGTTCACACCTTATTTATAATAGTTAAACTTGAGCTGGACCTACCTTTTAGCACCAAGCCAATGAATATCAGATAATCATTAACTGGTTTATAGCAAATTAGGTTTAGAAATTCATGAATAAAGGAATCCATATTGGAACATGACACTTTACAAAATCTCCAAAATCCTGACGCAAAGGTGGATGACCACTCATTGAAAAGTTATGATGTTATATTTCTGCAATATTGTTCGAGCAAATAACAAAATTAAAAGAATTATTATCAAACCAATCAAATTAATTAAGTACATACTTGTTTTAACAAAACAGCCATGTTGCAAAATGGTATATCTGTATTCTGTATCATCATCGGGCAGCGTACACAATGTACAATACCATACCATATAACATGCATTGAATCAACAAAATTATATATAAATACATGCAGAATTGTTTTCCCAATTCAACTTCTGACTGCTCATTTTTTCTTGAATCTATCTGTTAGAACGATATATGTAGTTGTAAGCAAAAATATCGTTTCTTTGTTCCTCGTATATGTACATAAATACATAAAACATATATTGTAATGAACATTCAGGACAGGAATGGAAGCTACGAAAATAAATGTTATACATCATAATAATCACAAAACATTTTACAAGGTAGTAATTTCATTAGACAACGTAACTGAACCTACTCCTCCCGGTGAAGTATGTTATACTGAAATGCATCGGATTGTAACATGATAATAATAAATACATACATAACATTATAGAATGCATAGCACAGAATAGCGTGGTAGATAGGGAGGTTCCCGTTGATTGACAGCATAATCTGAGTGTAAATTACGGTTTTCAGTTTTGACTACGAATTTCATGAGATGAGCAGACCAGGTCAAGCAAGCTTTCGTATATATGTATACTGACTCTACTAACATGATATTCTCTCTGCGTTCGTTCATGGTGCTTACATAGATGAGCTGTAGAGGAGAAAATCGAGTTTGATTGTTATTATGTAAGTCTTGCTTAATATAATCGCTATTTTTGTATCACGCAATTTTTGGGGGTATTTTTCCAACTAAAAATAATTGTATTTCAGTTTTATCCCTGTAGTTTCGTTTCATCACAGGGCCTTGTGCTCCATCCATTACATACCAACTTCATTTGGGGTTGTTTAGTGGTTTTGTATAGATTGGGAAAAGTATATATGGCTTAAGTTACACAGTTTAAGTCAAAACTAGATCTGTATCTTATCACATCATAAACGTCACGTGGCACATCCGTTTTCACTCCCACATGGGGCCTTACAATTACATTCATTATACTATTACCCAACTCATATGAAATGATGAAGGAAGAGCATAACCAAAATCACATGTGTGTATTTCATTCTGGCTTACTCCTCACATGACATGATGAGAGCAGTAGTTTCTGTTGTTCCTTTCCACCCAGTACAAAGTGGTTGTTACTACTACTCCAACGCCAACCTTTACCACTCACTGCAAAACGAGATGCGAGTAATCTACTGTCAGATAATTAGATGTGTTACATAACACAGCAATCAACGTTTTGTTCCTATCAAGTAGGTATACATGTATACCTGCTGTGAACCCTTAAATAAGTTTAAAAAATGTAAGTTTGGGGAAAAGAAAAGCGGTTCAATCAAAAAGTAGAAAACTATTTTTAAATTGAGCTGTTATCTTGTTTCATTTGTGTTTGTGGGCTATTTTTGACGGGAGAATTTCTTTCGAAAAATGTTCAACCTAATTCTGATGTTGATACAGGTCAAGGTTTTAACAAAAAACTACTAATTCAATGTACACCGTCATTTTAATGAAAATGAAATTTGAAATGTTTTAAAGTACTACATATTGCTTCTCTGTCATCTCATTGGGATTAAACACATCAATATTTCATCGGTACAACCACGTTGATTGATGTGCTTTCTGTTTTTCCGGAAAGTGAGCATGTCACTTGAATGGACATTCACACACGTCATTTTCCAGTTGATTACTTTTATGACTGCTTTCCACGTAGCCCATGAAGTTGCACTTATTTTCATTAGATTTTTACACTCGGCCGCTCTTTGTTCGGTGAAGGAATGATTGACGCGGTGCAATGTTAGCTGAGCAAGGCAACATATTTCCCACTTTTCCTGCAACATTACTTCGACCACGCAATCAGCATGAAAGTCAGCATGTCGTATTTTTCCTCATTTACATGTGTTCCTCTCATAGAAAAAAATTAGATCGCACTTTCCCTCCATCTCAGCACGCTCATAAAGTATACAATGCTATATCAAAGCCACATTCTGATGAATGAGTAATGACGTGTTCATAAGCAAACAATATATAATGAAATAGGAAATTACTGCACTTCTTTGCGATCGGCAAGAGAGAAAAAAACACTCAAACATTTTACGATGAGTAGAACCGCAAAGCAAAGTAGCACCCAGCAGAGTGGCATTTCCTTTGCTAATATTGTTTAGTTTTTTGCGCGTTCTCATTTTCTTTTCCTTCGTCTTCTCGTACAAAATCCATTTCCAAAGAATCTATGGAATTTTCTGCTAGCTAATATCCATTTCTATGTTAGACCTTACAATATTAATAAACTATATATTCCTTTCTCTCCCTTTTGTACACTGTACACTCCTTTTCTTTATCCTTTCAACAAACGACAGTAAAATACTTGTACATATATAATAGTCTTTACATCTCATATAAAATATTCGTTATAGTAAATAATGTACACATGTATAAAATGCTACTTCTACAACACACAGCCTTTCCTCTCTCACCAAAGAACATGAGTTACTTTACGGTGCTTACGTATTTAGGTTGGACTGGGCTCACACTACTCGGTATAGACAGCAAAAGTCACCAAAGTGTATTATGATATCTAAATTATTTATCATCAATCTCCTCGTTTTCATCACGAGGCTTCCTGTTCTTTATGTTTCCACTCCTGTCAGAACGCCCTGAGACAATTTAGATTTGAGGCTGATTAGGCCTTCTACGACGACCAAGACCGAGCCAAGAAGACATAATAAAAATATTCCGTGTTTCTCAATGTTCTTGTGTTGTTGTTGTTTGTTATACCAATTTAATATTACATGTGTTTATACACACACTCACAAGAAAGAAGGTGGGCAATGCTTGAAATATGTACCTGAATGATTTGTTCGTTCTCATTTTTACTCATTTAATCGACCTCAAGAAGAAAAAACGACCAGTCACAAATATACATATACACACTGTGACGAAGAAAATTGAGTTCAATCCAATATCACAATAACATTAACATCGAAATCGACATACCATTTTGTTTGTTCGTCGAACACACAATAATGGAATGGCACTTTCTACTACCTTTCAAACTCATCTACATATTGTATGATGACGATGATGTATGTAAGTTAAGTGGTCATAGATAACTTATCAGTTTTTTCTTATACACAAGTGCCACCATTTACTCCATCCCTCCTACTTTTATCAACAAAATTATATTTCTTAAGAAAAATTCCAGTTTTCTTGTGCCAGGGCTGCCTAGCTCGTTCTTCGCCATTTAGGTATTCCAAGGTTTTATTTTCGAGGCTGGAGGTATATAAACATAAAATAAATAGTAAAAGGCAAGCATATTTACTTACCACTACCGTTTTACCACCATCGTCATCATCATGTCATCAGTATGACATCTCTCTCATAACCTCTTTGCTACATGCTCCCCAAAAAAATTGAATGAATGTGAGAAGAGTAAAGATTGTGAACATTGTATTTCATCTTTGCCTTCTAGCAAACTTATTTTGCTTTCATTTCTACTCTCCCGTGTGCTCCTGCCGTGTAAAACATCTAAACATCATGACCTCTACCTTATTCCCTTTGTATTCTCTTCGTAGTAAATTAGACCTGGCTGAACCTATGTGGAGAGACATTTTTCGTGGAAATGTATTCATTATGTCTTGTAGCTACACACGGCGATACAACGTGACTACGTACATTACACACGAATAAGTCAACATTTATGTTAAAATTGACTGTTTTTGTGGAAGCTTCTGTTCTCGCCGTTGTTGCTGCTGCTGTTTCACTGCTGTGTTTTAGCATTTACCATTTGTATGGTAAAGATGAAATTGTATTTTAAAAAACAACAAAGAAATATGACATGCGTTTAAGACTTTTTTTCTCTCTCTTTTTTGCCCTTCTTGTCTTGCTCGTTTTTTAATTACAGGTCTGATCCTCATCAAACGTCACCCTGTGCACACATCATACAAGTCGCCATCACCATTTTCACTCTCGGCTTTACTTTACTGTCTGCCATACAGCGGAATGAATGAAATGAGACCTCGGGTGATTTGAAATGCTAATTTTTTCCTCTCTACCTATCTAAAACCAACAATCTTCACGGAAAACATGACATGTTTCGAACAAATTCTCCTTCTACTGAAAAAACAACGCTGATTACTACTGCTACTACTCAGTAAATTCACCTTTTCTTTACTTTTACTCTTATTCACATCTTTACAGATTTCTTTGTAATGTGTACGTATGATCAAATAGGCGAGCAGAGAATACTTTACATAACAAGTTTATTTACAAAATGCTATACAAAATTTTCTGTGTATTCACTCACTTAGTTACACTGAAGTGAATTGCATGATGATCAAAAATTTAATAATCTCTTTCTAAGCTTCCCTTCGTTCTTGGCAATGGATGTATTGAAAAAGTACAAACCAGTACAACCCTCGAAAAAATACTTGACGTTTGAAATAAATACCATATAATCATTTGTTTGATGATGCAGCAAGTTTTTTTTTCAAACATTCAAAAAGTGTGTGTGTTTATATACCTCTTCCAAATAAGTAATAATAAATATGTTTTACAAGAGCAACTTTGTCAAAGTTTACGAGCAACAGAGAGGAGTCAAATCACCTCTTATTATTTTAACATAAGCGAAACAGGTAGTCAGTCAGCAGAAATGAGATATGATATTAAATTTTTTGCTGCATGGATAATGCATGATATTTCTTATTATCACGATAAAGATTTTTGTTAAGCTGTTTCATAAAAAAATTGTATGATTCTCAAAGGCGACGGGTGTCACTCATGCACAACAAATATTTGACGTACAATATTATTATTTTCAGTTTAACAATGCTCAAGACCAGACCAAGAGTAGTTGTTGTAGTGGTTCCAGTTTGAAGCAAGGAGAACGTGATGAATTATTATTGGTAAGAGATATCTTCTTGACGAGGAAATCCATTAATGCTTAACTTTCCTGGATTTATACGTGATTTTGTAGCTCGTTCGCAGACTAAACTAGAAAGAGAAGAAAGTTGTAGTGTTTGCCTTTCCTTAAAGCTACATAACTGTGTACATGTGGACGATGACTGGCAAACACTGAAAAATCTTACATTGTACATGGCTGGCAAATGCTTCCGGGAGCTTGCAGACAAAAAAGGCTCCTGGTAACTGCATATTATTAAAAAAGAACCAACTGTAGATTGGAAATAAAGCCATCAACTGACATGTTCGCACACTTTAATCATTCCAATGACAAAGGTCAAACGTTTGAAATCATAAGTTTAGATTTTTGATGCAATTCATATTTATTCTTCCAGATAATTCATATACAATGTCACATTCATACATACAACTGCAGCAAGTACATACATACCTACAAAATTATGAATACGCATACACGTATTATGATGCGTAACTCAATGTTTAAATTGTGTTAATAAATTGTAAATTATTAATTGGGGTAATGGGATTTCTACGTATAGAACAAATTTAATTGTAGTCAATATTTTCTTTACTATAAACGCTAAAACCAATATTTGATTTTGAAATTCAAATAAAATTCTGGAACCTTCATTCATTTGCTCTAATGGCTGTACTGCACATTTTTATGTGTATGTTTTATGCGTAATGTACTCATGGGAGAGAATGGTGTCCTAAATTATGTCTTCAAAGTCACCATATGGCATCTGGGTATCAGTGTCAGGAGCGGTAGTCGCGTCAAAAATGTAACTTCAGACTTCATCCTAATCATCATCAAAAACTGAGCCGGAGGGGTGGCTCCTACTGTTGCCTCTCTGTCCTGTGGAATGCGAGACGGTAATTTGAGAATCGGTAGAAGCACAAGCAAAACAAGGCATGTGTATAAATCTAACAGAAATATATCAACATTTTTCTCTATCATCATTCCCTGCTTCTCCAATATATTCACAATGCAATGCAATTCTACCTCTTATATCCCCGTTGTCATCTTTCCGAATGTCATCCCCAACACTTATCAAAGTGGCAACTAAAAGAGTCATCTTGTCACCAAGCCTCATTTACTTTGAACAGTCCATGAACAGATTTCTGTGTTGATGACAACATGGAAAATATGGGAAATGATCGTATCATGTCATTCACTTCAGTCATTATTATCAATGCACAATAAATCCTATGCAATTTGCAAAAAAAATCTAGCATTATCTTCGCCGCAATTGAAAATTTTATCACTTTCATTTTAAGTAACTTTTAAAAGTTGAGTTTTTTAGAACCCTTGCTATTTGTTCATTTTAATTTCATTCACAAAATACTTTATTAAACCAAAACTTCACATTGCAATAAACTCCGTCTGCACTTTGCTACTGGGTGTTTCATCTTACGCGCATTCTTCTGAAATTTATGATTGTCCATATCTCTCTATTTATCTCTTTATTCTTCCCTCTTCTTCAACAAAGAAAAAACCAGTCAAGTGAATATACCGTATGACACTATATATCACTCCCATATTTTAAAAACAAAAATTCTACGTGTGCATTTTGTATGATTGCATTGGTTGTACAGTGATACTAATAAGGGAAAAAAGCTTTTTTTGCTGATGATTCTCCTCAGATTACTATCTCATTCATTTTGTTCATAAATGAAGATGAGTCTTTTTTATTTATGATCATGTATCTCTTTAGATTTTTTGAGATGCAAACAAACCATGAAAAGGGGTGTACAATTCATATTACATGAAACATACACACACTAATGCACACAGGAATATGAATCCAATAATTATTGTTTTACATTTTACTTCGTATGCCTGATGATTTTATGATGGCTGCATGGTTTTCAAAAACTATTAGACAGATCCCCACTTCTCGTTTATAGGGGGCTTTATAGTAAGTGCGTTTTATTTAAAGCTCAATAATCATAAAATATAGCCCTTAAATAGTCAATTGATTTTGCCCTGAAAGAATAGAAAATAGAATGGATTTAATTGTATCATAAACGCACAGAATAGGTAGTTGAGTAGTTGATGATACACGTCTAGCCGTGTACGTTGGAGTGCCTTAATAACGTTGGAGTCTCCACGATTCGAGAAGGTTAAAGGAGATACGATGCTAAAATGTTTTATAACACAAATTAAAGATTTATTTACGACGCATGTACCTATGTACTTTTTCAAGGGGTTAACAAGGCACATCAATGAAAAACAAACAAAAAAACTGTATATTTACGCCTTCCTCATTTTATGCTGTTAGTTTAGTGATTTTATTTTAAAATGTTTTATTGCTCACATTATTTTTGAAACTGTACCAGTTTAATTACCATTCGCATATAAAAGTTGTACGTGATCACCTGTCAAAAATGCGGAGCCGGAGAGCAGATTGAAGAGAAACAATCAGAGGTGAAAAACTTTTAAAAAGGAAAGAAGAAAGCAACGTTCATATCACATGTATGTATGCACAGTACGGGTAGGTTATATTGTACGCCTCCGTATTCTGCGTTGGATAGATGGTCAGTTGAAATGACTAGGATGGTCAATCAGCAAACAGTGTACTATTATGCAATGCATGCGTTCACAACAACAATGTAAATTGTATGGTTAATTTAAGCCCTAAAGTGACGCGTTTATAATCCATTTTGCACGGCATAACAATATAAAACCCAGCGGTCATCCATTTACAAACCAGCTTCTATTTGTCACGAGGAGGTCTCTCTAATCGCTTGCAAGAAGATGCTAATCACAGAAAAATAAAGTCGTCAGAAACAACAATTCCATCTTTTTTCCCTCACAAGAGCATCAGTTCAAGCCCTTCTTCTCCACTGAGCGGTAAAAGGAAAGTGAAGGTGGGCTTTTTTATGAATGTTTTTTTGTTCACTCCATCATCAACGCAACGTACGTGGTAATATGCAAGAAGAAGGGAGTCTCTAGATTTGGAATAAGTGGAATGAGACTCTTTGCAAGTCGTTTATTGCTTTAAAACGGCAATCAAAAAGAATTATGACCGGTAAGCGTTGCGGGGATTCTAGCTGATAGTAAATCAAACTTGTTGTTTTCTTGTTTGTACAACAACCATATACACATTCTACATTATGAAATACATATTACACACAATATTTAAAACAACTTTTGTACCTGTATTTACTATATGGACAATGCATAAGTACACATTGTTTGTGTGAAGAATTGGCTATACTGGGTGGTGGTGTGGTTATATTATATGGTGGTGTGGAGAAGTTTGCCTTTTGGACAGGTCCAGTCCCAGTTCAAGTAAGTAGTTAAAGGAATACAGAGATTTACACCTCCGTCATGGTTTTAATCACTGCATCACAATGCATTTTACTACCAGCACTCGGTATAAATATGATGTATGGTGTGACTTGTAAATGCACAAAAGTTGAAAATATCTTAATTTTTCTCATTTTCCTTCTTATCTGATTAAAATAACAAAGGAAAAACGAAAGGGAAACAAATAGTGATGGAGGTACATTGTGTTCATTGTTATGCTATTATGTAACTTGTTTCCTACATAAACGTCCACCGTCAAGTGCCAAAGGCAGGCCCAAAGAAATTTAAGGGAACACCAACGCCACTCCACCGCAAGCCACACAGGCATGACTTAAGGTTAAGAATCTCACAGCGGGCAGTAACCTTGTCAGATTACAACAGAAGCAGAAAGAAATGCAACTCCACAAGACAAAATCAGACACTTTGTTTTATGAAACCATTTTCCAGTTTCCATCCAACTAGTACTGACTACCTGGATATTTTTTGCTAAAAATTAAGAGATCGCTACTCTAAAGTACGGTTTTAATTAACAAATAAGGCCAATTATAATATACCCCTTCACGCTATGCATGAATAAATACATATTCATATTATGTATATTCATATTTTATTAACTCGGATGACATAGCGTGTCCCGTAAAATGAGCCGTTGTCGATAAGACCAAAACTTAGTCAATATACTGACATAGGACAGTGTTAAATTTTACATCTGCTCCTGTCACTGTTCCTGTGTGAATCTACATGAAAATCCAATAATTTTCGTTCAAAAACAATTTTCGTTTTTGACACATCAGAAAACGCTTCTCGCATCTCGTTGATCATCAGATTAAACTGCAGCATCCTTCTATTGTTGTCTCTCTATCTCTCGCCATTATTACATCAGTACTATTTTATACGTTTGTCAGTTTTCTGTAATTGGTGTGCATTATGTGAACCTCAAGGATGAGAAGCACATCTCATCCATATTCATCTTCTCAGCAGCAGTAGCATAACTAGTTGTGTAGTACAGGGGAACACCACAGCATACCAGGCAAGACGACAATCCGCATGTTTTCATTACAATTTTTTCCCTATATTTTTTGGGGAGAACAACAGCATGTGTGTCGTCGAGTTTATTATTCCAAATTTTATGCAATAAAGAGAGAAGCACTACCGCCACCACCTTACACACTGTATTTGGTCCTCTTACTCATAATCTCCTTCATACCATGCCTTATAGCATTTCTGGTGATATCTTCCGTTATGCAAATATGTAGAACGACAGCAGAAAAAAGGGAGATGATGGGATTTGATATGAAGTGAGAATGAGAAGATGAAAATTTTATGCACGTCGTGTATGAACATTGCGTTCGTTTCGTCAGTTTTGTTGTTGAAGTGTTGCCTCATGCAGGATGTGAATGAAGAAAAAACGATCATCATGAGAATGGTGGTGGTGTGATACAAAATAGAAAAAAAGATGGCAGGTGTGAATGACAGATTTTCCTCCTTCAAATTCTTTTCACTCTTCATTTTTTTCTGTCAACAGCTAGCAGCTCTCCAGAGTTCTCATTCTCCAATAAAATTTATCTCCTCGCTTTGCTCAGTTGTTTGTAGCTGACCCAGCAGGAAATTTTATGTAAAATGTCGAATATTATTTTGCTGGCCAGAAAGTAACACTTTTTATAAAAAGAATTTTTGTGTTATCCAACCCAAGTATTTAAATAAATTCTATTTTTATGCCGTTAAGTTAACAACCACCACCACCACAGCGGGATTCCATCACACACGCTAAACAATACAGACAGACCCGATAAATATATTATATTACAGTTAAATGCAATAATATCCTTTTCAGGTTGACCGTCATTCTAGGTGATCGCATTGATGCTCTTTTTCATGAAAAAAAATGTCTCAGCTGTTACATTATCATTAAATATTACGCATAACATTGCATCTGTGTATATAGTGCCTATAATATGCCCCAAATATATGTGTTGGTTATTTCACAACAAGCTTTTATGAATGAAAACATAAATTTTTCAACAGTAAACATGATACTCTATAGAAATGCATAAAGTGAAGGAAACCCATTTCCTCTCCAAATGATCTCTGATCTTCTTCCATCTCTTTTCTCTATCCCGTATCATAATATCTATCGCATAATATTATCCGTCGTGCCATATACCTAATATCTATATGTGTCTTTATGCTCCATTCTTTGTGGGCCAAGTTCAGCAAGCAGGAAACATTTTATTTTGGAGACACATGTATACATTGATACAATTGATTCTTTTGGATATGTACTTCGTTCTCGCTTGTGTGCCTGCGTGTTTGCTATGTTGTATATAAATTTTCTCATTCAAATGTCATTTTATCGTATGAGCCAAAGCCATCGCAAGCGCCCTTCATCATCTCTTCAGCATAAGAATAGAAGAATGAAAAAGGCAGGCATATAAGCAAAGCCAAAACAGTCAACCTTTTTTCTTTCTTTTCTTCAAATATTTTGTATACAGTTTGGTTTTTGATCCTACCATTTGATCATCACACCACACCAACAACACCAGTCAGTCAGTAAATAGGATATGTGTATCGTATTAAATTACAGTAGTAGTACGATCATGAAATGATGGCGATGATGATGATGATGATATTGCTCATATCTCGTACTCTGCAGGGTGGCAAAATATTTCCCTTCGGATTAATTTTAATTCTTGTAAAGAAAAGGGCTTTAATATGATTATATTGACGATGATGACGAGCAGGCTTGAGTTTTTTGAGTGGGAATATTCATGCATAACAATACTACTAGCGAATTGTGTCACACACAATGTATTAGGAATACATGGATCAACAGCAGCAACAGTAGTGGCGGTAGTGCGTTCCGTTTGTAGTGGTGTTCGTAATGATTTCAATACCGGATTAACGATAAAGCCCACTTATATCACTTTTCCGAATAAGCTTATAACTGGTAACAGCGGTAGTTCCAAACGCCATCATCATATAATCACCGCCAACGTCATCATAATCATCACCAGCTTCTGTATATTTCCGTATTTAGATTTTTGTGTAAGCAAAAATAATCTGCGCAGACACAGACTGTGAATGGCAGATTATATTGAGGCTCATGCTACGGAGCTAATACCCATCCTTTTACTACATTTTTTGTGTACTTTTTTATTGTGACTCAAATCAATACAATTGATTTGAGTTCTGTCAACAAAATTAATATGATAATATTCAGCAGCGTCATTCATGTCAAAAATATTATTCTCACGTTTTCCTGAGAGCATATCTAGTAGCTCCCGTATTAAAATGCTGCTCACATTTGTAATATCATCGTTCTACATGAAAAGTTTGTCATTTTTTTTATCATGCGACATCAAGTGAAGTGTACGGATTTGTAGCGACATTCATAATATATTTGAAAACGGGATTTGTCAAAAATTCTACCAATTGTGTATTTTCAACATATTACGCATCATTTCATCTTTTTGACACTTGTAGTGTGAAAAGAGGATCAGTATATGGCACAATGAGAGAAACAAAATGACAAAAAATCTCTAATCTAAATGCAAACATGCATTTTATACCATAAAAAGGCTGAAGTATAAGCTGCCAAAGTATATGATTTGCATTTTGTATTTAATAAAAAAATATAATGCTTCCGTTCCCTCATTAACATCATCTCGTCATTGCAAAATGACTGCATATATATATGCTTATGTGTCTCTACAAATGTATGTCCTTTATATATTTATAAACATTTGGTTGACATCCACTTAAAAGCTTCGCACAGCATTATTTTGTATCCGAGTATTTGTGCCCAAACTTCAAACAAAACTTTTAATCGGCTTAGCTATAAGGATTGCGCCAACAAAACAAGCATAACGAGTCACACAGAGTCTGTTCTATTGATTGGGATTTTATTTGTGACGGTTAAATACTTTCGTCAATTGACACTTCATTAGAGAAAAATCAAGACCTTGATCCTACGATACACACGAAGCTAGAGTTTGAGTATATCTAAAGAAGTTTGAAACTTGGACGAGAATGAAGACAACATAAAAGTTTTAAATTTAATAAATAATATGCAGACTTTTTCCAATGGCCATAAAGTAGTTACGTCAAAATTGGGAGTTTTTGCGTTAAAGATACATTCATAGAAAGCATGCTATTTTCTTCGTATCTGAGTTTGATCTAGAGCATGTAGGAGTACATGGTCGTGAAATTCTATAACAGTTTGGTCGCGAAACATGTAAATTACTTGAAGACAACCCCAGTAATAAACAAGTTACCTAAGTATGACATTATATCGTATTGTCATCTGAGAGTGCCTTGAGTGTGTAATTATTCACGACGATCATTCGCGTCTACCGTAGATGATGAATGATTTAGGTATTTCTGTATGCCAAGTCACTTCCTAAAGTACTTTAACTGCACCGGAGTCTTTAAAATAGGAGACAGGCGCGTACTCATTTTCGTGTGGTAAGCTTACACTCCAACTACTGTGACCTGACCAGTTTGTGTGACTTATTGTGACCATTCAAAACTCATTAACATCCTGCCTTTACAAGAAAACCTACAAATTTGACGACTTTTTCGACAAGAAAATTATGATTGATGATCATGTTGTTGTTCTCCTCCAATTTCTTTGACATCTCCTTGTAACTTCTTGAATGCGAACAAATAACACAAGCAATTAAGCACAATAATAAACATAATTCATAGGATATATGCATACATGATCATACAGATGCAAAGCTACTTCGTTGAAAAGTAAAGATGATCTTGCTCACGCATTGTTAACTTTCTTCAATACATTTGGCTGAACTATTATGCCATAAGACTGCTACATCATCGTTAACAGCCATACAATACGTGCGCTGCTCCACTACATTGTGTGACGAAGGCGATCATTCAATCTTGCTCAGTTTTTCATCTTCTAATTTTAAAAAGTTCTTCGTCAATGTTGATTGAAAGAAATTGGGGCTAAGGATATACATACATATTATATTCACCGTCATGAGTAATATAATATCCTTAGTGTTAGTTTTCGTTGCTGTCAAAGACAAAATTTAACATCATAGCACATCAACAAAACAGCAACATTCATAAAATGTGTTCTATGATACATTTTTCAAAAGTGAATAACAAGAAGGAATATGTATGTAACAATTGTATATGGACAGTTTTAAAAGATAATAAATAGTTGCTCAGCTAAAAATGAAGAATAGCACACGTGACACAAAAGAATTCAAATCACATCTGTCCAACACTTAGCATTGTAATCTAACATAGCTTACAAAAATAAGAGCAACTGCTTCTGCTGCTGTAGTCAACCGTACTACATAGATATTTGGTATTTTGTGCTAAACGGTTGTGGCTTTTGTGGTGTTGTGGCCGTGGCACTTTTAGAAGCCCTCCTTTTTAAAAAATAAAAATAAAAGAATTTCATAAACAGACCTCCTCTTTTATTTATTGCCTTAATTGACACAGCAAGGAGCAAACGTTTGCCATCATTCATGATAATAATAATTTTTAACAAAACAGCGGAACGGACACATTTGCCCAACAATGGGGAAAATGTTGACATTACACCAATGGTACAGTAGTGGCACTTACGCTAGAATTTTATTGTTCCGGTTCAACCCTAAAAACGACGATCAACCAAAAAATGAACAATGCACAATGCAATGTTGCTCTCAATGTCACTCCGACTAACTAAAGGAGATGGTGTATACTGTGCAATTTACTTTCAGAAATAAACACATGCATATAGACGATAAATTTTGTCGTTCACAATGGATCGTTCCACATTATATATTCCTTGAATCTCAATGCGACCATGATATTTCTGGTTTTGACAAAAAACACTCAACATTCGTAACATCAATAGCAACAGCATAGGTAATGGCTGTATAGGACATGGCGTTTTCTGATACTACAACGATATTAGCAATTTTACCAACAATAACAAAATGTACCAACGGCCAGGCCATATAGTCACCGCATCACAACCGATCAAAGAGTACCCTGCCTCCTCCTGGTTAGTAATCCTTGATGCAGAACATAATCTACAGGAGTCCTCCTTGCTCTTCTCTTCTCAAACGGTTTGTAAAACATCCCTGAACAAATCCCCCATTAATTTTTACATTACCAAAGTACACATGATAAAAACTCTGTGCTGGCGTCTCTCCCTTATCCAATGAAAAGTTTTGAATTTGACAACGTTACTTATCACGTTACATTGTGTATTCACGATGCTAAAAGTTCAGTTCGACACTGTTTCTAAACTGTATCACGACAATATTAAAAAATTCCCAACAGGCCATATATGTACCTATGTAGATCGTTATATCAATAAGTAACAGAAAGTACATGGAAGAGCATTTCATGCAAACTATCAAATATGAAATTGAAAAGAAATTTTACAAAAAAATATCATCCAGTATTATCATTACAAAACTTATCAGGAGAACCAATGTAAATGTACCATTTTATTATTAAAGTGGCATGTACAAAGCTTATTCTCACCCCCTTTGAATTAAAAATACACACAGATCCATAATTCTCTCTCTCTCATCTTTCTTTCTCTGGCGAAAGAATAACAGCAAAAGCTGTACAGAGAATCCTTAGTGAGTGGACTTGTAACTGTTAGAAGCAGGCGTAAAAATCGGGACGACCCCTGCAGTGATTTTAGCTTAGCATCCCAACCAGAAAGCACGAAATGATAATAACTCACACCGAAGCAAAACTCAACGAAAAAAGAGGCATTTTTTATATTGTGAATTAGAAATCATAATGTATAATGATGATGATAATGGACAAGAAAAGAAATAACCAGAAATAGCAACGTCAGCAGCAGTAGCACCGCGCACCGTGGAATCAGAAACTGCGGCAGAGAGACGATGATGGTGTGGCAGTAATAATAACAAAAAGTACTTAAAACCAGTGTTACACTATTGGAAAAACTAATGCCACTTCTTTTTCATCTCCAGGTTGGGGGTAATATAAATTACCATACGGGATGCTGATGATGATCATGTTTATTATGATAGAAACTGCAATTCTGAAAACCAACCTCGTTTTAATAATAAAATGTGTGACAATAATAAAAAAGAGCAGCGGTGGTAGTTTTTTAATCTCCTTTCTTGCATTATGCCCATTTCGTATACACCATGAACTGATCACTCACCAGTGCAGTGTGGTGTAAAAGGTAATATAAGAGGGTGTAATGGACAAGGTGGTATAACATGCAAAAGTGATATAATAATCACGGCATACCATAAAACCTTTTCCGCTTTTCATTCTCTTCTGTTAAGTACCCTGTATTTAAAAATCACTGAATGTAATGCAAAAGAAAGCGTGAATATAACAAGGCGAGTTACACAAATTCTAGCAACGTCATATCTTTGTAGCACCATTCATTACCATTGAATTTTAAGCACTTGAAGTTTTTTAGGGATTTAACCATGTTTTGTTGTATAGTCAGTGGATATACTTGCTTGTTTTTATCATTTTTACTAGCGTAAATAAATAGTAGTCGTGTTCGGGTTTTTGGTTTGCTTTTCCCAATGAAAGAAGAAAGGGTGAGAAAAATGATGTTTAATACACAATTTTCATGCAGTTTCAAAGGGGCTTATAGGATGTTGATGTTACAAAAATGTCGATGCGGTATGCAGCAAAAAAATCACTACGAATTAAATAGCGATTCTCTTTTTCACTGTTTTTAAGAATCCATGTTGACATTTTGAAACAAGATGTTAATACTGAGCGAAAATCCTTATAATTTACAGTACCTGCTGTTTGAATAAAATATTTATAACTTCCTATACAAATAGCTATGCAAACCGTTATTGGACATTCATCGTCATCCACAAAAGAGACTATTAACAATACATTTTTGTGCCTTAGTCGTTGGGGTCACTGTGTACATTTCATACGCTTTGCAAACATTTGTATTTTAATAGAAAAATATCCGTTACATATAATTGCATAATAACTATATTTTCTTTTACTTCTAGCAACAGCTGCAATGTTCTAACTTGATAATAACTTGAGAAAGAAAAGCACTCGTACGTTTTAGATGTTTCGTTGTGTTGAACCCAATAAGTTGAACATTGCATTGGTTGGGAGATAATTTGTATCTACAAACCCAGGATGACGACGATGATAATCACGATCCGAAGAATAAGAATAAAAGCAAATAGTTAGCTTTTCGGATTTTCCGTCTGCAAATGCTTGAAACTTCCACATTTTCCTTTTTGCTGAATAATATAAGCCACTTGAGGAAACATCATAATCGTACCATATGAGCATACATAACCGCATTTTACCTACTATTTCCCCAATTTACAAAGGTATTGACTATCATATCATCAGCTTGCTTGTTAGATAATAACTATAACTGATGAAAGTTTATGGTTATGAGCAATGATAATAATTGGTAAAGAAATGGGAGGATACTCATCGTCATTACGTACAACATGCCGTGATTTTTATGCTTTTTTTCTATTGATGCTATTTGTTATTTATTTATTTCACAGAAACACACGCATGCACGGTGTAAAACCAATAATTTCCACCTTCTCCGCAGCAAAAACTACACAATACGGTAGTGTACCAAACCATCTCTTATCTTCCCAAACAACGCAAAAACATTGATTGAATCACCTCCTCCTCCTCATCATTTTTCTACAAAACGGATATCGTGTCTGATAAAGAGCAGCAGCAACAAACGTAGAGCAAAAGACGTAAAAAAGGAGGAGGAGGCGGTTGGTTGGACTAACTACTATATACACAATAAAAAGCACCTATTACATCCTCGTTAGCGTGCTCAGACATGTCAATAAAGCTTGTTATTCTTTTCAATAGAAAAGTCTACACATCATATTTTCATTTCTTTTCCTCAACAATAATGCGAGTGTGTGTGTGCAATCCCTTTCTTGTCTGTTTGCTGTGTGGAGAGGTATATTTACACAAATAATAACTTAACTGTCTGCTGCTGCTGTTTTGGCTTTGATTTATCACTACTTATCTTTGTTTTCTCAGGACATTAAAAACCATCTTTTCGTTTTTCTCTATGTGTGCAATTTATCCTGTGTGAAGGTAAGTAAACTTCATAAAATCAACTTGCACGGACAGTGGGTTTAATTTTGAACAATGTAAGAGGTAATTCTGAGTAATATCACAAGACATGGAGTACAACAAAATATGCGATGAAGGACTGACTAGCTGCGTTAACTCCACCATTTTATAATAGTCCTTCCTCCTCCAAAGAATTTTTAGTCTCGTCATCATCGTCTCAGTGTCATTATTCCTAGCTGTTTCTAAATACAAAGTTTACAATAAATATAGTGTTTTCAAAACGATGATGATAGAGTGTGAAAAAGAGGAAAAAATCTATTTGATGTTTTAGTTTGCTATGAACAGTGATGATCAAATGGATGAGAAAAAAGTAGACGAAGAATGTGTTTAGCAGTAAGAAAATGTGTATGTTTATTGATGGGCCTAACATGAGCTTATTTCAGACGCAGACCTTGCAAAGATTTAACACAACATCCTATACATTTTATTTCATGTATATTTCTTGAAAATGCATTAATAATTTTAGCACGGGAAAATGAACACAATGCTAGTGGCTACCTGATATCTTATAGTAGTGTAATTTTTTATCATGCATTTATTCCGTGTAACTTTGACACATTCTTATTATTATTATCATCATCAATCCCATATTATTATTAAGTCACGTAATTTTCTTGTAACTAGTTTGAACTTGAAGGACTGCAGTGCAAAATACGTATTATGATGAGAGGTGCAACATTTACCATTGAAATCAAAATGTATTTTTTCCGTTCGAGGTCAACCTCTCTTTTTCCTTTTTTTACATCGTTCTTTTCTTTATGCAAGTGTATCATTTATATGCATGTAATTAAGAAATTCGCAAGAACGAAAATAATATTCAGGCGAGTATATACCTAGTCCTTTGTACATGTGGATCATCACAGTCACAATTATCATCATGATACTATTCATTGTGGAGCATTAAATTCTGTTTGACGATCATTAAATTATTCCTTGTGTAATGTTGTTTGTTTGTCTTTGTTTTCTTGTGTAGATAACTCCCTTCTCAGGGCTAAAATTAAAGAAGGGAGGTTTGGTTTGCTTTAGACTGGGAAAAATGAAATCTTCTAATTATACTGTTGGTGATCACTGTTCCATTCCTTAATTGTAAAGTGCAAGCTCAAACAAAATCATATCATTACGTTTATCCCAACACCATCCTCGCATGCGCAGTGCAGCATATTGCTATACTGATGGTGTATGATCATCCCATTAAATACACACTTTTATCTTCTTTGGCATAGCACAATGTGTCTACTGCCATTTGCGAATTGAGTGAGTTTATGAAGTCATTTAAAAATGATTACATGATATGCAAGGAAGGGCTAACGATACAATGGATTTATGAACGAGGTAAATTACTGAATTAAAAGGCTTGTACACATTCAACGCATGAGAACTAATGGTTATAGTTCCTTGCTATTTGATGGAAGAGCTAGGCATGCATTTTGTTGATTAAGACACTTTATCATAGGCTACGAGGCTGTGTAGGTAGGTAGCAGACGATATAATAATTATAAGTGCCCATACCGGTGTATTAAATGAAATCATAGAGGAAAGGAATACGGAAAGAGACAATGACAGACAAGAGCAATTTAAATGAATGTCATCTGAACGGAATAGCTGGTCTAGAAAAGCAATGCAGCAGTACTTGTGGGGACTGACATTTCTAACATCAACTTTAAAGCCACCTACCTAAATATGTAAAGACCCGAAAAGGATCAAGCGTCAAAAAGTAAAACGTGTCGCCGTCTTTTGGATGATCCTGAAAAGTAGTCCATGAAACCGCAACAGCATCATGGGATCGTTTTCCTTGGTGTCTCCATGCCTGGATAAAACGGAAAAGAGAGCAAAAGTAAACTATCTGGCTGAAATGAAAGGGATCATTGTCATTATTAGTAATAACAGCAAGAGTCGATGTTGTAACAATTGTAGGAGCAGTGGTAGTATCTATCTTGGTGACGAGCACCAAGTAAGCACCCTTTCCATGTAACATCCATGTATTCTTTGCTAGTACTACTCTGGTGGTAGATGGATGTCTTTGTCTGTGTAAAATTGTGTGTGCTCTTGCTCTTCTTCTCCGTTTTTGTGTTTCTTCGGAGACATCGATCCGAGCATGAGCGTTAAATAGGGCCCAGGAGAGCTCTTCACATTTTCTGTGTAAACACAACGAACAGGAAAACGGAAGGAGAACAAAAAAAAGAGAGAAAAAGTAGAGAGTTGAGTTTGCTTTGCTTGCTTTTCTTCCTTTTTTGCTACTACGCTGTTGAGTCTACGGAGTTTCTTCCTCGTCTTCATTTTCTATAACAAACGAATCGAATTGAAGTGTTTGCTACTCATCTGCTCATTCGTTCATTTCGTGTGGGAGTCAAATGTGTAGTATGTGTGTAGTAATGTTCTACAGCGAGTTCAAGCCACATTTACACACGTTATTATTACCGTTGTTATGATTAGAGGCTGAAAAACCAAGTGGCATTTTCAAAGAATAATATAAGGATAATATATATGTATACCAAGTATCTACATTTTGTCTGCTCCGCTCGCTCTTTCTTTCACTCTCTCTCTTCTCTCTCTCGTTCTTTTGCTATTCACAATCAAAAATGTACGCGCACACATTCATACATGGATCGTGATTAAATGAATGAAAATAAAAGAGGGGAAAATAAAACATGAAAGAAGCGAAAAACGAAGCTTACACAAAAACTTTAATTACATTCGGAGCAGAGAAAAGGTGGAGCTCAAACAATTTAGTATACATATCCATAAAAGTGAGAAATACTGCTTGCTCCTCTTCTTCCCAAAGTCGGGAAAATAAAGGGAAAAATGTAATAATGAGAGAGAGAAAAAACTAAACTACCAGAAGAAAAAAGGCATTGAATTGAAAAAAAAAACGGTGTGGACAGATGAATGGAATACTAGAGAGCTTATTTTTGCTCTCCTGCTCAGGCATATAATCATAGTCTAGAAATAGACTCAAAATCATTATCACCACTATATACCACAACGAGAACAAACACACTTTATATTTGTTTGTAGAGGGATATTATTTTGGCGCAAACACTGCCAACATCATTATACTATCACAATCACAAAAAATGTTCTTTAAACTTGCACTGTCCTCCTCTTGGTGTTATATATGTGGAGTGGACCCTTCGCACAACTAACACATTCTTACTGTTATAGCCAGCAAAAACGTCACAAGAACTTAACGCACATATTGCATGAGTTTTCCCAATAATAAAAATGTAAGAGGACAACAGACAACAAACAGTTAAAAAGAGCTCGCATACCATCAAATTCCTTGTAAGATTACTCTACTGAAAAGACATGTGTATTATTATATTACGGAGGTTGGTTGGATGGAGAGAGGAGAGGAGAAGAGTGAAAGGAGAAACTACACACATAAAATACAGAAGTTGGTTGCAAGTGTGAATACGATGTGTACATGCTCTCAACCATCTTTTTCCTAAACAAGCCGAAAAAAGTCAAACTGCCTATTATTTTTATTTTTATCATGAATTAAAATGGACATGGAAAAAATGTGGCTCTTTGTGTGCTCTCCTTCTAATTTCACTGCTATAAAAGTACCCCTTCAGCAACAATAGGATTTTAAAGACTTTTTTGGGCTTTAGATGGTCGTCTGTGAATTCTACTCTGCTTTTGGAACTAAAAATGCCCTTTTCTTTTGCTGTTATATTCCGTTGTTTTTAATAATAGCAGAATACAGGAAGCATGAAAACATAAAAATGGGTGCTGATAAATATTATAATGATGATTATGTCCTTTATATATTCCTCACTGTGTACTTTTGAGTAAAAACATGAAACTTACTTTAATTTTAGTGGCGGTGGTACTTACATCGCGCATAATTTCCTGGTGAGTATAAAACATAAAATAATATGTGCATACAAACAATAGTTTTTTCTCTCTTTTTGTAATGGCACTCGTTATAATTACACAAGATTATGAACTTGCAAACAGGCAATATTTTTAATTAGTACATTTGGATGGAGATGAGAAGAAAGGAAGCGCCAAAGTAGTAGCGTGGTGCAAAGTGCACTGGTACTAAAATGGAGACGCAATATTAGGAGAAAAACGTATACCAACTTTTAATTTATTTCTAAAGAATGTGTGTATTATGTATGTATACCTAAATGGAAACTTCACATTAGCTGAAAAAAGGATAAAACGACTTTATATTTCCTGTTTTAAACAAAAAATTGTATTAGCTGATGCGGGGATGACGAACTATGAGCCACTATACGGTCGATAAATTAAAAGGGAAAATTAGATATGAAATAATAACGATATTTTGCTCATTTCACTGTCAATATGAGTCATGTGAACATTAGCGAGTTCATAACAAAGATAAAAGCAAAAACCGTTTTCAGGTAGGTACAAATTATAAGTAAACTGCGTCATAATAAATGAACTTAGACTCACGTAAAAGTTTAATTGGTTTCTCCGTTTTATCTTGTTATTAAAAACATTGCATCAGCAGCAATTTTGCCATGTATGTCCGTACTTTGAACCTAAGAATGGCAAAAATAATTTATCACAGAATATTTTGTAGGATCTGCGTATTTTGAGTATCTTCTCCTATCCATACACAAAGGTATGCGCGCACCAACTTTACACGCCGTGAAATAATGCTAATCTTTTAAAATGGATTCAGAATGCATTCTGTTGTGAGAACAATTCTCCATAACTCCATAACTAAAAGGATTTTCCTGCACAAGCAAACAGGGTTGAATTGTTCAAAATATTGTGATATTACTTGTTATACAGTTATAACAGGATTTAAATAAAAAGCACAAGTAAAGTGGCACAGGGAAAGAATCTTTTTATATGACATCTGAAATTCATAGTCGTAAATAGTAAGTTCATTTTGAGGCATCTATTTCGAATTTTACAAACATATCTCTTCCAGAAAATTTGGCTTGGTTCAATGCATGCGAACAGAAATTCTGTAAAAACTGTAAGCTGCATGGCATGATCATTTTGTCTCACTTGCTGTTTTAACTTTGTAAATCGTTTGTTGTTCATGTTGTTATTGTTGTGAAATACGAGTTACGCAGAGTATATTACTACTACTGGTTCTATAATGTGTATATGCTTGTATTTTCGGCATTAAGCGATGAGAAAGGATTTACTATATAAAATCGGATTCATCTTTTAAGTCTATTTTATTAATGGAAAAGTGCTCAAGCGGAAAATCTCTTTTATAAACGAACGGCGAGCTTAGGTACATTGGCGCATCGTATTTGCGCTCAGTAAGGAGCACTGCATGCGTTGTGGACATGTTTTTGTTGTTTTCCCTCGTTATTGCCATTGCCGGGTAAAAGAAAGAAATCCAAGAAAACACCAGTCAACTTGAGTTATTTAGCAACACAAAAATAATTCTAATCTATGTGCTCCAGTTTAGGGTAGAATTATCCACTGTATATTCACGTTGTAGTGTTCAATTTAAGAAAAAGAATGAACTGAAACTAGGGACTAAAAGTACTTACTTTTTCTTAAAACTACGCTTTTAACTCTTTTTCATATTTTGAATTAAAAATAACTTTTACAATTTCACATCTGGAAGAAAGTAAACTGGAACATTTAAAATGGTAAAGTAACTTGTTTATAGTTCATCCTTAATCATACATGTTTAAATGGCTATAAGTGTATTGAATAAAAGTAGGAGGTATAAACAAATATTCTAATGCATATGCAATACAACACGATAATAACAAGCCATGTGAAATAATACTTTGAAAACCAATCATAAATACGTCGCTGGAAATAGTTGGCACAACCTGTTATCTGGTATATGCACACATAGTATTACGTCTTATCACCAGGATCATGGGCCAAAATGCCATTAGTTCTCATAGGTATGCACAAATGTCGTGAAGAATACATATTGTTCCAATACCTTCTCGCCTACCCCGCATTATGAAGGTTGAGTGAAAGTTAAGTTGTCTTTTACAGAATAGCTACAAATAGCTACAGCTACCTGCATTGGACGAGGTTAGTTCATATCGGTTGCAGACGCACAGACAAACAGAATTACTACTATTGTTGAAAATGATTTCGGCTTGGTAATAAATGAGCAATCATATGATTAGTATGAGGCAGGCAAACAGCACAGTCGTTTTTACCGTGACACATGTTTGCATGTATGACACAACTACACTTCTTCCCTTTGGAAATGGTACATGCATATTATTATTATAACATGCGTTTAAACCAAAAAGAGAAAACAAAGTGTATGTATCTAGTTTGATGAGACTGACGATGACGACGGGGAAAGCGGATAAATCAATTTGAAGCCCTTCTCACTCTCATGCACTGCCACTGCATGCTGACTCAAAAGTTCTCCTTTCCCATAATATCTCATTTGTGTGTAATGCACTCATTCAATGGTGAATTGGGGTATTATTGTGTGTCGATCTGCATTTAATCAAGACAGACACAAAAGAGGAGTGTTTACACTACCCACCCTCCATGAATTTTTCATGACATCTAAGCTGCCATACATTAGCTCTTTAAGTTGCATCATATTTCTCACGCAGCAGCCCAGTTTGCTGTTGTTGTATGTAGAATGCAAGCATGATAATACGTGTGATTCTGAAAGCCATGACGGGAAAAGAGAAAATGTTCTCTAACTTGTTGTTGGAGACAAGACGACATCACATATTACGGAAGGGAGAAGTGCATTATTTTTATTTTTTACAGCGAAATTAAGTGGGAACTGATGTATGGATAACACAAGAGAATGCAAGGAAAAGTTACCACCTTCTCTTGTACCTTATCTTTTATGTTTTTTAGTTATGCACTTGGTTCAAGTTAGAACTAAAAGTGCTTCTGTTTATTCATTATTAGAAAATGTTTGCCGTCCGGAAAATATGCGTTTTTCCTGATGAGGAGGAAAAGAAAGGACGGGAAGTAATAAAAGAAGAATGACGCGATGTTGTAGATTCACGATTCATTTGACAGCTAAACTAATCGTTGCAGTTCTAGGCTTCGCTTACATAGGTATCTAATTGATACTTGCTACTGTGAAACTGAAACGTACACGACGAAAACAAGTTCATGTCATAATAATAAAAGTAAAAATGTCTGAGAAAATGGAAACAATGCATAATCTCACAATGCCCCACCTACGTAGCACATCTTGGAACACAAAATAATATAATTTCTTATCCTACGTATTGTGCCGACTTCGATTTCTAAATTAACGCCAAATTACACATGACGATGGGCTAACTGTGCATTAAAATAAAAACTAAAGTTTGTTCAAAAGTTTGTGTGCAAATCAAATAATTGGAATTTGTCCCAATTTCCCATAAAAACACGCAGCCGTGTCACGTCAAAAGATTCATTCATAATAGGTTAATAATTAAAACGGAATATAAACACGTTTCAAAAATGAGGTTCCACTAACTTTAAAAAGTTACATAAGTATAGGAGGAATACCCGTCTCCAGTATTACGAGTTAAGTAAACTGCTCAAGTCTTCTCGTTACAGTCCTCAATTTTCATGTCCCCTTTGCTGCTCTGCATTCTTGCATCATGAATTGGATGTCTGTAAAAGTGGCGCATCGTAAAATGATACAGCCTTCACCACCTCTCCACCAAGTTGCCAACTTGCTGCGTAAGGAATGAACTCTGGGGTTCCGACGGTACAGATCATTATCCAACAGATCTCCATTTACATCCATTTCATACCAATGCTTACCTTTCTAACAAACTTCTTTGTTACCATTCTCATTCTTTCTAAAGCATCCTTCTTAAACTAAACCATAAACTAACGAAAATTGCTTTAAAAACCACAAAAACAACAAAATTCCGTGAGTAAAATTACAGAAAAGTAAATACCTAAGTACGTTATGACAATGCCCCAATTGGAACGAACTCCTCATCATCTCCTAAACTATGTAGAAGGTAACCACAATCATCGTCATTCAACATCACATACAACATCACCGAAATATCAAATCCCTGTCCATACAACAATTGACATTGTTGTAATTTTAATTAGCAGTTTTACATTGTTAGTTCTGTTACGATTTCACAGCTTGTTTACTTTCATTCCATTTCATAGGCTGCCCATAATTTTAACCATTTATGATGCGGCTGATGAAAGCTACTGGATAGACAAAGTAAGGTTTGTAAAGACGCGTTTTGCCCCTGAGGCGAGAGCATAGAAATGAGTTGCTCGGCGCTGCTACACTCATTCATGCACTCTGCCATGTGTTTGCATGCTACTACGATCCCACTTTGTTTACATGCTTTGAGCATCAGAAAACATGTTTTTAAATGCAGTTAGTTAATAAATTACTACTACAGATAAAAATATGCATATTTTTTAGTTTAAAAATTTTTTTAACCTCTGACATTTGTTTCATCAATATTGTAGTTGTACGGTTTACTCCTGTCTGTTGAAGTGTTGAGGCAGTCTATCTACTATCCTGTTGTAGTAAAAAGTGTTTTGTTTTGTGTTTGTTTAAAAGTGTTTGATTGAACCTTGACATTCGATTAGCTAATTGAATCGGTACTAATCCGGAATAGGAAATGGCAAAGACCAAAAAGAAGAATAAGGGGGGAGGTGGCACTAACAAGAAGAAAGGAAAGGCAGGGAAGATGAGAGGTTTTAAACCTGCAGGTCCTCATGGAGGAGGAGGAGGTGGTGGTCTACAAGCAGGGACCAAAGTTGAAAATCCTTTTGAAATTCGGATGAACCGGAGTAAACATGATAACTTGGGGCGGAGAGGGAGGCATGAGAAGGGAGTTCCTGGAATATCTCGAAGTAAGGCCATCGAGAAGGTAAGTCAAAGTCAAAATGAAAACTAATTGAGAGGAAATTAAAAATGTAGATAGTTGCTGGTGGACGAAATATTATAATATCTATTACATTAACTTGCGTGTGTATTTGTTATTTACAGCGCAGAGAAACATTACTTAAGGAATACAAAATTCGAAACAAGAGCAGCATATTGGTGGACAAACGTATCGGGGAGAAAATTAAGAATATGTCTGAAGAGGAGAAAATAATTCGGCGAAGCGTAGTTGAAAAGCAAAGGCAATATAAGCAGGTTATTACCGTTAAACTATGTTTACTTTCATGTGTTATATGATCCACGAAATTCAATACGCTATAATTCAATGTATGTGTATCTCTTTGCAGAAATCCATTTTTAACTTGCCGAGCACTGATGAAATTTTAACTCACAAAGGGCAAGTGCTCATGGATGTTGATCGTTACGAAGACCCAAGAGATCTGTCTGATTCTGAAGATGAGCGATTAAATGGTATGTTTAATCAGACGAAATATAATGTATTCATGATGTATTATTACTTATTAATTATCTTGAAATCTTGTCCTTTTTTCATTTGCAATTTTATGTTTGAATAGAGGAATTTGTCAGCGACGCCCACTTTGCGGGAGACTTTTTAAAAGTGAAATCAAAACCCGTTGACGAAGTAGATGAGGATGATGGGAAAAGTCGTGGCGACATTATTGCAGAGCTTATTCTGAATTCCAAAAAGCGGAAAATGGAAAAGGCCAAGGAAGCCGATGAAAACTATGAATTGGTAACAAAGCTGGACCAAGAGTTTAAGACCCCAGATTTCCGTAACCTCCTGAATTTTGTCAAGAAAGATAGCGCCGAAAGCAAAGAGATTGTCCCTCCGAAGAAAGAAGATTATGATAAGATAGTCAGGGAGCTCCACTTCGAGGCGAAAACTGGACAAGCCGCAAATAAATTAAAAACGGAAGAAGAAATCCAAGATGAAGAGTTACAGAAATTGCAAAAACTGGAGAAAGAGAGAATTCGTAGAATGCAGGCACAAGATCCAACTACTCCGCGGCATAGAAGCGCTGATGATCTGGGCGATGATGGGTATAAACAATGTGCAAAAAGCTGAAATTATTGTTATTTATGATTGCTATATTTATTCTATATTCCATGAATCATTGTTTTTGTATTATTTCTTAGTTTTGACATGACTGATGAAATCCCAACCTTATCTTACCAAGAGGATGGGCAACTGAACAAATTGAGTGAGGAAGAGGATGATGACGATAACTCTATAGAAGATGGAGAAGAATCAGAAGAGGCGGAAGAAGAAGAGGAATCGGAAGAAGATGACGAATACAGTGATCTAGAAAGTGAAAATGACGAATCATTAACAGAAAAGCAGTTGAAAAGTAAATCTTCTAAGACAAAGAAGAGTGAAAGTGCAATTAACGTAGCCGAGAATGACGTTGTAATATTAGAAAATGATGACATTCCGTTCACACTTAGTTTGCCAAAATCATATGAAAATTTTGTTAAACTACTTAGAAAGTATCAAGCTTTGATAAGGGACGATGAAAAATGTGTGGTACGGTTCAAGGTTGTTGTAGAAAGACTTGTGAAGTATAGTCTACTCGCTGATAAAAGTCGATTGCCGGATTTGTTCGTTTATCTTTTACGGCTGATTATTGAAGGAGTTGAAACTTCTATGTCAATTAGCGAAAATATTGAGAAAATCATAGACTTATCAACTGCAAGTCTTCATTCTGTTCTGCTTACGAATCCCACAAAGTGTGTAGCCATGATGGAAGCGGACATCATTCAAGGTCTTCTTAAGGCACCTGCTAACGAAAAGTCCAAAAATCTGCTCTTGCCAAAGGTTATTTTCTAATTTATTATTATATATATCAACTTGCAATATGTGACTATCTTTTATTGTATTTATATTTGTATTTCTAATATTCCAGATTGCGTTCTATAAAATCTGTTCCAAGTTGTTTTGTGTCACGGACTTTTGCCACAGAGTATTATCACCCATCAAAGTCGACATGTTGAGCATAATCAATTCGTATAATATAGGCAACTACCTGGATCTTTTGAAGGTTCTTGAATTGTCGGATATTATGCACGAAGTAAGAAAAACTACAATTCAACGTAAATGTTAACTTAGTAATTGTTACGTAGTCACTTTTTCAACTTCAATTCTATTAATTTCATAATCATTTCATTGCTAGATATCTAACGAATCAAAACGGTACTGCCCAGAGGTAGTGAAACTTCTTGTGGATATTTTGGATGCTGTCTCACTTCCTCCGGAGAAGTTGAGATTTAAAAGGCGACGCTTTGAATTTTTAAGAAATAAAGCCGTAGAAAAGTATGCTTGATTATTGTCCTACAAGATTTGTTAATTCATAGACTATATTAATGTCAATAGTTGGTCTAATCTGCTAAATATTTCCGATTTTATTTTACAGTGACCTTTCCAACTGGGACGACAAGGCTGTACTGTTAGAAGTTGGAAATGAAGACCCAACCTGTGGTCAAGTGAAATCCCTGCTCTTACGAGTGTTTGACTTAGCTAACAATATTATTCAGGCTTTACACCGGACGAAAGCTTTTAATAATTTAATTTTTATGGTGATAAAAACGGAACACCAAGTTATATGCATGAATTGGAAAGATAGGAGCTTCCACGAAGTGCTTTTCTCTAAAAAACTCGCCAGCGATTGCATCTTGCCCTCTGGTAATGCCGTAGATGATGAGGTCCCTAGCGCTTCAATTGACCGGCCCAAAATGTTGAAGCTATATGAACCTATGATAGAAGAAAAGTAAGTACATCATCGTTTCTAATTTGTAATTAGATTTTGTATAACGTAATTACTTGCAAAATTGTAATAATTTTAACATTTTAATGTTTGAATTTCGATAGCTTTGACGGAAACAAAAAGAGAAAGCAAAAACGCAAAGGTATGACACAAGAGGAAGCTCGTCTCAGTCACAAGGTCAAAAAGGAAATGAAGAGTGCTGCACGGGAAATTCTCAAAGACAACGCGTTCTTGGCCAAGCAACAACTTAAGGAACAAGCCCAAAAGTAAGATCCTTTACAGCTTCAGGTTTACACTTGATCAAAACAGAATTTTTAAGTTTATGCTTTAATATATATTTTACATTCATTTATTTAGGGATGCTGAGAGAAGTAGAAAAGTCAAGGAATTGCTTGGCAGTCTTTCCAATCAAGAGGGAGATTACAGGAGATTAAAAAGACAAAAGGAGTAAAATATTGCTTGTGTTGTCAACATTAAAAGTTTAAAAAATATTTAAGATGCGCTGAAATAAACGATTTATTTGATGCAAGTGAAAAGTCTTTTCAAAACCTTTGGACTTTTTAAATAGTAAGCATTGTTAGTTATAAATGTAAGCATACAGACAGATAACTTATAAATAAAAGTCATTCCCTACTCACTATAAGTGCACAACGCTTGGGATTTATGTATTGATTAGTCATATATTTTTTATTGCACCGGCATATAAATAATTATTGTTATCAATTATTGCATTCCTTTTATGACTATATTGATTTAATTTTCTTGCATAAGATCGTGTCTACACGCACGTGTCTAGTCTATGTCAATTTAGTACTTCAATCCGCTTTCAACGTTATTGAAACGAGAATGGTGTAAAGCCTGAGAGGTAACAGAGAACTCCAAAAGCCTCGAATCCATAAACAGTAGGTTAAATTGTATGCTATTTAAAAATTTTGAAATCGTACGTTACTAATCGTTAATTTAATATACAAGACCAACCGCTTATTATACATGATGCAGTTTGGCGAAAACAGAATTTGCAAAGGTCAAATCGTTTAGGCATGAGAGCATAAAATGCACAACGAATGGAAGTGGTAAAAGTAAAACCGGAAGCTCCGAAGTTACTTCAAATCTATTATGTGTCGCATGATTGACATGTTGTCATTTACAATTTTTGAAATTGTACAGTTTTTGATGGTTACCGAATTACAGACTGTCAACCGAGGCTGAAAATTCGTCCGGAGGGAGGTGTTCACCTTTAGTATACCTACCTATGTGTTAAATGGTCAAGTGGTTTCGGTCTGCTACTCACAGGCAGGCAGAATTGTAATCGCTTTACTACCGCCTTATCATATACACGTTTTCGGTAGTTCATAAATAGAATAGGAAGCAAGAAGATCACCAGAAAGAAAATCATAAAAGGTTTACCTTTCAGTCTAGACTAGACTGCCTGTCAAAGGCAATAGTTTCCAATGCGTTGCAATGCAAAAATCAAAGTGATGCGTATGTATTCGTAAATGTGCATCACAGTTTCTATATTTACTGGTACGCTACGCATCAGAGCGGTGTGTCAGTGTGTGTACTTGTATGAGAAATAATCCATATTAAATAATATGATATTATGAGTAATCATTTATAGTAGAAAACAAAACAGTTCCTGAATAATATGCGTATGTTAAAATTTTGTGACATAACAAACATGATCATTTTCATCTATTATCTTTGTATGTAGGTATGCCTGCATTCAACATTGTCAATGCCGAGGTACCAATATTAAAGATGAAAAATGATGAAGAAAGATGAACCACATATTATAATACATATATTATTATTTTTATAACTGTTTATTACTAGGTATATTTATTATGACACACAGGAATCTGACATGGATAGGTATAAACATAAACGCTCGCCGGGTATAAAGATGCAAATTTTACACAGTGTTGCATAAGATGTGCACATACAATATAAAATAATATAAAAATATCTTTTTGATTCCTATTCCTATTATTATAATGAATGTGTCTGTATGGTACTCTGTAACTATACAGAACGAGTAGTACATGATATGTGTTGAATTATATTGGCTTAGTATTCATAGGGTTAAGTAAAGGAGAGACCCAAAGGTGAGAATAGACATTCGTCTTGTGAGTAACCTGTCTTGGTGAGCGAGTGCTCGAGCGGTGGTGATAAATAGCCAAGTATACTTAAGCACAAGCACAGGGAGATCATTCTTTTCTGCAAAATAACAATACATGCGCGCATACTTGCATACAGTAAAAATTCTTTGTCCAGCATCAGTATCACATTGACTCCCACACCGGCAACATGTCATTTTTTACAGACTATATAAAAATAGTAGCAAATAATATTCTTCCCATAATCACTTTAGTTTTAGTGTTCAATTACTGATTTAATTTAAATGTTGTTATTATCATGAACTCATACTAATATTAAATGTAAATAAGGGGGAAATGAAATAGAACGTATAGCGGTTCACCATGCATTTCCGTGTGGATTAAAATCAAGCTATAATAACTAGTCAATAACTAGTGATAGTGACAGTGACCGACATTTGTAACATTGACCGATGCATGGAATGCATACATACCTATATGCTCACCTATTCAGAAGAACTTCACGTTAAGTGTGTTCTAGTCAACATTGATCTATTGCTCTTATCAAAGAACTAAGATTAGAGCAAAAAAAACTTTCGCATACGTTCAAATTTAATAAGGAAAGGATAGCAGTCCGCCATCAGGATAATTGAACAATGGCAGGTGGGTATGCACATAGTTTTGCACCCATCACTCATATCCCGTTCGTGCAAAGACATTGGAACTATTATTATAAATACAAATGTTTATTATTTCATTTCATTTATGTTTTCATGTAAAAAGTGGAGTCAAGGAGGAAGACATTTATTATAAATGAAAATGATGAGCTTTTTATGGAATGGAATGCACTTTTTGATAACGCAAAGGAGATTACGGCAGATTCCTCACTACCTACAGTAGTGTGGAAGGTCTGTAAATTTTTTTGCAACGAAGGAAACCCTTTGGTGCTTGCGTATATCTTGATGAACATCAATGGAGAAGAGAGTTGGACTATAGCATGCATTCCTTTAGTAATAAATTTATGTGCATCTGCCATTATTGGTTACTATTTATGCAAGTAAGTGTAAACCAGATTGAGCACAGTGATGTTTTTTTAGAAAACTGCAAATAATTATGTACTGGTGATCTATTTAAAAAGGGAAAAGAGCGAAGTGTGTCGGTTCAACCAAGGCGAAAATTGGAAATCATGGACGGTTGCCGTTTTATTGAAAACATTTTCATTAATGTTTGACTGGACAAATGAATGTTCACGAGAAAATAAGCGAACCAAAAAAATACATATAATCGAACACAACCTCTTCAGAGACACAGAATCCGGTCCTTGGAAAATAAAAAAGTATGTCCGATTAGCAGATAGCATGGGGACATTTCTTAGGACAATCCTAATTTATAAATAACATTCGCAACATTATAACATGATCTTTTTATTTTCAGGACAGCTTTTCTTGAACTGACAAAGTTTTTTAGTAGTCATTTGCGCTATTTACGAGAAGATATTCTGCTGACAACATTGAGAAGTTTTCCGCTTGCAATGTTGGTCATATATAAGATTGCCGACCGTGAAAACATGGCTATGCATTTGTGTCAAGTTACTGACTGTAAGTTTGCCTCCTGTGTATGTGCTGTTAATTGTTAATTAAGCAGATTTGATTTGAATGATAACAATGGAATGACGAGCTTAACGAACTTTAACATACATTTTGTTTTCCTATATACTAGTTTTGAAATTCGGCTATGTGATTTGGGTGACTGGAAAGTCTAGCTACTTGATTAAATTGTTTCAAGAAGCCGAGAGAAAGTACGTTGCCACTGTTCAGTTGCAGGGAGCCGCATGGGCAAAAGATACTCCTGAGGATTGTTCAGTTGACATTGCCGTACTTCACCACTACAAGCTAACACAAAAATTTCAAAACAAATTTGTCTATTGGGGCATGTGGACATTGGATATTATAGTTAATTTTACTCTAATGGGTACGTACCTATTTCACTTACCTATTTATATTAAATTGGGTTAACAACATTTTTTGTAGGTACATATTTTAAAAATATATGACAGCTAAGGTAATATGCATTTTGTTCTTTTTTATATGCAGTTGCGAGATTTCTTGCAGCCTCCTTGTGCATGCTTATCGGTGGCCCTTTTGGATGTTTTGTGTGGTATGTCAGCGTGATGATCGTAAATTTTTGGCTGTTGGATATGCACTATGTGTTTGGCTACAAGATGGTAAAACTGCATAGCACCTTCTATAATCCACCAACTGGATATTCCAAGAAAGGCCACAAATTGATAGACAGACTCATGTCAACGATATCATACAACTACGGATATTCCAGACAAGGACTCCACGGAGTATTTAGATGGAAATTTGTTTTAACTTTTCCGGCTGTCATAATATTTTACTTAATTACTGTCTTCAATAAGGGAACTGTTCATTTGTCTCTGCCGACCGAGAGAAACACCAAGTTCAACGCTAACATATCGCTAATACTACACCATGTCCTACTAACCAATGTTACCACCATTGTCGAAAAAACAGATTTTCAATGTTCCATAGGCTCCAATTCGTATTTAAACTATATTTCTGACAACGAAAGTACGAGTATTGTAAAATGTATTCAGGAAGGTTTAAGGTCTAACCCTGTAAATATCATAGATTATTTAGGAGGCATAACTGCCAGTGTATACGCTGTTGTGATACTTTGGGCTATAGGTCTCTTACTTGAGTTGCTCCAAAAATGTTTGCAACAACTACAGGGAATCGATTTAGATAGATTTGAAGTTTTTCCATTTCTTGATGCGACTGACTGTTATAGGAGCTTAATTAAAGGTGTTTTGAGTAAAGCTGATATTCACCAAGAAATGGTTAGGCAAGATCACTTAAATGAAAATAATGATGACACAGACCGGGTGCAAGAACTAGAAGCGGAAAGATTAACTGACCAAGATCAAGAAGTAGTGTTTACAGAAAGTTTAACCTGGAAGTTGATGGCGTTGACTGTATTAGACCCGGAGCAATTTTACACAGTTTGGTCTGGGTTCAAATATGATCAGTGGTTATCCAACAATAGCATCATTAGAAATATTGTTGATACTACAGACGAACTGGATGAAATGACATTAGACAACTTAATTGCTGAGGCAGTTCAACATATAACGAGCTTGATAAGTTGTGATCATCCACTAGAGACCAAAGAAAGTGTGATACATCCTGATGCTAGTGATAATAATCTTATTTCAAGTGTTTTTAGACGCATAACGCAAGAATCAATTGGTTTGCCTCCGGACTTAAAACGAACAAATTTCAAACTTTTTATTAAATTTTGTGTTCTTCTTAATGAAAGACTGACCACAATGAGTTCATTCCGCATCGAGCGCACCTTTGAAATGCTGAAGATCAGTATCAGTAAAAGCTATGAAAATGATGACGATGACTCTCAATATGTCACTATGTACAATATTATGCATTAGGATTACAAAGTCTGAAAGTTGCGCTGTATTCTATACCTAATTCAATTAATTTTACAGTGTATCAATAATTATAGACTTGGTTAATTTTTAAGCCTTCAATGCATCCATGCATTTATGAACATAATATGATAATTAAATAATGACCAATAATTTATATCCTCCATACCTATATGTGTACGCTTGCATGTACATTTAATCTTTAAATAATATTATTATTGCGTTACTTGTAAATTCATTTAAAGTTATACAACAAAATAAGTAAACAGTGATGTGAAAATAAAATCTTTTACTTCGATGGATATATTATTTATGTAGAAAAGTGTCTTTATTTCTGTTTTACATTTAAGAAATCTTTTGCACTGTCACATTACAAACACACAACTCTGGAATCTTTTAACAAATCACCTTTACCTACTTTACCTACTTTACTTTTTACTCGTTCCATGACCTGGCCTGCGAAACTCCAGGGAACCTACGACACGACAGTTAAAAATTAACAGTCCACATGCTTCATATATTGATATCATCTATTTAAAAGGACACATGTCAGGTTAAAATTGGTGCATAAGTGCATACCAATTTGCCCTACTAAATTATTTATTGCACAACACTCGAAAGCCAAAACATTATTTCTATCCAACAAAGTCTTTAGTATTCCCTCCGCAATACTCCGCATCCTGTACGGTCGGTTGGTATAATGGAACTAACTACTCAACTCCCAATTAAGACCGTGGTAATGTAATCATCACAACACGATTAATAGGTAAATAATTTGACGTGAAAAATTATTTGATAAGATAAGCTTTATCAAATTGAACTTTCCCTCAATTAATATTAATTAGAAATTACATGCATGCTTAAACGTAAAAATGGATTTGGATAGTTCTGCATGATGGCTAATCTGTAATAAATGTGCAAATCTTGACAAAGTCCCTGAACACTTTCGTTTGATTGACCTCATCATTGACTTAACGCAGTAACTGAAAGTAGCAAAGCTATAAATTTGAATTATGTACTTTATAACATTAACATTCACAAGTTTGATTTGTGTGCTTTTTAAATTATTTTTCACTCTTTGTTGACCTGTAATGAAACTTCTTTATGAGAAATGAACTCGTTCGGAACCGTGATTAGTGCCTTTATCGCTATCAGGAAAGCTCCAAGCTCTCAGAAGACAAACAATGCAGCATTGTGCATGTATATTCATTCATCATAATGCGTATGTATTTGTTATTGCAGTTACACTCGTTATTTAATATTTTTGTAGATTTTGTTGTTGTTGAACAGTAATTGCTGGAAAGCGAAAAATTGCTTATGATAACATGAGGTGCCGCGTGCCAGGTATCCAATACCAATCCCACCTTGAAAAATCAATTGGCCATTTTCCAACTAACAATGCTAAAGATTAAAATACTATAGCACTAACCACCGTAACATATTTAGCATACAGCGCGTTCGCCACACCACCAAGTTATATTTCATTATCACGCTGGCGTCTGTGCGTCTGTGTTATAGCACAAAGATACTAAGCAAGACACAAGACCAATATCATGATCATCTTGTGTCCACAGGGAATCACAATAGAATCTCTCCCATCGCCAATGCAAGTTGAAGAACAAGATCATCATTATTATCATCACTCACAACACAAATTCGCACATGTGGCAAAGTTGCGTTGTAAAATCCTAATATTAATTTCTCACGTCATACATATCAAAATTGCTCTCGCTCTCAGGCTCATTGTTGTGTCCCTCTTTAAATTCAGTTTTTACAGACTACAAATTAATTGTTTTCTTAAACAGAGATTGATTTGAAAGTGTGAAAATGGGAGACTAATTCAAGAAATGATAAGACCTACATTAAAATAGAGCATCTCAATCAAAAACTCAAATGGCATGATCGCGTATGGAATATTATTGAAAGAGGTTTGAAATATTTTGCGTGTGAGCCCATTTTGTCAAAAAATTATGTAATTTGGGTTTTATGACGATAACTGCTACGGTTTGATTCTAATAACTACTAGAAATGAAGGTTCTTCTGGTTTTCCTGTCAAATAAATTTTAAACAGATAAAGGGAACAGAATTTACGGTAGATAATCTAAGTATAGTGAATAAGTTAGTTGCGTACAGAAGAGAAGTTGCGCCACGTTATATTTTTGTTTCCTGCATGGGAAGTTTGAGGTCGGTGGACATGCTTCATTGTTCTGTGATGATAATCACGCATATCCTAACACATTTAACCATCCAAAAAGATATCCGACAGCCGCAACTACTTCGACTTCACCACTAACTGATTGGCTCCTTTTTCTTCTTCTAAGGAAGAACTTGCCGTTACAAACTGTCGTTTTGTCAATGCTGTCGTTTTCGAAGGCAAAAAATCACTTTCAATTTTTTCTTTATGTTTGCTGTAGCTTACATTGAACTGCATTGCATGAGTTGCCATAATTAGGTTCTTCCGGATGGCTTGGTCACCACCATCAGTAAAGCAACCAAACCGCGTAAATAAAGCATGAAACCATTTCTGCTAAAATGCCTATGTAATAATGGTAAATGGCCCAACAATGATTGTTATAATAACACGAGGCACAGCTTTTGGAATTGACTTCTGGTTACAACAGGCTGAATTTGTCTTCATCAAAAAATAATATAGTATTTACTTAAGTAAGTAAAATAATCATCATAAGCATTTGCCTATGTGCCTAATGGATCTCTCGTTGAGTGAATTAATAGCGTGTAAAGATAACACCAGGTTGCATGATGATAAATGATGATTTTTATTGTATAAATGAGCTATATGTGCACTAAACAGTGAGGAGGAATCATTTATTTACGCTTTGTGAGTATGAGTACACTTACTGATAGATTTGACAAGCCGCCACCTTCGTTTTTCTTATAATATTTCTGTTGCAAAAGAGATTTTCGCATAAGATTGTACTTGATACTTCATAACTATTTACATGCAAAAACAATCTTTGCATTTGGATTCTTTTGATGGGATGGGTGGCCACTTACTTACACGCACAACAAAGACCTCGCAATGTCTTTGAAGCTTCCAATTTCATATTTCTTTTATGCAACATCTCTGTCGTGGCCCTGCTCTTTCTGCCAAGATATATAAATATAGACATGATGAAATGAGAACAAATCATTATTCTACTGAAAACTGTGGTGGATAGACGAGCAGATACAGTGCATATTCGAAAGGATTTCTTCAAAGTCCGGTTTTGTCCAGTTACCAGCGTTTATCCGCACACTCAGGTTTTCATAATGTATTCCGTGGTTGTTTTCAGTTGTTTGTTAGCAGTGGCTACAGCATTTCCCCAGGATCTCAAAGGCAAGTTACCTATTTCAGTTTATAATCTTAGATTTTACCCAGTTTTTTTACTTCAATTGATATGCATACGTTTCATTCGAAATAAAATGCAATTACTTTTGAATGCAGTTGTTCGACCAAATCATTATCTACAACAAGGTACCTTTGGCAAAGAGCAACATCTTCTTCCCAACAGTTTCTATACACCTGGACAACAGGTTGAAGCTGATTTGAGAAATGTCAACGTAGCTGCTGTTCCACAACAACAACAACAGGAAACTCTTGCGTTACAACAGCAGCAAGGTTCGGGTGTTGCTGCTAGTGAACAAGTTGCCCTTACATCATCATCCAGTGGAGAGTCTGTTCCAGATAGCTATGCAAATATTGGTGGTGCCAGTGGCCGTGTTGCTTCAGCACTTACAAATAACAATGAGTATGGAGAAAAGGTCCCACCAGCATTTTCCAGTCTGCAACAAGACAGCTATGCATACTATCATGGACACAGGGCTTAAACTCGCTTCATTCTATCGTCACAATTTATAGTATAAAATATTAAGACTATCCGTAATGATACTATACAGTATGTAGTAGTATACAATGAGTCCGGCCTTAAAGCAGTACTGTTTTAGGTCCCAATGTTTTCATATGGTGCATAGTCACTATTTTTAAAAGTCCGCACTAACTACCAGAGTCGGATAAAAACTATCCATCATCATCTATCGTAGAGCTAGAACCAAACCCTGTGAGTTTCCTGCTTTTGGTATGTACTGCAGTGAAATCTGACGAATTGTCTTCAGATGTAAGCATGGATTTATGAAAGGATTTTAAGTTTTGGAGACCTCTCCCTCATCTTGTCCTTTTAATCTGTAAAACGTTTTTATACAGTAATTAATTATTTAATAAAGCTATAACTTTCGAAAGGTGTATACGAATAAGTGAAACCTTCTACAGCTTTTCTACAGCTACAGTGAAACCGCATCTCTTAGAACTAACAAACGTTCCTCTTTTGCACAGGCAAAAAGAAAAAGATTGCTCTCACACACGACCACAGCAGGTTCATTGTGATGGCACGAGACAGCAGATACATATTTGAATGCATAATAGTCCCATGATGACAATGACCGTGTCCATCCAAGTATCCAAACCAGCATTTTTTGTCCATTATACTGATCTTGAAGGTCATGCAGTCATCAAATGTGCCACCTGCACCGACCAAATGAACACTTGATTTTAAATACCATTAAATTTTCAGCAACTCCTGGTCCTAGTCATTAAATTTTACATAATACTGCATTTAAGCAACATGAGCATATTTCCAGGGCTAGTATCGCATATAGAATTGCATTTACTTCATCAGCAACTATGCATTCAGCTATGTACAATGTGCGCGCGGCGTGGTTACTGGTCTTGCACGATATTATTCTGCATTCTCAAATTCCTTGTAGTCGACATCCTTTTATTTAGAAATCTCGACTCACGTTTTTCCACATCTCGTCACGGCCAATTTCCAGCAAGCGTCATCTTCAACATTTCTACCGCCTTTTTTCACTTCCATTGAGGATTAGCTATCCCGATGAAAAGCATTGTATTCAGCTATTTTGTAAAGCATAATACTATATACATACATCTCCATCAAAGATAATGGACTTGTTGAAGATTCCCATGCGTACACGTACACACATAAATATATACCTAGTTTTATGAGCAGCTCATCTCGTTCTGTGCAACGCAACACAACAGACATGTGTACTTCACATTCCATATTATCATTATTAACTACCGGAAGCATGAAATGCTTGAAAGGTAGTTATAGCGATTGATCTGTTTGTCTGTCTGTCCGTCTGTCTGTCTGTCTGTCTGTCTGTCTGTCTGTCCGTAAACACTCTATCTCCCCTCCACGTTGACCGATTTGGCTCAAATTTTGCATAGAGGTACCTTTCCCCAAGGGGACGTTCCCTATTGAATTTCAGCCATGTACCTCATCATTGACCGGAAATATGGGGGTCGGCGTCTTCGACCTGGTGGGGATGACCATGTCGTCAAAAACTTTTATTGTTTAAATCGATAGAGGAGTTCAAGACGATCATTTTTTGCCAAGGCACCATGGGTCAAATCGGTCACCTGGCGGTAGGGTGGGCCGCCAAAGTGTGGGTATCCCCAGTCGTCAAATTTTTTTATGCCGTAAATCGATCGGGATTATCAATTTGAACATCAAAAACGTATTGCAATGGTCAAATATGTATCCATATTTGCTATTTTTGCATTAATCACTCTTCCGGTAGTTATGTATTAAAGGTTACACCTTACTAGTTATTGCAGTTCTGTCCACGCTGCACAGCATTCACTTCTTCCCTAAATCCAAGTAAACTGGTGCAATATCCATCCATACATTTGTATATCTAACCAAACAATGCAATGTTCAGCATCAGCAAACAACGTTGGAAGAACGAAAGGCGTATAAAAGGGAAACGTTTGGCTGCATGGATAACAATGAGTCATAGTCACTCGCTATTACTGCTCCTCAATCTTAAGGAGAAGAACATGATTCACCATTGATGGAATTTAATACTGACTGGCGAGTTTGGCCTACTCTACTCTTGTCTACTCTTTGCTTGCAGATTTGCATCTATTGTATGTCAGGAAGAGCAATCCATTCATTCTTCTTAAAATATACCGAAACCGAAATTTGATGAAATCATGAGAGCCCAAAATTTCAGCATCAGAAAATGAAATTAATTATTGCACCAACAGGAAAGCATCTTGCATTGAAACGAAGGTGAACATACACGTTGAGCTTGACCAATATAAAGACTAATTCTAGAAAAACTGTTCGTCTAATAAAATGCCTATTTCCTCCGTCCTGTTACAACAACTGGTACATATAAATAATTGGTAAGAAAACAGCCAAGAGCAAAGCGACGTCCGTTTTCGTTTATTTTCTGTATGCTATTAGCAAACTTGTAACCCCATTTTTGCAGCCTCCATTTCTGTACATTCATTGTTGAAGTAGGAACGTGGCTGCCAACAACAATATTGTCCTGCGTAAACAAGCAATAGTGCATCACCTACATATTATTGCGTGTATATGCTCCTGTAATAAAACAGGTGGTGCAAGATATCAAAGTATCAGAAAATGCAGAAAAAAAGTAAAACCAAACGAGTGTTGTTACTACATGCTTGTAAATTCAATTTGGACATTTATCAACACAACACTCTCAACTGATTGCTGTTGCTACCATTTGTTAAATGAACCACCATCATGATTACAAGTAGCACATCTGCAGGAGATGAGGATGTGCTACTGCAAAACAAACTGTTATGTTAAACGATGATGATGAAAAAGAACAACAACTTGTTTTGTTTTCGTTTTTCTTGTATGTTAAATTGAAGGAGATTCTCCGTTGCCCCTTCAAATTATATGGCAAAAACATTAAGCAGGATAGCAGAAAATGCATAAGAAATTGCAGAAAAGAAGTAGTATATCCCTGAACCGAAGCCCCTGATTTGTATTTTTTTGCTTTCGTTGCATTGGTCATGTCAAAGTAAAAAATGCTGATGATATATAAGCTGTAATCCTATCATTTTCCATGTAATCGCATGTACATACGTAATATTATTATGTATACGCATTTTTTGCATTTTCTTACTGTGCACGCACCAGTACCAGTGTAGTGTATCATATATCATCATTTTGTTCATCAACGCCAGAAACAGGAGCAGATTAGTTCTTATACAGCGCATCGTTATCTCTCACACGACGAATGTAGACCCATTACTTTTCAATGTGCCCCAGTAGTGAACAACGGAATGAGCTGGAATAAGCATTAACAACTTTGCCATCATCATCATCAGAGTTAGATGAGCCTTGCTGTGCAAGTATATCAAACAAATAGCACAAGACAAGCTACGCGGTGGTGATTCGAAAAGAGAGATAACGCAAAAACACAAGCCAGCAAGCTCCACGTACTTTGTCTTGCGAAGCAAAACGATCATGGCAAAAATTACTTGGAAAAATATCCTTTGAACCCAGACCAAGAGCTGCTCAGCAACTTGGCTATAATAATATGCTAGTAGCTGGTGGTAAAACAGGCATAAATGGTCTGGTTATTTGCTAGTGTAAAGATGTGTACGATTGCCACTAGCATCATTATTACATGCCATTTCTACATGGAAGTCATAAAAGGAAAAATGAACCGCTCACAGGCTCCACACACAATGAATAAGCTTTGCTTTGCCATTCCACCGCACCACCGCAGTAGTTTCGCTCATAAGAACTACTCGTATGCCCACATAAAAGCCTTTGTAGTGCACTCTAATAGCCAAGCAATTGTTTCCTCTCATATTACTCATGTAGTACAAAATGTGGAGAGGGTTCATAAAAAAGACGGGCATGTTGGCATGTTGCAGACGAGCTAGGATCTCACATAACCCGACTGCAGTATTTTACCAGAAAATGGGAAAATACACTTGTATCGCATCATTATAACTTCTGCTACGGCTGCTGTAATTGTAACTTGCTTCAGATTTACCCAAGCATCATCACCACATCGAACAAACACCATCAATTTCGTGCATACCAGCACTGTACAACGAAAGGCTTAATTTTGTAGATCTGCTCAATTCATGTCTACTGGTATGGCATGTGTGTGGTGATATTGTTGAGAAAATGATAAGAAAGAGAAAAAAGGGGCAACACAATACATTTGCGTTGTCAATGCACAAAAAACACTTTTTGCTGGTTTACAGCATCATTTGCAGCGTAATACCAACCAATGCATTGCCACGATATATACACGATATAAAATGATAAGTGTACAGTTGTACAGCTTGTAAGTACAACGTTGACTGATACCTACACAATTTGCTTTGCTTTACGACCAACAAGAGTCTCACGAGAGGAGCGAATAAGAAAAAACGTGAACGCGTACAAAATCAGAGCAGGAGCGAGTGAGTAGTGAGCACTGAGCGGAGCATAAAAGGTAAAAGAAAAGGTTTTGAGTCAGTTACATTGTTATGATGAGAGAGAGAGAGGAGAGAGATGCATTAAAACATATTGCATACGTGTAGTTTAGCACCATCAGTAACAACAACAGTAATACCTTTCGTTAAATGGCCAACAAGAAGAAATAGATGACGACGACGATGATGATGGTGAAGAATTTAGTTGGCGTCCACGACTACATCTACGCTTACAACAACTCTCTTCTGGTATTCATAATAATATTCATGCTCATCCATAATCTAGCATTGTTCGTTGCATGACTCGAGGTAGTAAACAAGATAGAAGCGTGTATAGGGCATCACTCTTAAGGTATGCCCGTCGCTCAGATTACAAGCGAACACAGGAGTGTATCGCAACTTTTATATGCGTACGTGTCTCTTTTGCTGATGATCAATGTATTTTTCCTCCTTGTTTGTACGTACCTAAACCTCTTAAAATTCCTTATGCTTGCAGTTGGAATATTATAAGGATCATGTTTTTCGGCCGAGAAAAAATAAGGAGCAACGGCTAAACTTTCTGTAGAGAGAGAGAGACTCTCTTGTTGTTGTGTGGATGGAGAGGTGATGTTGGCTTGTGTATAGGTACATATAAGAGCTCTATGTAAGCGGTCCGTATATCTGTAGAGTATTGCGCTGTATACGACAACGGACGGTCTGCGAGTACGCGTTTCAGTAAAAAGAAGTCGACTATTATGAATATTATGGTGAGGAGTCACTACTACTACTACTAGTGAGGAGAGAGAATAAGGCGATGCGCAATAAGTTGTTGTTGTGTGAAGAAGAAGGCCACCACGGAATATTGTAAAGAGACGAGAGAAGAAAAGGGTTGAGTAATCCTAATCTCTCCCGTGTACATTCCGACCAGGTTTGCTCAATGCATTTCTGTAATACATGAGCAAGGTATACGGTCTACTTTCTGGCTTCACCACCACCCGTGCTCACGATGGGTAGTTCCCTAGCTAAACTCCCATAAACCAAAAGCGTCATTCCCCTTACTCACGGCCGTTACAATAATTTTCCTCTTGCCTCTCTGCTGTGTACTAACGCGATATTATAGAAAGAACAGAGTGCGAGCGAGCGAGTATACGCGAGTGTATTTTACAATTATTATTCTACGTATTTTTTTTCCTACACACAGTAAAGCTGTAAGAGTGAGTAAGTAAACGCGCCAGAACCCCTCTTGGCGCCTTTTCGCACCACATTTCTCTGAAATTTGTCCGTGAAAATTTGCAAATTTTGTGCGTAATTTTGTGAGTTTGGTTGTGAAAAAAGTAGGGAAAGAGAGAGTGAAAATTTCTGCACAAGTGGGTGCTAAAATCGAGGAGATATTTTCGGGAAAAAGGTGAGAAAAATTTGATGGAAGATAGTGGCTCATCAATAGTTAAAAAAATATTTCTTATTGCTATTGCATTGCAGTAGTAGTAGTAGTGTGGTTGGTGGTAGTAGTACCAGCCATAAGAAATTTGTGCATTCACAATCTCAATCTGCATTCCGTGTAATAGTTGAGGTCCATATACGTTCCCTTTATTCTGCCATACTTGGTACAAGGTAGCAACAGCAGCAGCTGCTGTAGTAAAGGCTCGTAAGGAGAAACAAGTAGTTCAATCTACAACTTGTGTGTAGTAAAACCCACCACACTATTCATTCGAACAATATTGGTCCTTTTTTGATCATTCACATTTGTAGAGATTTTATCATCAAATTTGCTCGGATTTAACATTTAAAGAGCAAAAAATAATAGAGTGGTGAAAGTTTTGGACATTGGGAAAGTTTCTGGACAAAAAAATAGGTTTGGATTTGTGCAAATTTTTGGAAGGTGTATTTTATGTGGAAAATGTTATTTCGCGTGTTTTGAGCGTGTTGTTGTATGTGCATGTGGCTTGTCTCGTGGAGTGGAGGGAACAAGGAGCAAGCTGAGATTTTATTTTTTTATTTCGCTTGTTGGAAAGCAAAAAAATAGCATCAATGAATGTTTTTTTGTTTGTTTGCTTTGGTTCCAGATTTATTTGGGAGAAAGTTGATTGATTTGTATTACTGGGAGAAAGTTTACTGCTCGAGTGAGGAGTCGAAAAATTCAAGATGGATAAAAACATGAAGAAGGCGATCTTGAAAAATCGGGTGAAGTTGTTGAATTTGGATTATTTTGACCTGTCCGGTCCGCTGCTGGCGTCGGAAATTTTTCCCAGCAAGAAGCACAAGGAAATCAAGACGCAGGCGAATGACTCCAAGGCACGAGTTGATCTTTTGTTGGAATGGCTGGAGGATAGGTAAGAACATGAAAATTAAACCGACTACCTATCATTAAAATTGATTTCTCTAGGGCATCATTTTATTTCATCACAATTTTTAGTAAATAACGAAATTCAGGGTTGCATAAAGTGACCTTTAGAGGTATATTTAATGATTTGCACCATTTTAGTGACTATTGTTTATCGAAGCATTTTATTGATCCATTTTACTCAACAACTTTGAAGCGGTGATGAATTTTGCAATGTAAAAATTAAGCATTAAAATTATATTCCCTTTAACTCAGCTAATTTAATTTTTTATTGTACATTTCGATTCAATGTCAAATGATAGCAGGTCCCCATATTTATATACATAATGATTTGCCAACACAATGCATCTATTCTACATCGGTTAGTTTAGTACGCACAGACTTGTGTCTAAGCATTTTATTATCGTGGCCAACACATGTACAACTACTTGTGTGTAGTGGTTTCGCTCTATTCCCTATCTATACTCGTGTATGTGTACATGTGGAGCTGAGGATTTTGCCTCGCTCTTTCTTGATTTGCCGTCGATCTAGATGCTTTTCCCGTCATCATCCCGACCGGCTCATTATTAGCTGACTCTATAAAAATGAATGAATGAAAAGTAGTATTTTTGACATTACGAAAGTTTTGCACAAAAGTCTAAAAAATAGGAATGCATGTATGGAATTCAAAGGAAGATCTATGCTCATGCTAATAGCCGTTCCATACAAGCATATCAAGTATGTGCATAAGTTGATGAATTTAAAATGTTCTAATTAAATAAAATGTAAAGTTCCTGTTAAAATTGGATTTAAATTTGAAACAAAATTATATTTAAAACTCATAAAATAGTCTCCCATTTTCCGCAGTTGAATGTAGCTTATATATTGATGGCACGACAATTGTAATATTCACTAACAAGACAAACGCTTCAAACTGTAAATTTATGAATTATGATCATTTTTATTGCAGTGCACCAAAAGAAGCGTTCCCAATTTTCCTTAATGGAATCCGAAACTGCAAGGAATTGATTTTGGCCAAGAAAGTCAAACGTGAAGCTTCAGGGAAAGAAGACGGTCCGCCATCCGGAGGAAAGCCAAAACCATCAGGATCCACCATTCCATTGGATCAACTTTTGGCTGAAATAATTCCTTCGCTTCCAGCATCTCTCCCGGCAGTAGCAGCATCAGCAGCAGGAAAACCTAAAAAGCCAAGGGCTCCTAAAGCTAAGACCAATGTACCACCTCCTCCGGTTCCCATTAATGGATTGCCTTCCACTGGCCTGTTGCCCCCACCACCACCACCGGTTGTGAAGAAACGCAAAATCGAGGGAGGAGATGCAAAGCAAAAGCAGCCCAAGATAAAGCTTCCTAAGCCTAAACCAGCGGGTGCAGCAGCTCCAGGGGCTCCAGCTGCCAAGAGTGCCACCCCCAAGACACCAAAAGCAAAGAGTGCTGCAGCTAATAAACAAAATGGAACTCCGAAAACGGAAGCTGGTTCCAGGAGTAGCACTCCAAAGGCTTCTACTGCTGCGCTTGCAGCGGCTGCGGCAGCGGCCAAAGCTGCAGCTGCAGCCGCTATGGCTGCTGCTGCTACCCCAAGAGCAACTCGTAAGAGTTCCAGCAGTGACACCGTCCAAGGAAAAGCAGACGCCAAGACCAAAGCGGGTGGAAGGGCAGCTGCGGCAAAAAAAGGAAAACAGGATAAAAAGGATGCAGCAGCCGGTCCTGCTGGAGATGCATCACCGAAACGTAATGCGGCTGCAAAAGGGTCAAATCCGATGACCTTCAAAGAGGTAGATGATAAGCAACAGGATTTCAAAAACAAATTCAAGTTTACCAACAGCAATGCCGTGGCGAAAGTTGTTCACTTCAAAGATAAAAGCGACATCACATATCTTGGATGTCCCTTTTTGGTCAACAACAAAATGTGTGGCAAAAAGGTACTTTTTTGGAAATTGCAGATTATTTTATTTCCTCCTTTGCACTATCTAATGTCCTAACATTATATTTCATTTTTTTCTATTTTAGGTTGAACTAAAGAGCAAAGAATTCATTTGTGAAGCCAAGCACAAGAACCCTAATTGTCGCCAGATTCCCCGCCTTCTGGTATATTTAAAGATCCAATGAAACTAATACAAATTACGGACAATTTTGACTGCTAAATGATTTTCTTCATTGACGTATAATTGTATATCTACAGGTTACGTGCAATGATGGTACCGCTGATCTTGTCATCACTCTCATGAAGCAAAACGTTGAGATCTTCAGTGGCAAGTCAGAAAGCGACATTGAAAGTATGACCGTGGATGAGATCAAGGGAGTCTTGGATAAAACTGTGGGCAAGAAAATCAACGTTGAAGTTACTTCCGAGAAAGCCAAGAAGGTAAATGTGAGTTCTTGAATCAATTCGAGTGTGTTTTGTTGTACATTTGATTGAAGGATAAACAACTATTGTGTACTTGTATTTCAGCAAGGAGCAAAGAAAGGAGCCGCAGTGAAATGGAACAACGTTGCCACCATCATCGACGAGAGCGATGAGCCACCAAACAAGAAGAAGCGAAAAAATTAAATTCATAAAAATCTCTTTATGGATATCTCAAAATCATCCAAAACTTGTACATACAAAATAATCTTTGAAATTGTAATAGTAGATAGTAACGATAATTCTTAAAATATGTGGGGGATAACTAGGGTATCATCACATTGTTGAAGCGAAAGATTTATTATTCTGGGCTTAGTTAGTTTCATGGTTAGTTAGATACTAGTTTCATTTATCTGATACGTAAATATTATATCATTAAATAATACTACGAAACAAAGAATTTTGGCAATTTATGGATAGTTATTTTGTTTTTTGATTTGTTGACTAATAATTTTTAAAAAATGTCAATTCAATCAATAATAGTAGAGGTATATTATTGACTTAATACTATGGCCATTGTATTTATATTCACTATTTGTTAGCTTACTTTACTATTGTATCTATTAAATTGAAATGAATTTTAGATTTTTAACATGTTGGTTATAAAACTACTGCGTTCCTTCTCTGAATTTTTAAATATTGATAAGTGTATTTGGCCACTTCCAAAAAGGGTTTACTGGGAAATATAGTAATGTATGACAATGGTTATTTTTTAACCGCTTCTCTTAACCAACTGTATGGAGTGGATGAAGGTGAATAGTTCGATTAACAGCAACACAGTTGACAAAAAGGTAATTATCGAAATCATAGTAGCTTTTTATGCTGTCACAGAATTTACGTCATTACTTACCAAGTACCATTGTTGTCTTATGTAGCTGATATATATATATGCACACAAGCAGTTTAATGATGTATACAAATTACCTAGAACTTAACAATATTGTAACATCATTACAATGTATCTTAATGTATCATTTTTCAACATACCTAATATACATATAATAATATATATTTATAAAAAAAGAGAATATATATACACACAATAAAGTACGTATATCTATCAGATGAAACACACGAGAGAATAATTAATTAAAAAGTATATTACCTATATTATATTCATAACAGAAATAATATATTATGATTGAAATAATATTACCTTATGTTGTTGACCAAAATGATACAAAATACCTAATAAAAGAGTACTAAAAGATTTAATGCTTTCTGTTGCAAAGTTTCTGCTACGAGATGTCCTATATATATTTAGTTTGTACAGGATAAACAGAGTTTTAACACAAAGAGAAATTCATTCCTCTTTTTTGAATCAAAGTATAAAATATAAATCCTAGCAAGTGTAAAAATAAATACAAAGTAGAAAAATTAGTAAGTAAAAGAGTGAATGAGAGAGTGCATCATCATATGTGTGAGGCTATGGAAAATACTTATATGCTAACCAAAAAATGTAAGTGTAGCGTCTGCTATTAAAACATATACATAGTTAAGAATATGATTATGAACATTGAGAAAAAATGAAACATGGGTACTCTGATGAAAATGATGATGTGAAGGGAAAACGCACTGTCTTTCTATTGAATGTGTTATATGAAAAGATACAAAACCTTTTAAATTACCAACTGTTTATATAATGATTTAAGGAAAGTGTGACATCTTTAAAAAATGAATACATAGTTTTAGATGTAATATATGTAGTTTGAGAATAAAAAGTATATCATTGTTGTTTTACCATGAATAAAACATGTAATTATTTGTTTTAATATGTAAACTTTGGTTTCTTGGAATAAAGCCATATTATTATTGATTGCATAACATCTCAAAATTGGTTTACTCTTTAAAGGCGGCAAATGTATTATTTTGCCATGATTTATTAAGTCCATGATTTTTATCGCATGGTTTAAGACAAAAAAACTTTTGCAATTTCACAATATTCATCAACTTTAATAGTACTTTCGTAGTAGCTAAAACAGTAATAAATTTATCGAGTACAATAATATTATAATAATATACTAATTAATTACAAGATAATACTGGGTTACATTTTAAAAATTCATTTGTCGTAGAGTTGTTATACCGGACTTTATGAGATTTGTATAATTATTATTGCTACATGTATGTGTGAAGTATTGTCGTTACATCTTTTTGAAGCACTTCAGTAGTTCATTATTATTGTGTGCGCGCGTCGCATCATATCTTAGAAAAGCTGTACTCTAAAAAAATTCAACGGGTGGATCATACAAAAAGTGAGCTACGAAGGTGTATGCTGATATACAAGATAAGTATGTAAATACATATTTACGCAAAGAAAACTTGCTTTTTAAGATTCTAATGGAGGAGTACACCGTAATATTTACAATTTAGCTGCATCAATAAAATTGTGTAGGATAGGAACTTAATTACATTTTTTAAATCGAATGATCTTCTCTTATTGTCCTTGGTTCTCATTCAAACATTATTACTCGGCACAATTTAATATTTTATCCTAATTTCGTACTCTGCATTAGTTCACCTTAATGCGCTTGTCTTACAACTATGAACACTTACATGGAGAACTTCAGTTTACTACAGCAATATTAATAATAATAACCATAAATGAACAAGTTTACTTTTTCTTGAAAACCTTTTAATATTGTCAATTGACACCATCTACTAAAAGGCTACCTACGTCTACTAGTAAAATTCCATTTCTAAAAGCATTCCTAGTAGACATATATCATGTAAGTGTAAATAAGTCCCTTCCTTTCATTTTATGCCCCTTTACCTTCTCAGGCAAACAGTTCTATTTAAAAAACAGTATTGTGAATTCAGACTTTCAATTTAGCAATAATATTTCTCTTGCTTTGTAGTAATGTATAATTACCTATATAACATAAAAGGTAAACCTATTTCATAGTAATGCATATTTCATGCATTTAATTTTCTGTTACCTACAATATAGTAATTAATAATAATAATAATAATAAATGCAGTGCAAAATCTTAATATAGATACATTTGCTTTACCTTATCATATCATCATGAATGAGTATCTGACATGTTAGGTACTTGCTTTCCAATAGTTTGGACAGTTTCACATTTATTTACACTTTTACTTTACTCTTCAAATCAAATCATTCAAAACTGTCGTCTGGATTCCAAAGATTATAATATACACATCTATAAATTATATACGCATTCCTTTTTTTATTTCAGAGTATAAATTTGATGAAAGCAAATGAAAGCAAAACAAAATGTAATAATAATAACAAAGCACACAATTACTCATGATTGTGTGTGAATTATAAAAAATGTGTAAAAAGCCGTCTGCAACTATTTGCTCAATATTGGTAAATACATTGAGCAAAAGCAAAAAAAAATAACAAACATAAAATCTAATAATATTGCACGGTGTGTGCACTTAAAAAATTGTACATTACAATAATTATTATGCGTAATTGCTAAAAACCCGTCATTTCTTTACATACTTTCAGGCAAGCGAGACTGTCATCTACCACATAGGTTTATTGCTTTATAGTGTTTAATTTAAAAACATCAGTGTTTTATTTATTTTATATAATACGTATCATAGTTCTACTTTTCTTCACTATATTATCGTTTATGTACATGAGAAAATACATTAACCATGCTATGCAAATTCATATGCAATGCAAGAGAAAGGAGATTTTAAAACATTTGAAAAGTATACGCTTGTCTCCTATAGTTAAACCAGGTCAATTTACGGATTAAAGCATCCTTAATTTAATACAGCAACTACATAATTATATCAGTTCCAACATTCTCATTACTCTCAGCAGCTTTGGATCCTTCCCCGATGTACTGCGTGAATATAGACGAACACCACACGGACTGTTTCCTTTGTTGGTGAATGAAGCATTTGTTTCAACAGTAGCGAGGCTTTTTCTATGTGATGCTATTATGGGCCTATTATTAAAGGTATGGGCCTATTAAAATATTCTAAATCGCTTTTCATTCCTCTTCACTTTTCAAACAGGCCATCGTTTCTCTTAATTTCACCATCTTCTCTTATGGGAACAACCCGTTCTGTCCCGCCAGTCACCCAGTTCTATTCCCGTTCTTTCACAGGCTCTCGCGTAAGCTGTAAATACTTCGCAATGACATTTACGACCCACTGGACACTCGCACATGTCAAAAGTACACGATCTGCAAATAAAATAAAAACGCAAATAAGTATAGTGACAGTAGGCACAAAAGTTCTTGGGATGAATTAGTGATAATGATCTGAATCGCAATGTTCGCAATCACATCAACAACTGGCGTGGGTGGAAAAGAGAGATAATGCTGATGGTGCAGTACTTGAAAAAGAGATATAGATAGGCACTTACTTGAAGAATCGCTCCATTGGAACGGCTTTGTGACACGCTGAAAATACGCCTTGCTCATAAGAAGGAGTTCTGAGAGCATCACACATTTTCTCTGCTTTCACCCGCGCTCTCCAATTCCGCCTACACGTCGGTTCTGGTCCTTTCACTACATGATTCAGAAAGAAAAATACATAAAAGATATAGTCATGTCAGTAAATTTCTTCAAACTTCTCTGCGGGCCATTCAGAGGAATAGCCCATCGTAACACAGATTAACGAAACTCTGGAATTATTTACGTATATTATTGTCCTTGTTATATTATTTGTACCTTTCTCGGGCCTTGAGCAGGCTTTGAGCACGCTCCCAACTCTCCAACTCTGGCCAAATGCACTTGGGTGATTCACAGGTGCCCCCCTCCTTGTCACAAAGTCGTCCGTCTGTTCCCATTCAATGTATTTTGTTAAAACAGGTTTCATGGAAGTAATACATAGTAAAGTAGTTAATTCTGAAATGTTACCTTGTTTCCGTTAAAATTGCCACACAGGCCGCACAGCTTTCCCTTCAGTGCATGCGATGCGGTTATTTCAAGAAAGCTTATTCCATCCCATAATAATTTTACTCCCACGCCTGTTTCCACCGTGGCCATGTATCCATCTTGATAAATGCTCAAAGTTCCGTGGTTATACGGAAGAGCAACTCTCTTCCCATTCACTTTTATTCGCATCTTCTGACCCAGAGTTACTCGTCCTTCACGAACTTTCAGGGAAACAGTTCTATTTAAAGACAGTATTGTGAATTCAGACTTCCAGTTTAGCAATAATATTTCTTTTGCTTTGTGGTAATAATGTATATTATGTATATACCTAGTCCAAGAAAATGCTCGAGAATTGTATGCATCATTCCGAACTCTCACGGCAAAGGTACGATCTTTACAGTCGGAAGTCAACACATACTTGCAGGCACCCTGAAATGATACAAAAAACACAATATATACCTAAACTGTTTTATGTATTTTCATCACCGTTATTATTATGTATATGCACATGCATGTACATATACAGCCAAACAAAGTCAGAAAAGCCGAAAAATATATGAGCTGTCGAAACAAACAAGAAAGCGTCTATTTTTCATCTCTCAAGAATAAAATACCTACATAATGCACGAAACTTTTAGTATACAACTTTTAGTGTGCAAATAATATTCTGGAATAAAAACTTACTTGAAAGTTGAAAACACGACCATCAAAACTTCGGTAATGGGGATCGCCAAACACTGTGCAAACTCCATCCTCTGAAAAAAAGTGAAAAATAAGATATAAAGTACAAACCTGTTAATAGCTTGATGTATGATGCATTGCGTTTTATTGCAAAAAAGCAAAAAAATAGTTCATCTTCTTATAATGCTACATTTGAGGCGAATAAATCGACTGTAAGCAGCGACCGCAATAATGACATAGCTGGTGATTCCGCAAGAACGGATTATATGATGATGCAGAGGTGAAAAAGATAATAATAATAAGCAATTTACTTTGTCCCGTCTTATACCCACGGGGGACTACCGTGTTCTGACTGAACTGTCATAATAATATGAAAATTTCTTTGCCCAACCATGATTCCAAATTATTGCCCGAATTTTCACGCAATCAATAATTTGATTATGATGTCTAAACCCATGACCAAAAAAATCCTACAGCTCATTGAGAGACAGACAGACAAACATTATTAAATGCATACTTAAGTGACAAGTCAGCTACGTATGTAATACAGCTATTACAGCACACCAAAAAATCTGTGCATGATGATGAAGATGAAGTCTACCAGGATCGAGAGATGAGGAGAGGTCAGAAACCGCTTGACTTGGAAGAGATAAACGTACATCATCATGATCATTTCGTTCTTTCTCATAAGTCATCACATGATTAACTTTTCATGATACTATTATGGCAGGTTGAGCATCCAGACTAGACCAGTGTTTTTCTTTCCTGATCTACAGAAATCTCCCATAATGACATGATAACCGTCTGGATCTCTTTGTATCAATTTGCCCCTAGTGTAGTACCTACAACTAGCAGCTAGACATGCAAAATTAAATATTTTATCCAAGAAAAAGCCACAGCCAACTACAGTTTTATGACACCATATATGTGTACAATAGTAGAAGGATTCTGGTCTCGCCTCGTCTGCCGTACAAATTATTGTATTGACAAGCGGAAAGCATTTTAAAAAAATAAAAGCGTATTGCAGCAATAAATCTTCTTTTTAATGTTATTATCATTTTATATATTTTTTCTGCTATTCTTACCTCCCACACATTCTGGACAGCACTTGCCTGCTAGATACTTGAGTTTGTAACCCCAAGGACAAGGCAAATTCTTTGGACACATTTGTTCCGTACATCTAACTTTTCCCCAGTCACAGATGCAGCTTCTGCAACTGTTCACGTCCCATCGGTCTCCGTTCTGCATGGCATACAAAAAAGAGGAAAGCATAAATACAGTGAGTGAGTATTATGTATAAAAATATAATATGTTAAAAAGCCGCGAATAATAGTGTGTATACCTATGTAACGTCTGCATATTATTTTTTATGTATTTATGTATGGTACTTGAAGAAACCATGAAAAGATTTTGTGGTTTTTATGTAAATATTTGTCTTATAGATCATTAATTATTTTAGTCGGTTTTTACTGGACTTGAGTGGATTATCCCCTGAGCTGATAAATCTTTTCGCGAAGAAAAATACGCGTTTTTTACGCTACTCCACAAAACAGCATGGAAAGAAGACAGTGTTGAATAGAATCTCTTGGTAATGTTTTTTGCTAATGAATTCAAGTATACAGGACACCCATCGACTTATTCCATGTCATTTCGCATGTAATCGTTACTGTACTCTGTACTCTTGTTGTGATTGCCTTGGCGTGTTTGCTATAGTTGTTGGTAGTAAAGGGCTACATTGGAAAATGATGTACTACATATAAATGTACTTATCTCTCAACGTTACTAATTTTCTAAATTTCATATGACAGCTTTACATGTGCACTTAAACACGCACGCAAAAAATATGGCGATGATAGGAAAAAGACAAGGCAAACGATACCGCCACTTTTCTCATCTTCCTTGCCACTACAATTTCAACTGCCACTCCACACGTAAGGATTACTTGTTAAGAAAAAAAAGAACTTTTTGTTTCAATTTTGCAACTACATTCTTCATCACTTTGTTATATGGTACCACAAACAATGACGTGCTCTGCAAAACTTTGGTGTGATCTTCTGTTGTTGTTATGTTTTTGTCATGTTAAGAATGAAATCCGTAGTCAGACACTTACTTAAAGAGTCCAGAGTCTGTAATGCCAGATGTACAACAGAAGCAAATAAAAAGATTTGATGTCTCTTTATGTAACACAACTTATTCTTATTATTATTTTTATTACATGCTCTTACTAATAGGAAGGATGATTTTTTTTGCAAAAAAGAAATTCTTTTGGTATCTTTTATAGCTCTTTATACTCAAAACAAGAAATAAAGTATTCACTTGACTTTTTAAACTTTAAAAATGGTATGAGCAAATACGTTTAAGTCTAGTGGTTGTGTATTTACTTACTGCTATTGCTGGGTGATGCGACCCCACTTCTCAGAGTCTGCCTTGCAAACGAAACCTATTTTATATGGTGCTCAACGTTTTGTTTTGGGTAATCCATCTTTCCGAAGCTACTACACTGCTATCTACTGCTTCTTCTGTCTTGTCTTAATATTTTTTTTTACAAATGCGGAAAGCTTAAGAAGAGCAGTTGATTTATGACTATCCCTTGTACTTCACTTTTCCAAAAAACATTATCATAACATTGCAAAAAGGGTGAAAAACTTTTTAAGAAAAAAAAAGCGAAAGAACTCTTTTTTGGTAGCATAAACATGAAACATGAATTGGATCAATTGGATGCATGCGTATTTTTCTAAGCGATAAGTACTGACTGAAGTGCAGAGATATATATTGTTGTGGATTGTGGGATAATAGCATAGGCCATGCCAGATGCAGAAAAAGCAAGATCTCAAAACGCAGTGGTGTTGCAGAGTCTAGGAAAAAACTATCGTCAGACTGTTCTATCTCATCTCATTGCAAAAAATAAGCAAGAAAATACAGATATATTATTTTTTGTTGTTGTTCGCTTGAAAACGAGACGGTGATGATTAGTTCGATGAAATATTTGACCGAGCGATGAAAGAAATGTTGTCGTATATAAGTACATACTAATCTCTGTTGCTTTTCGCATAAAACTGTACAGTTATGCGTACGTAGTCTGTTCTCGCGAACCGTTATTATTATGTTATTGTTAGCCTTTTTTCTCTGAAAAACCAAGATGATCAACTCGAATATTATTACCTTGTAAATGGCATCTTTCCACAAGCACTGCGCTCTCGGCGAGACCGGCTCTGGCTCAACACATTTGGGACAACACGCGCCAGGTAGGTAAGTCTGGTGTGCTGGTTCGCACTCCAGAGGTGGACAAGAAAGTCGATCGCAGACGGCGGTGTTGTCGAAACAAGTGCAATTTGTGCAAGTATCTAACCGGAAAGTTGTCCCGGTGGGATACGCTTTATCGCCCAACAGGCACACCTTCTTCGGCACGTATCTCGTTCTATTTCCGTTGCATCGCGGACAACATTCACCCTTTTCCAGGTATGTAGCTGACGCCGGACAAGCGAGCACTGGGCAAGCATGTTTTGTGCACGTGAGAGAGCCACGATTACATTTGCACCTGACACAGGGGTCATCCGGGAGAATGGCTTCCTCCCCGTGTTGGTATTCTCTTCCATTTACGCTGCAACTGTCACATGTTGGACAGCACTGGCCGGGCTTGGGTGGCACGGGATGTGTGCATGGGGTATAACAATGAATCTGAGATCTGGTCAGTACTCCGGCTGTGCATGTGGTTTTCGTGCAGTCTTGAACTGTTTCAGTTCCACTTGGATACGTTTGATTGCCCACCTTGCATCCTGAGAAAAGTAAAATTATAACATGATTATTATCGTTATCTTGTTTGATTTATCCAGCTCGTGTAATTAATTAATGCCTAAACTAGACCATTTAAAATGATTAATTGGTCTACATGAAATCTAAGGTTTTTATTTCTTGCGTAAATCTTTAAATTTATGTTTGTCGTAAGTAATTTGTTCATATTTGCATAATAGTAGAGTAAAATGAAACGATTAAGAAACTTGCTATTTATAAACTTCCTCGAGCTCTCGCTTGACTCAATACATTTGTGATTTTCTCTTGAAAATAACAAAATCATCACTCATTTCATCTCATTTATCTTGACTTTCTAATGTCTTTTCAGTTTCTGTTGATTATATAGTAGGTAATCGTTGACACGTATATCATTTGCCCAAATCTAGCACTATATATTTACATCATAATTATTATAATGGTTGGTGATCTTCTGGACTCTTTTCTGATGGTGTGGCTGGTCATTGGCATGAAAATGACAACACGCGCGTGTAATTTGTACCACTTTTTTGCTCAAATGAACGGCTCAAATTGATGAAAAAACCACCAATCAGTAAAACTTTGCGTTGTTTATCGTATGAACTACGTACGCTCTTTCACTAAAAAGGGTGTGGTAATGTGGTATATTGTTTTTGAAGTTGGAATCTGGGTGATATGTAAATTTTATAAAATGCGGCGAGAAATAGGAAAAGAAGTTAAAGTAATTAAAATTTTTCTCTTTATTATTCACTATTACCATTTATCTGTTCACCAAGCGAGATATCATAATGGCCCTACAGTACATACAGCTGGTTATGAGGAATGTACTACTTAAATGTGGTCAATTTACAAAGTATCAGATGATAATTGGCAGTGCCCCTAAGCACATTAGGTGACCCCGTTGTATACGTCGTCAGTCTTTATGTGTGATTTCTCAATCTATTTATTTTTCAATTTGCCCTATGACTGCTGCTGCTTGTAAGATGACGATGGTGACTCTTTGGCTGTAAGGCACATTAACGTACCTAAATAACTCTGCCGACAAAATAATAAATGGATGAGCTGGCATTGAAAAATAGAAACGATTTTCTGAAATGGAAAAAATATATGTATTATGTATAACATTGCCAATAATTACTACATTTGTGTCAGAGTATCATTGATGTTCAAGTATATGTGTATGGTGGTGTTCTTTGTCGATAAGATGAAGAGATGAAGAGAGAGATGAGTCGTTGAAAGTTATACAGCCTAGTTTGAAATATGTACACTATACTGCTCTTTTGTTAGAGAAGCCATAAAAATCACGACAAAAAATCTTGAGGGTTATTCAAAATCGCAATAAAAGTTCAACGAGATGGTCCATGGCGAAAAACTTTCATGTGATGAAGACATGATGATGATATGTATGTCGTTGACAAAATGTCTACCCCGACCAGTATGAAAATTGCGTCAAAACAGTTTTTATATTACACAAGGTTCTGAGATGAGGAATGCAAGATGTCAGAAAAGGCAAATATGTATCCGAAAAAGAATGTACATCGTACGTTCACACTTCAGAAAAATGCGACCAAACCAACAGCAAATTTTTTGAAATTCCTTCATTCTACAATTCTACGACTGATTACAACCAGTTTTATTGCCAGTTGTTTTTGCGTAGGTATGGTAAGATACCTCTCCAACTGACATTCCTTGTATAACTGCCAGTTTACCTTCCGAGTCAATGAGGCACACATAATGCACTTGTGCTATGAGACCACATACTACATAAGTTGCATACGGCTAAACCCAAACTGTTCCTCTTATTCGTCATAAATCGGTGTTGAATTATGTTGCGAAGAAAGCAAGATTCGCTACCTGTTAAAATACAAATATCCTTATTTACTTTTAAGTAATAATCATTGAGTCTTTACCTTTGCAAACTTCACAACATCCTTCCTTCTGGCCTGAAACGATGAGGAAACATCCTTGAAGACTTGGACACTGTTGCTTTTCACACTCCACTCGTCCTCCCTGTAAAAATATAAAAATATATTACAATTTTTTAAATCCACTTTTTTCTTTTTACGTACCTACATAATATCTAAAGGTATATATATATCTAAGTAAATTATAGTATCAATATAGTGCAATTTTGCTTTTACTTTTTGGTTATTTTGTTTTCGACTTTTGACACTATGAAATCTCAAAATTTGCTAACATAATACAGAACAGCAGACTTGATGCTGCTAAAACAGGTATTTTTTGCACGGTTGTGGAAAATTCCACGGAATGCTGTTCTCAATACGGTATATCATGTCACATTACTCTTCTATCCTTTTACTTCGACTGAGCTTCTGTCAAATTTATCACGGCCCTCTTGTGACAGACAATGCTGGAAACTAGTTTTTACTCCTAACGTGTGACTATTGTGCGATTGTATGAATACATTATGTGCAAAATATTAGTGGAAACGATATTCAAAAAGGATTTTCTGCAATAATTTATGAAGTAAATGTATGTGTATGCATGTATATAAAAACCGTTGAATTGTCTCAGTATCCGGGTTCCATTTCGATGTTCTTAAAAATACAGGTGATGTTCTTTTAATTTACAACCCTTTTCGTAACTGTTTTTGTCCAAATATGTCTCAAGTTCAGCCAGGAGTACATGTATATATTTTGCTCCCTTTATGTAAATACTAAAAATATGTGATAGGAGAAAAGCCGATGATGCTGATAATTTAATGTGCGGACGTCAGCCGACTGACTGACACCAAAATAGTTTTTAGCATGAATAGTAATTTTGACTGATAATTTCATAGAAAAAGACATAATGTACACACAAAAAAATCTGGGAAAATTTGTAGCGTTGTTTATTGTGGTAAAGAATTTGGCAGAAAAAATGCACATGTAGCACGGGAAAATGATGCTTGCATGCACACCAGCCGTGGCCACACGACAGTACTATTGTCAGCCACGTCCATAATATTATCGTTTACACACAGCTTATTTACATAAAACCGTCTGTCTTCTCTCGTCGTTGTCCCAGACCGGATCTACTCGCTCTCTTCTCTCGTCGTAGTATTCACGTAACTAATTTGCACTTGATTTTGGTAATGCATAATTAAACATGTACGCTCGACGACGTGCTTGCTTCTACTTAACTATTACGATATTATTATGGGCTAGGCACTGCATACTACTTTATAGTGTTAAAAACCTAATAATCCAAAGTGTGGTGAAGGTAATAGGTTTTACTGTATATGTACTCACATTATGTAGATATTAATGTTATGGAATCATTATCATTTTTGATGGGATGATGTTGTCGTGTGTGTGCAGCTCGTCGCACGTCCGTAATTTAAAATTTTTAATTCATTTCATTTGCAATCAAGTAAAAAGACGTGGAACATGTTTCCAGCTATGTTTACATTCTGAAGGACACACAAATTCCATTAATTATCTGCCATTACAAGCATACTACATATACAGTAAAAAACTGGAAAAATGCACATCCCAAAAGAACAATAATAAAGCGTAGCAGGTAGTAGTAGATACATATTTTAAACTTTGTTAGCAATTGTAGTTATTTTACAGGGTTTTAACCCGTGTCCTCACACTTTGGACTTAACTGGCAACAGGGGAAAACCTTCCAAGGACAATCCTCACAATTAAATACCACTTCTCACACAGGAGATGAGATGCGAGAGAAGATGAAAAAAAAATCATTCTTTTCCAGGATCTGAAATTCAGATCCTGGAAAACTTACCCATGCTGTGTTTGAATCAAAGTACAACGAGGTCGTAACCACAAGAATCAGAAAGAAGCGGAAACACAAAACCATGTTTGCAGTAGAGTGTTAAATAAGAACACAAATTATAATTCTTTTCAAACGTCACTGCACAATCACCATTTCAGTGGCACTAACTGTGTACGCTTTGTGATAAATTTCAATTTTATTGTACATGGATGTTGTTTTCTTGTACGATAAATGTTCCGCTTTGCAAGAATATTAAATTCTATTGCCTATAGGAAGGATTTATGGTAGAAACAATGAAGATGCAAGACAGAAGGTAATTAAAATGGGAGAAATAATATCAACGAATTAAGCCACCAAGGATCAACGAGCGTATAGGAAAATAGCATACGTGTGAAAGTGGTTCATTGATACTCTCATGTTTTAATATCAGTCACTACAGTCACTATTATATGTGGTAACTATAAAGTAGGTCGGTCGATTAAACACATTTTATGATATATGCCTACATATTTTCAACATAACTCAAATAACCGGTCACCATCAGTTGTCAATTTTTGTTTACTGATTGATTGAAATGTTCGCAAACGGACATCTTATCATATTTGACCAAGTGTTTACTCTCACCGAATTTGGCAGAGGCGATAATAGATAAAAGATACGATAAAAGATAAACTACATCTATTCATATCAATATGATATGATATGAGGAGTACCAATATCGCACTCAACACAAAAAGGATTAAAATGGTTTTAAAAAGTCATATTTGTTTTTAACAAATGTTAAATTGGAGAAAAATTTTCAGACTGTACTAATTTTCAGCCTGAAATGCAGCAGTATTTCAACATTTGATAATTTTTCATTTGACCAATTTTGAACATTGGTCAAATACCGCATTTGGCTAAAAGTAATTAGGCAGATTCCAAAAACTTTAAACATATTGATCACGTTCGTTTCCGTTTTTTGAAATTCCGTAAGATGGATACGATTCCTACGCAAATAACGTTTGTAAACAAAATTCACTACTATGGGAGTGTCTGAGTGTGATCTGAATATTATTATCTTGTATTTCATTTCCATCAATCTCACTCGTCTTTATTTGCTTCTTCTTGGTTGTTTTTTTGTGTTTTGTGATTAGATTACATAAAATAAATACATAAATTTGTTAACCTGATCATGATGATGCTGATGCGTGTTGTGCATTATTAATGCAATCTATATCTAACTACATCACTTTTACATCACGCATCACTTACTTAAAGAAAAAAAAGGAGAGACCAGAGACCTTCATTGGAAAGGAATGCATTTTTTTTCTTTCGTCAATTAAAGTGCATCCTGAAGAGACGATGTAGAAGGATGTACATTTTGTAGAGGAATGTAGAGATGTTTTAAAGTTTCCATTCCGCATATTATTCAACATATCAGAAGGAAAATGGGAGGAGAAGGAGGCAAACACATACAGGCAAGGGTATACCTCCTTATAGCTTGAGCTCATTTGCGCAAAAAATATAGGGCCACACATAAATATTTTGTAGTTAGTAGTTATAAACCAAAACCATATCGTCATTTATCAGTAGAGTAGTATATTGAGCTGATAACAACCTAAACTAGTTATCTTTACGTGATGATGAAGAATTTTGACTTCGTCGGTGGGCCCATTTCTCCAAAATGAGTTTTGCGGCTCCCCAAATAGCAAAAGTAAAAAGTAAAGGGAGGCATTAATAAACTAAACCAAAAAAGCTAGCGCAGCATCAATGATGCTGTTAAAGAGATTGTAGGTATTTCTCTTTCTGGATGCTTATGCTCCGCATATACTCTTTCTCTCCTTCACCTTCTTTTCGTGAATGCCATCCTGACAGGTGAGCTACACCGTGTTTGTTTTTCCTCCATTATTATGTACATTTTCATACAACAATCATTGTTGTACATGAAGTAGTAAATAATAATAATAATCGTAACAATCGTCTCTCTCTCGGCTCTTTTTTCTTTCTTAAGAGCAGTGCTGATAAGAGGTTGGCTGCTGTTGTTGATGATGCCGAGTTGAAACATTACACATTATTGTGTACATGCCGAGTGCATTGTTGATTGAGTAGTGGGGACTGTGTAAGAAACAATGATGATGATGATGATGATGATGCTAGATGGAGCATTATTATAACGACCGCGATGACTATTTGACTATTTCGGCATTGCTCTCAAGAGGAATATGGAGAGCCCATTTACTCCTCTGAGCATTTTTACCCACATTTATTCCCTTTTCTTCATAATCATCATCATCATGAGCTGCTGGTCTCACGACTCCTCCATTACTGCCCTGATTATCAGTTCTGTGCATCTCTCAGGCGTGCACTCTCTGGAAAAGAGAGAAAAGAGCTGTGTGTGTGTGCAGATGAGTAAGTTATTTGCCCATTGACAGCCCAATAGAGGAAATGAATGATGATGGTCAAGATGAAACTGTAAACCGCCCAGCAAAAACATAAATACATACTCTACTCAATTCTCTCAATGAATAAGCGGTGTATGTAGACTGCGGAGTAAAATTCCCACCTGGAGAGGCACAGCTTACATCCGCAGGGTTACCTGCTGTTGTGTATGTTTGTATTGCTTTCGGCTAGTCTAACTACCCATCTACCTGCCTTGTTGTTGGTCTTCTCCAATTTTTTTAAAAAAATGTACATGTCTGCTGATATATTACAGAGAGTGAAAAGGGCAAAGTGAACAAGTGGAGAATGTACAGTCTGTAGATCATGCCATTAGGACAATCATCATATATAGTAGTGTACATTTTCAGGTTCGTCTATGGTTTAAATGAGAATTATTTTCGGCATCGTTTTGAAAGATAAAGAAGCTGCATACCATATTTCGGAAAGCTGAAAAAAGAAAATATTGATTCATCAAACTAAAACACAACTTTGTGCAAAATTCGAACCAAGAGAGAATGTACATTTTATCCTTTTAGAAAGTTTCCTATGCTGAGAGTACATAATGCGTAATTGGGATTTTGTTTCTGGGATATTTTCCACATACCGGTTGACTTGTTCAGACGGATTAGCGTAACATTGTATTGGGTACAGTATTTCATACATACGAATTCCAACCAAAAATGCGTGGAATACCAAGAAAAGTCAGAGTCGAATTAGTGGATAGAAAACTTTCTGCCGTCTGCTGACTTTGTTGTCTGCTATATTTTCCCATTCAAACGGGTTTACCATTTCCATTAAATAATTGGTCTCGTCCTTTTCCTCTCTCTCTCTCTCTTGTCGTTACTCTTTTTGTGATTGTGTTTATGAGAGACAAAAGAACACTAACATGTACATAGATGCAATAAGTCAAGTCTCTCTACGAAATACTTTGTTTTGCTTAAGATAATAAGCTTTGAATGTACTCTAGGGTTATTGATGTTATTTCTTCTTATTACCACTACCATACATCTAATTTGGTTTAAGGAGAGATATTTTAAGTGAGCAATAACAATTTTGTTCCTTTGCTTGTTGCTTGTATTCTTTTTCTCAAGTGCCACTTAACGTCCAAAGGAGAAAAACGTTTATAGGCTTACCTATATACATTTGTACTAAACTATTGTAGGAACATGTTCGCCAGACTATTGATTTAAGCGGATGTTGTGTACTGTGCATATACCTACCGGATCGCAAGTGTAAAATATTTCATAAGAATGGGATTATTACGTTACGACTACGATCATATAGCTATCATCATAATCACAAGCTTATCCTCGAAACGACACGACAAATTTCAAGGTAAAAAGTTAACGAGGTTCTCATTGCTGTGATGATAATGATTTTTGCTTAAACCTGAGAAGTTTCCCATGTTCCCAGCAGACCACTTAAGTGAACAAAGCTAAATGATTTTTTTGAGAAATTCCAGTGAAGTCTGGGGTTTAGCTTAAATAAGTATTTTTTTTTCTCGAAATTCGAAAAATAGCAGATGCCTTGGGATCGTAATATAAGTATTTCCCAAGAATTTTTGTTACCTTTGAAATTCTACATAAAAAAGTTAACAGTCAGGTAGTGTCACTAGACATTATTTATCTCCAGAAAAAGGTTAGATTCCGGAATAAAACAGTGAGCCGCTTGTATTTGACAATATACATAGTAATCAAATTGAGGATGATGATGATGATCGTGGGGACAGAATGATTGACAATGACAATGATTAAGCAAAGAGGCTAAGCATTCTTGGAAGCAGCAGCAAAGTTACATCTGTCACAATGTTCCTACATTTCATATTTAAAACAAACTGCTGCTGTATTTATTTTTATGATGAAGGATGTTGAAACGTAAAGGACGGTAAGTGGGAACATAGACCAACAAATAAATACGTCAAAGATTTTCTACTCTTATATCATTTGTACTATATACACCTTTCCTACGTCTCTGCAGGAATGTCATCTCGTCATGCCACTTTACTTGGCTGAAAAATTGTGAAAGGAGAAGTTATACTCCAACTTGGGATTTTTGTGCAAGTAAATCAGTAGTTTTGAACCTGTCAAGATAAGTTCTTTTCTGATGACTATGATTTTGTGTACTGACTGAGTAATGCAGAGGAAAATGAAGGACATCATGGAAGTCCATTATAGGTGGTTTTCGCCGTGATTTTAAGTTTAGTATGCGTAGGTATGCAGTTTTGAATGACTTTGGGTTTCAGAGATGAAGACATTTTGTTTCTCTTCTTATCGGCTTCAACCTGGATTCTGAATTCATTCATCACTTTTATGATGAGCAAGTTGACGACAAGGTTTCGTCGTAAAATCCCATTTAAATGATCCTGTGATTTACGTATCCAATATTTATCAAATGCTGAAGCAAACTTGTTCATACAAAGTTCCAATACATTTTCAAACATTTAGTTTTAGTGGTTAGGGCAGTGGAGGGGATTTTTTTTAAAAGAAAAGACAAAATCATTGAGACAAAATAGATGACGATGATGTTGCGTCTCACAAGTTTCACCTGTCTACATATTATGGCTTCTACGTTTTTTATGAACAGTGAGTTGTACAGATCCACAGGAGTCGGTATTCCACAAAAGGATTAATATTATACCTTCATTTTCCTCTTTTATTAGGATGCGGTAATGAAGAAGACTTGAAAATAGCCCTAATTAAGCAACACGGGTACAAAGGTACAAAGAACGCATTCTTCTCATTGTCAGTGATCGCACACTACACACCACTACCACATTTTCATTGTGATGCGGTGATGACGATAACATCATTTCTTCTTCATGGGAGAAGCATTCTTCTTTTCGTGAGAGTGAGAAGCCCATTTGAAACACATTTTTTTGTCCTCACACATCCTCCCTGTCGTTCACTCTCTTAAGCTTACGCTGCACTCCCAATCCATTTTTATTTTTTACGAGATAAGATTTAAAAAGATGCATGAAAATGAGATTTTTGAAGAGCAAAGTATATTACGAATGTATAATATATTTCTCAGCACCTTTTAAAAATTTGTCCTGTATCCTGCATACACAAATTCTGTAATCATGATTAGCCCCATTCTCTTTTCTGTGCCGATGTTGTAGTAAAGTCATTACAATCTTCACTTTTTCCTTTCTCTCACTCCAACTCCCCTATATTTAAGTTTGTAAAAGTGAGAATTTTTATGAAGTTGTCTCACGAACTGGAAGGCTCAAGATTTGAATCTGGAGAGAGAGAGAGAGAAAGGAACGTTGTTATTGTGCTGCTTTGCTTGCTCGAGTATGATGTTGTTAGATGGGCTGTAGTGAACCGATGAAGTATTCATGATAACATTGGTTTATGAGTACAGTTTTAAAAATATCTATTTGCTTTCTTGTGAGTACGTAGTACATATTATACCACGGAACTACGTATAGAATTAAGATTACATGAGTATGTAGATCATTTATTACCATCATCATGTCCCTATATAATATACTATGATCATAAAGTGTGGGAAGTAGGAGGAGGACCACGATGGAGAAAAAAAACAACGATTTTTTTCTCTCTCTCGCTCTCTCTTTCTTACGACTTGATATTCTCTTGCTTTCGCTTGCACAACAAATAATTTATTTGAACATCCCGAGATTATTTACTCATACTCTCCTCAGACTTGACTCAGGAGGATTGTACTTTTTATCTGAGGGAGTAATCTCCTCAAATCCCAATGATCCATGCATGCCTTAGCTGCACTAGGTGAATTAACTTGTAAACATAATAATAAGAAAGCAAGCATTAGTAATTTCCCCTCTTGACGAATTTTCGTAAAGTTTCAAGCCACCATAATAATAAACTCTTTGATGCAGAGGGCAAGAGAACGAGTGAGGAATGTAGAGAAGTAAATATAGTGAAGTGTCAGTTTGGATCTGAGCGAGAGTGGTCTATGGATGATTTTTTTTCAATGCATGCAACAACACTAGTAATTATTATTATTATTATTGCTGGTTTCAAACCAGTCCTGGAGAAGAAAGGTAATTGTTTTGTAGGAACGATTAAAATAATGGTATTTTGATGGTTATTACAAAAAAATCGGGATAGATCAACATATCATCCTTTGTATAGGTATAAGGCATATTTACCTATGTATATCTTTTAGTACAAGCAATACATATGCATACTTTTCAAATCGAAAAAAATATGCTGATCATCATCATCACGATGATCTTGAGAGGTTGTTGAGGTTGAGAGTTAAAAACCTGTAAATCACCACCACCACCACATAGCTATGTGCAGGTGCACTTGCCTCTCCTTTACAAAATGAAGAAAAAAGGGAAATACCTGTGTGATCAACTGGATTGATGAGTTGGATTTTTTATTACGAAGAAAATTATTCTGGAGAAATGCATTTGGAATATTGAATATCGAAGCATATCATGATTATTATTATTAACTACAGTGCTTTGTGGTCGGTCGGCAGAGTAGATCCGAGGGAAAAATACTCGTTGTATCTCGTATTGTACTTACTGAGTTGTATGTGTACTTATGCATGTAGGAATGTATATAAATTGTAATGGAATTTTGTGTTTTAGCATGCAGATGTGGTTCTCAAAAAGGAAAAGCAAAGGCATACCATAATGATAGGTTTTTGAACTACATGATCTATTTGGTGTTGAATGCTGCTGTTCATCAGTCAATCACCAGTATCGGTTAGTTTTTGTTAAAGTCGATTCATTTTCGGGAATGCTCATTTTGAGATGCATTTTTATAGCAACCATCTTATACTGTATACACTATAAAGGTTGATCATTTGGTGTGTGGCAATGAACGATAAATGCAGACGGATTAAAAAAATACATTTGTGAGTTGTCCTAGTCCTATGAACCAAAAAATATTGGATATTTGAAAGCAGACGCATCATGAACTTATATTTTGTCGTAGGTATCTGCATTTTATTTTAGCAATATATGGACTTTAGTTTAGTCGTTATAATACGTTATAGATAATCTCAACCAAATCTAGAGGAAAAGTGTATGTATATGTAGCAGTAACACTTACCTTGCACAAGCAAGTAAAACATGGATTCTCAATTGACCCCGGTAACGGAAACACTTCTCCTTCGTTATCACATTTCTGGGATGACCCAGTGAGACCTGCAAGAAATAACATAAAGCGATAAAAATATTTGCATTTTTCTATATAATCATAATTAAACTATAGCAGTAGTAGTAGTAAAGCTTTAGGTTTCTCCCTATTAAGATGTTTGTTATAGTCGATACTAGTACTTCATCATTTTCTACGTACTACCGCATAGGTTTTCATAACAAAAATGTTTCAAAGTCCGCTATAAAACATCAAATTTTACGCTTTCACACTTCTATCTGTTTATTTGTTTATTTAAAAAATTATACTTGCCTCATGTAAAAACGTAGACACAAAAGCACGGCTAAGACATGAATGTAAGGACGTTTAAACCATATTTTGATGTTTTTGATACTCTGCCCAGTATCTTAGTTTCTTATACAATATAGGCAAAGCGGTTTGATAATCGTCACTCACTCATCGTCATTAAGTCTGGGAGAAAGAAAAGATGAATCTGTGCATGTTGTGTCAGCCCATCATCGTACCCTCTCCCATATCTTCATCATTGTTTACACATAAAAGAAGAAAAACAAAAGAATGCAAATGGCTGCATCTTCTCCATGTCCCCAAATGACAATAAAATATCACAGGAAGTGACCTATAACCACGACCTAAACTATTGCACCTTGAGTTGTCTTTGAAGATACACGTTCCATACTGGCTTTTATGCAACAGTTTTTATTTATTTATCTTCTGTTTTAGTCTCCCAACAAAAACTTTTACGAGCTTCCCTTGCAGTTGTATAACATGTGCAATAACAAAGTATGATAGTAAAATATGTGTCTATTTTTACATGCATACACATCAGCAAATGTTAACGACTCTGTCTGCTCATCACTAGGTTGATTCAGCGATCGTTTAATTGACCTTTTTTATTCAAGTTGAATAATATGCAAGCGTTAGTGTCAATGTGGTGGAAAAAGTGTGAAAGGCAAAATGCATCTTTCATGTCAAGAGGATTCCCTCCTCAAGTCTATTTATCTTGTTTTCTAGGTTGGCTGGCTGAAGGCTGTTTTTGGCGTTCGCTTTCTTTTCCTTTGTGACACAACAGCACTTAATAAAAGCTCATTTCTTGATTACTTTTATGTTGTGCCATCAACTCTGCACCTTGCTTGCGCTTCGCATTAGAGATTTCACGTGCAGATTGTGCATGGCCATATGCCATAGTATCACACTACGTCAATGTAACACTACTAAACAAATAAATGGAATTTTGAGTTCCTACGTAGAAATAATATTATAAATGTGTGCTTTCTGTTGTGTGCGCATGCACTCGTGCATTATATCATATCTCTTTCTGTTTCTGTCTTCGAAAAAAAAACTTGACTTTATAGCTGCTTGCCTCTAATTGGCAGTGATTTCAAGTATCATTCTTGCCATAATACAATAAGTATGTAAATGCGTTATTGTACAATATATAATATCTTATTGTTATAAAAAATATGTGCAAGACTTCTGGCGCCTTTCAAGAAGGATTTTTGATTTTAACAAATTACAAAGTGGACTGGTGGTAACGCCCATAATAGCTATGATATTGCTATTAAAGTCGCATCACACAGATTGCAAAAAAAAACTCAACAACATCTCTATAATAATATGCTGTAATAATAACAATAATAATAACAATAAGGATGCGCAGATAATGTTATGATATTAACAATACCTGAGTGTTTTTACTTTACTTACGACATACACATTCGCGGGTCGTCTCAAGATTAAAACTCGTTGTTTTTGTTGTCGTAGTCTTCGTCTTGGTCGCCGCCATTTGTGTGTGTGTGAAATTGATTTCGAAAAAAATAAGTCAACTATTTTATTTGATTCCATTTCATTTTCCATTTCAAATCAGTCGTACTAGTGCTAAGTATTTTTCTATATTTCGACTAGCTATTGTTACAAGTATGAAGACAGTATTGAACATCGTGTTCGGTATTGTTTTTCCATTGACTTTGTTGCATTTTCATTATTTCACTACTACTGTGGTGGCTACTCTTACCTTACCCCTGTTTCTATTGTACATACTTATATCTTTATCTTAGCGGTGCTGCATTGGCTCTGGGATTAGTAAAGTTTTGTCTTTTATTGTCAGTCAACTTACCATTTTGTAGATATTATATTTCGTCGAGGCATTTCGTTCAAGTAATGCCCAACTGATATGCTTTAAAATCCTAACCACTTATTTTGTAGCGGTCAGTCAGTCGCAGTGAGTCGCAGCAGCCACTTCTACTTTTTTGCGTCTTTCCATTTTCATAATAATTTCGGAGAGGAGCAGCAGCAGCAATATCTTAAGTGTAATGTCTGCTGATGTAAAGGAGTATAAGGCGACGGATTAATAAATGTGTTCTGCATGAGTAATGTAGGTACAGGTAAAGTATGTACCTACCTACTTTACTGTCGGAGGTATACCTACCTAATATACATACTCTACCTTCTACTTCCACCGTATTCAATACTTTTTTCTAATTACTAATTATCAAATTCTCATACACGAATATATATATATTATGGATGCGCACACGGAGAAAAGTCACTGATGCACTGTATAATGATAATTAATTTTCTATTCACTATCCAAGCATGATAATAAGATGACGATGATCGTCATCATCACCGTGATTATGATACTTCTATAACCCATCCTGTGGAATGCTTGATGGCGATGATGATGGTGAAGGTGATGGTTGGAAAAAATGGAAAATCAGAAAAAAACGCGTGTGTATAGTATCCTCTACAAATTTTGTACTTTGTACTTTTACACACATCGGAGTAAAGAACCGGATTTTTACGTCCACATATTTCATCTTTATCGTCTGCACTATGCTATCTAACTGACAGGTTTTGGATATTCACGCATATTTAAATTGAGCTTCATCATCAACATCAGCTGGTAAACATTGAGTTTTAGTCAAGCTAAAAAGAGTCGAGACGACTTTAAAAATTGGGAATGCATAAGGCTATTATCGTGTTATCTTTATGCAGATTTTCTGACGAAAAAATTTTTTTTTGTATATTTCTCTCACCCAGCCCTGCATAGCAGTAAACTAACTAACTACTTTATTGCGGCATTTGTTGGATTTTCAGAATTGAAGGCAAAGATGAATGCTTTCTATTGCCTATATGCATATAACACTTTAGAAGTGTACATCAAAAATTAAAGCTGTGAAAAAAATGTATAAAATATTTTGCAGGCATTTTTGTTAAATTCTGAATTTGCATCGCCACTGCAAGTTTTAATTAACACGTTTCGGATGGAACTTTGAAAGTTGCGATTTGTGAATGTACAATAAAGTAGCATAACTATCCAAATCTTATATTTTGTTCACCTATTCGGTGTTTGTATTCGTATTTTCGTATACTTACTGCTAATATATGCTGAGGAGATGATTGATTCATTATTTTGAGTAAAAATTCTTGTGGTGGAGGCAATATAAAGGACCCCATAAATCTTTTACAAACGAAGGCAAGCAAGTGGCGAAGGAAAGTGGTAAAAAATGAGTAACTATTTTATGTCTGCTATTTAATCTGTGTAGTTTTATGTGATTCTTAGGTTTGTTGGTAGCATTGAACAAGATGCCAGTAAACAATAAGAATAGTGATTATTATTGAAGGCGGAACTTGAAAAGACGACATTGGTCAGTAAACTGAGATTGAATGAATGGCATTGATATATCCAATTTGATCAAGAATCCCTATTATGGTTCTACTTGTATGCATTAGAATGTAACAACAATGTAGCTAGACTTGTAGACTCCCCCCTTGTAGTAGATGCAAGATGTTTGTGTTACATATCATTTAAATCTGTGTGCATATGACAAGTACAAAGGTAACGCTTCTCTTGGTAATAAAGAGATATGATCAAAAGTATTCTCTCGTATGATGTGGTAGAGTGAATTCTTATTAATCTTCTGAATTGGATGTAGGTATGCATGGCCATGATAATGATGAAATCCTTCTGAGCGGTTTACACGAAACATTAAAACACACTCCCAAGGAATACACAGAAAGAAATTGACTGGAGAACTCATTCAATGAAATGTGAAAGTTGATCGTCTGGTTTATTTTAACTGATCTCTGCTAGATGAACTTGCTACAACTGATCCTGCCGATTATATATACGAATGGTAATAATGAATAATGTTCTGTCGAAGCTGTACGAATATTTACAATAGATATAATATCAGGATGACTCATTCATTCAGCACTAGCGGTAAAAAATGTAACAACTGATTAATGGGAGTAAATCTCCACATTTTTCAACCTTCTAACCAACCATTCAAATTTCATCCATGAACTGAGCTTATTGAACTGAATTGAGGATATTGTAACTACATACCTACAAAGTAAGCTGCCTCGCATTTATTGCTTCAATCCATTTCTACATACTAACGATTACATTCCATGTATCTCCATACTACTTTGTATATCAAGAGATACTAACTAATCCTCATTTTAACAGGCTATCATTAATCATCTTACCAGCAAGTTGAGGAAAACATGCACTTGTAAAAGTATGTGCTAGCATGTTTATTCATTCATTTCATCAGCATTTCTGAAAGGGAATGGAGGAGATCCTCTCAAGGAAGCCCGTCCATCACAGTCATTCTAAGAATAGCTGATGCATTTGTTACGACGAAGAAAGTAAGAGTAAGAAAGAGTGAAAGCTAAAATAGTTTTTCCCACGCAGGAAGGAAGCGAAATGGGAGAAAGCATGGTAGATAGAAATGGAAGAAAAAATGAGTACACTTACCAACAACATTCCCCAAAGCTTCACTGTAGTTGATCGGAAGCGATAACAAAGCTATCAGCAGGAGTGTTGACCATGAATGGCCCAGAAAGTGAGTAAGTCTTGTTCTCGTTCTTCTTGATGATGATGATGATGACGTTGAAAGTGAAGATGATGACCCTGACAGTCTGACTGAGTTCAATGAGGATCTCTTTCTTCTCTCCGATTCTTTTATTCTAGTACTGGGTTTGGCGGTGGGTAAAACGCTGGATTCAATAGATTCCATGTTTGCACTGGTTTCTACTTTCCTTCTCCAATGATCCCTTCTGAAAACAGTTAAAGCACTAGATTAAAATTTGACCAACAGATTGTAATTTGTTTTGTACTCTCGTGTCTGCAGTAGATGAGTTAGGCACATCGTTGAGCGTGCATATTATGATAAAATTTTGTTTCACCAGAGACCATCATGGTCAGATCATGCACAGCGTGAGTATTTCTGTTTACATAACTTTTCACATGTCATAAAACATTTTCTAAGAAAAAATAGAAAATAAAATTGACACTACCAACAACATGACCACTAACTTGTTGTCATCTTGGGACAACCCACATTGGAGAACCACATTTTTATTGCGTATTCAAGTAGTGAATAATGTATCAACAAGGTAGATAGGTGTACACACAAGTGTGTTGTGCGTAAGTGAACGTTTAGCGTTTCATATGCCATGTAAATGAACACAAAATTTGTTCTTTATGCAGTTCATCATGACATCAACATAAACAATGTAAAATGGTCAGAATGAGTCATCTTTTCTGCACAGAAAAAAACCTTTTTGGTATTGAGTTGGTTTGCCACGCAGAGTCCAGTGCCAAATAACGCATGTGGTTGTAGTAGAAGTGACTAACCAAAAATAAAAAATAAGAATATCTTGTATCATAATCAGACATCTCACTTCAGCCAAGTCTACTTTTCTGCAACACACCGACCGAGTAAGTGTGTGGGTATGCGCATGGTTCCCTACTTTTTCAAGTGATTCAATTTTACACTAATGTGCAAGCGAGCGTGTAAGTGTCTGGGGTGGTCGGTCGATTGAAAGGAGTTTAGAATAAAAAGACCACCATCATGGACAGCTTCTGTTGAGGTGATTATGAGTATGCCATTGCTAAATTACCTACATGTATCTAGTCATGAATCTTGCAGTACCACCAACTACATCAACGAGCAAGCACGAGCAGCAGTAGCAGTTAATGGCAAAAAAATTATTGCGGTGGTAATGGATATGCGTCCATTTCATCAATTACATAAACAACCTAACCCTGTTATTTATCCCTACCGCTGCGAATTGCAAATCTAATCATCGCCATGAGTGTTCCCCTCGTTTAACACCAAATTTCATGCACTTTGGTTGGAGAAGAAGAGCAAAGCTAGAGAAAGATGAGACGATAATGGTTACTTCTCCTGATCCACAGCTTGTTAGTTTATTGGTGGTCGGAGTTTTAAACGATGTGTGCTTATATACAGTAGCTTGCTAGAGAGAGCAGGGAGCAAGCAATGACATCATGATGACATGACAAAGTCAGCAACTTTATAACTCATTTTACAAGACTCGTTTCAATTAAAACGGCTTTTCTTCTTCAGCTTCACAGAGACGAGGTATCACTTGTCCAAGAAAAACTCCAAGGTACACTGTGCTTCAAAAGGCATCGTATTTATATCTAAGTCAACCAACGAGAAAGAAAATTTGTGAAGGAGTTTTTTTCAGGTTCAGCAGATGAAACAGATGACTTTATTGTTACTGCTTTTTTGTAACCGAATGTGAGAACCAAGATGATATATAATTATATCTGATTTGTTCTTTTTTGTTTGTTTGTTTGCATTTTGCATGTCGTGCACGCAACCGTAGTGGTTGTACGTACATCGCCAAGAGCGTAATATTTTATACAAGCCAGACGAGAATGGGATAGGTGATGGTGGTGATGAAATGATGATGATACTACAGCTATTGTAGTGTATAGTATATCGTCATGTGGCAAAGGTGCCAAGTTGCTATAAATTGGACAAGACAAGAGAGGAATAAAAACACATCTTCAAGAGTCAAAGTCGAGGGAGGATGGAGACATAAAAGGGTTCGCCGTCCATGCTCGATCTATGTCGTCGTCGTCGTCTTCTTTTTTACAATATTCACTTTTGCCTTGCTTCTCATCATATTATGTATTTATGTATCATAAATTATAAATGCAAATTGCCTGATGAGTACTACATGATTATAATATGGCGATTGCGATTGGCGACACGTGCCTCTTCTACGGCTGCTGCCACATCGCCAGTAGTCCTGCTGCCGCTTTCTTGCCTATTAACAACAATAAAACCTCTGCAGAAAAATATATTGGACAGGCATCATCAACATCATCATTGTCTGATAATGTACCTATATTAATAAACCACCGTCGCCGTCTCCGTTTTTTGCTGCAGTTCTTCCCTATATATTATGCTTGCGTTTTATCTATTGGCAATTCCCATTGTTGCAAAAAATGATAATAAATAAAAGCAAAATTATAATTACACTTGTGCACGAATATGCTTTCGTTGCAAATTTTTAAAATTGAAAATGCCTTCAAACCAAAAATATTTTTGTCCTCTTCTTTAGTTCTCTGACTCCTTCCTGACGGCTTCAGAAAATCTACTATAACAAGCATGTAATATTATGTTTATTGTTTTCTTTTTTTCTTGTGCAAAGATATGACATGCACATGACACGAAAATGTTATCAGTACGCATAATAGCTATAATAAATGTACTGACCAATTTCTGATGATATAACAGGAATAATGAATGCTTATTATTTTGACTAATTATGGTAAATATTATGGAATCATGTGGCGTCTGCCGGCTTCAACGGATATCAGTACACGAGAGAAGCAGAAATTTTTGTGGAAAATTGGTCTATCTGCGACGGTTACGTTTAAGTAACATCATACCAACATTGTGTGTGTGCTAACGACGTCAATTAACGCAGGCAAGGTTGAGAGGTAAAATTGTGAGAATATTATGAAAATAAACGTCACACAAGGCGAGGCCTGATGGTGTAGCATATTACGCAATAGCCAAACTTGAACTAAATTGTTTTCCCTCGTCATTATCATCATTCTCACAAAAGCAAACATAATTCTAAATTTAGTTGGTTGATACATTTCTATTTAAAAAACAGATTTAACTTTGTCAAAGGCACGTGTTATGAACATCCGAATATGCCATCTAAAATTAGAAGGAACAGGAGGGATGTACATCCCACAGGGAAAAAAACTGTGATTTCTTTGAAGAATTAATCTGTCTTAGTGTTTGAGTTGCATATTTTACTCGGCTAAGAACAGTAGACATATGGGAACTTGGACGTATTACAAATGAATGAGCATCTGCTTCGGTCTAATAGTGTGCTGGTGTGTGCGATGATACTGATAATATTGTTATTTTAAGTAATGCTCAATATGAGACAATACATTTTTTATTTATAACCGTACCGTATGGAATGCTATGTATTCTGCTCTCAACTTTTACTAGTGCTGCTTTTTATAGACACAAAATACTACTGATGATGGCATCCGTAATAAAATAAAACATTAACGTGTGTAAAATCTTGTTAATGCTTGAAGAAAATGCAAGGTTCAACAGTATTTAGCACAATTCTCACCAGATTTTTGTGTGGGCACAACAAGAATTCAAAACATTGAGGGAGACGTGAAAGATTGAGTGTGAAGTCAAATGAGATGAGATGTGATCATTGTAATCTTTTCAGTATGCTTCTGGCGAGAAAACGAGAAGAGAGTTGGGACTACAGAGTCAGATCTCTATGTAAAATATGGCCTGTAGTGTATTCTGCTTTACTACAGTATAACATACCACTAACCTAGATAAATCAAAATTCATTTTCTCATTTAACCATTATCGCTAATGGGCTTTTAATAATAACGATAATAATATTTGGAAGGTGAGAAAGATATGTGAGGCTAAGATGATTATGAATATTGGCGGTGATTATGGCTTCCTTCCGATATTGAAAAACGGTGTAATGGATATTATTGCTGTTGCATAAGTGACGTTGTGAAAACTGAAGAAAAAATCATTACACTTTCTGGTTTGCTTGAAATGGTAATCGGGATTGGAATCATCATTGGAATTTATCTTAAAGAAACATGGAAAATAACTTTCAAAGGAAAGTGAAATTGGTCGTTATCTCACTGTTTTACATAAATATGTATTCATCTCTACCCAGGAAATCTTTTAAAAGCTTGAGTAGAAAACTTTCCAAAGGGAGGCAATACGATAAACGTTGATACTCCAATAAATACTATTTACTTTTAGGTAATCCTACAGCAATAAAAGGTACATCAATCATTACCACAAGATCATTCGTGTGATATTTTAAGTTCAAATTCTATCAATCACAACATCTCATGTAGAAGCATCAAGAAAGACCGACATTGGATGATGACGCGCAAAAAAATCTTCTATTGAGAGACTTGCCAATTCTACGCTGCATTATCCATTTACCTGAACTTATTAATGAAATTTTAATTTACTGAAGTTTAATTCTCCCACGCCCTTGTACAATGTCACAGTAAAGATTGTTCTGGGAAGGAAACAAATGATGCATGAAAGCAGCAGCACGAGTTACACCACAAAGTATACCATACGAACATGTTGTTTTCTTTAATGAAAGTTTTCTTCATTAGACTTAAAAAGGTCGAAGTTGTGTTAAACTGAATAATGATACGGTTTATTTAATGAATCGGCTTTTCCTTTTTGATTGGAATAAAAAACAACAAAGTTGATTTATGCGCCCCACTTGGTTTAGCGAGGCGTCATCGGGTCTCATTCATTCGAAATAATCTCGTAGAAAACTATTTTGCTGCCTCTGGTTTTTGGCTTTTCAATGAAACATCGGCCACGATAGCAGGATCTCTTCATTTGTTTTTTAAAGTAACGGCTGTTGGGAGTTTGTACAGCGGATGAAACCAGATATACAATTTCTTCCCAAAACTCCTTCTTATCAAATCCTGGATTTGATCCAGAACCTTTTCTGTGTATCAGATTTTAACCAGATCATATCCCAGTTACATAATTCAGTTATGGTAATTTATAATATACTAGATTAGAGCACACGAGTAGTCCAACACCTTTTTCCAGCTGCTCAACTGATCCATGTGAATGTTCTATCAAAAGGTCATCCGTAGTTCGTTAGGTGCGCGGGACATTAATTAGCCTCAAATATACAGCTTAATCGTATGCATATTGAGTGAAAATGTGTATTGTTGATCGATTCTCTAAACATTCAAAATGCCCAAACGTAATTCAACAATGCCCAAAGCTACGAGAAAGCGATTTTGGTACCATTTAAAAGATTATTACAGTGTATTAGAACGTAGGATACATCAGTGTAAAATAATGTACAATGAAAGTGCTCCTGTTTATGACATCTTGTTTATAACTCTGAAAAGTACGTAGGTACCTGCAGAGTGTTAACTATACAACATGTTGTAGCTCAACTAAACTTGAAAAATATATTTAATTTGCTGCTATTAATCAAAACAAGTGAAAATCCTTTATTTTACTTGTCTCGTTGGCTCTCGCTAATAAACGTTTTAAATTACACTTGCATGCATGACGGAGAAGGCAGACGCCTTTTTATAATCAGAACAGTTATCCGATATGCATAATGAAATATTTCGTTGTTTTGATTGAATATAAAGTATTAAAAAGCCATTAAAGCCTTAACCAATACGATTAGAAGTAGTAGACAAGCTTTTAGCCCCAACGCCACACCAATACCTCGAAGGATTATAAGAGCTAGGTTGGTCAGCCGTTCGATCATATTATGCAGTATTCACATGATGAAAAAAAAGAAGTTGAACAAGAAGATGATGAAGAAGACGAAGAGTCAAATTGAAATCTCAGTCAGTCAAAAATGAGCAAACCAGCACAACGGCAAAAGAACATGATGCATGCGGTGAGTGCATGAATGAATCATGAGTCTATTCTTCATCCATGTCCTCCACTTATTTTATTGAACCTCTGTTTTACTACACATTTTTTTCGTCTCTTTGAATTCTCAACTGATCTTGCACTTTACTCGCACAACATACACACTTAAATACGGTGTACTATGAACCGTGTTTGTTATGTCGTGTTTCTCGAGCTGCCTTGCCTGCTTACCTTCTTCTTGAAATGAGCATCATCATCAACAACGTCTTCAGTGAGAGATGAAACATCAAAATATTATTTCGTATTCCATTTTTTATTCATCCGCAGACAACACTCAAGTTGTGCTACACAACAAGATACATTCTTATGCATCTATAGGTATGAACGTGTTGCGAGCATTTTATTCATACAAGAAAGAATAATAACACGACTGTATATTTAAAAAATGTACATGGGTACACGTTTAAATGAAGAAAAAAATGAATCATGATCGGCATATTGATATTCTATATGTTGTATGAAACATAAATCAAATCAATGCAGAATACAACAGCATCATGCAGTTAGAGTTGAAAGAATTAGCATGCTAAAAGGTGCATGTAATTAAGAGCTGCCATAATTGAAACAATAATGCTGAAATTCCCCTTAATCCCTCTACGCAAACGACTGATGAGAAAAGGTGAAAATGGACATGTCAAATGTTGCAAAACCTTTGCATTTGGCGTTTACAAGAACAAAAGTACCTATGTACTAATAATTTACTATTTGTCAAAAATTGTTTCAAGATCCGTCATATATGACAATGTTTCAAAAAATTATTAATTTTTTGTCATAGGTAAGATGGCAAGATGGTAATAGGCGACATAATATAGCCTTCTTTAAGAAGGATGAGGTTGATTGCGGGGTAATATGGGTATATATTATAGTGCACGTCTTTGTTAAAAAAATCTTAACTAATAGTCAATTTAACATAAAAAAAGTAAATTCGTTAGCTTACCCAATCCGACAAGACGTGTGACTGATGCTACTGCTACAACTGCAGTCTGTTGAACTGGAAGAGGAAAAATCTGGTGCAGAATGCAGGATCATGGAAAACGTTGATGATTCACCGGTATAGTCATTCTTTACACATGTTACACTCCTACTATTGCACATGTCACAATATTCACTTTTCTGCATCGTTACGTCATTACAACCGTCTATCACTGGCTCTTCTCCTAAGTCAGTTAAACAATTTGTATTTGCTGCCGGGGTCATCGTAATTTCAGTTACAATTTGTTTTGCCGATGATCCCATTTTTAACAGAACAGCCCAGACTTGTAATCAAAGTCTGTTTATTAGAGTTGCAAAAAATGAGATGTTTAAATCCCGTCTTTTCTGCAGGCAAATTAATGCATTCCAGTACAATATTATTTCAAGTTTTTGGGTGTTCAATATTGTTTTTTTTCTTGCAATTTAAGAATTCCTTTGTGCTGAGGTCAGCGCAAAGCTATTATTATTGTTATGCTGTCTAGGCAAGAAATGTATACCTAAACGTTGTACTTTTTTGTTGATGATGAAGTTGGAAGCTTCATATCATCACCATTGCAGCCGCCGGTATGTCTTCTCGTGCTGAAATGTAATTGCACACTAGCGAGGAAATTCCTCTGCGCTTTTTTCGTTTTATTGACGACGACGTTGAAGGGAGATGGGGATATGTTAGGCATGAAAAAAATCAACAACCGCAGCTGCACTTTGGAAGCGGTCTAGTAATCTCTAGTGGCGATGATGATGACGATGAAAAATGATGATAAATTTTAATACATAGAACAACACAAACCAGGTATACAAAGGCGTGTGGCGTATGTTATTTTTGTTTGAAGAATTTAAAGTACAAATTCAACTCGGAACAAGTTTGTACATGACTGCAAAAAAGAATGTCACAACGAATGTTATTGCACTATTTCTCTATTCACACATGGTGTCAAAGTGCCAAATGACATGTTAACACATAGTTGACAACGTATGTAAACTTGACAGAATAATGATTGCCAGGATTTTTTTGGGAACTTCCTCACCTATCATAACATTATATATTTGGCGTGTTACATGTATCACACTTGAAACTTTCGGATTAGGATTTGACTGTATTTTGTGCAAATACAAGTGACGAAATCCAGACGTTGAGAGCGAAACGTTTTTTTGCTCAAGTGCAAAAATTTTAATTATGAGTCAAAGCCATAATATCTCAAGTGTTGATGTACACAATAAAATGTCATTACGACAAATTTACAACATAACGTTAGTTGTCAAACTGATCACATCACAAATTGTTATAAACTGCACTTTGACTGTCGACAATAGTTAATGTATTGTATAGCATGTCCTTTTGTTGCACTATATAGAGATAAATTAGTGTGTAAATAAAATACATACAAATGTTTTTTTATAAAACTTTAAAAGAATGAATCAATGGATTTAAATGAGTACTTCATTGATATAAGCAATAACATTTAGTATTATCCTCATCATTATTATAGTACTGCAATATATGTGCTAATCACATACACATACAAATCGCATGTAACTGTAACGTATACTCATAATATGAACGTTAGAAGCAGCATAATAACAGGCGTATACTTTCAAGCTTTTTTTTGTATTTTTGTCCCAAACGAAACCATTCAGGTGCAGGTGGAAAACGCAGCAATTATAACTTATATTCGCAAAATGGTCAGTCGTTCAGACCTTTTCGTAGGACACAACAACAAGCAGGATAATTTTGTTATCCTTAAGGATTGATTGTATGGAGTGATTCTACGGTGGTGATGATGATGTTGTTGCTGTAGATGACGATGATTGTAGATTTGGTTGGAGAAAAAAATTAGGAAGTCGTGGTTTTTGCCCCGCTGAATGTTATGAGTTGTACTTTTGTATTAACGTAAACAGGTGTGCCCTGAATGCTCATGAGTTCCTTTACCCAGAGGATAATATGTGTTAGACACTGCAAAAAAAATTATAATAATTTTGCTTAGAGGAGTAGTAGAATTGTGTCCTTCCTTCCTAATAAACGTGCATATAAATTTAACGTGTTATTGTACGTACGTACAATAATAATGAAAAGAAGTCAACTACTCGCGAGCTTCCTTCTCCTCCTTTTAAAATTCACTTTGTATATAGTTTTGCACAACAAGAGAATAATGAAAGACGAACATCAGCAGATCGTACTATCACAGTATCAGTAATAGTGTTTATTGTTTGTATCGTTCACCAGACTTCTTATCAGTTCACAATTTTTGCCTTGGATCTGCTAATTGCAATCACCAATAAAACTTTGTGTGAATTACAGTAGTACATATTAAACTTTAAAACTGAAGCACAGCCAAACTCGTTCAACTTATTGTTCTGATTGAAAAATTTGAGAATTTTTTATAAAAATTTGAAACTAATAATTGATAAAATTTTCAAACAGGGGCAGTATAATCAATTGGTACGACAAGACGGACAGGTTTAGTAAGTTTTGTTTGTTTTAAATCAAGTATAGTATAATAGGCTCATTTGCTGTAGCCTGTGGAAAACAATAGGTATAATAATATATACGATATTTTGGGGTGAAGTGACTCCAAGGAAGTAGCAACAACAAAGGCTTAACAGCAAACACACTAGCTTGGTTTTTTCTGCTCCTTTCTCTTGTAATCCGATTTGAGGACTACTGCTGAAACACAAAAGTATTCACACTTTTTACTCCTTTTACAAGGTAGATACACAGATAGAGGAATAGGTATAAAATGTGTAGATCGCGTGTATTTGAGTAGTAGTGGCACAATGTGTATATGGATGAGCAGCATATATGCTTATGGGTAATATTTGTGATGTTTCTTAGGTAGGTATTTACTGATGTTTGCTTTTGTTTCAAGGAATCTCTGTTTCTCTCTCTCACTCACTCTCTCTGTTGTTGTTGCAGCAGCAGCAGAGGAGCAGAGCAAAAAGCCAAAAAAATCTTTCTTTACACTGGAAGCTCTGCCAGTGGACTGAGTTTGAGTTTGCAATGTACCTGGAATAAAACCAAAGTTGTTCACAGCAGATCCAAGACACTGCTTCTACGACTAGCACATGCTATTAATTCAACCAGTTACTTCATATCGCTGTATCATCAGCATCATCATCATCATCATGCTATATAGCCACATTTTTGCTTGTGTTCTGTGCGTAAAAATACACATATACTTTCTTCTTTGGCATATGATGAGATATTTCATACTGAAATGCACGAAATAAATATCACATTTGTCGAGGGTATGAATTGATATATGTATTACCAGTAAAATTGTCAAGTAATGTGAATAGCAAAATTTGGACATTAAATGTGTAGATATTTTCAGTATTCATTAGGATTTTCATTAATCAATTAAAATAACACAAAAATGTACAATATTTGTCGAATTGGAGTGAAAGTAAGAGGATTGATGCTGATTGAAGACTATGAACATTAACTTATTTATTTTAATGAAAAATACAATAAAATCCATTGTTTCATGTTTCCTTCTTAATAGAGACCCAACGACAAACAGGCAAGTGTAATACCGACGGCACCATCCCAGAAGCTATACAATTTACTAGCACCCTTTCCCTATTTCTTCGCAAGGTAATTTATACACAAAAGCAAAGTTACCTTTAATTGACGAAAGGTCAAATTCTTTCAGTCTACAGCTATACCCATTGGGTTTGTTGGTGCATCAGTCAAAAATACCTAAGCAGTGGAGACGACATTTCAATAGCATCAATATCATATCAATAGTAAAATTCATCAATGGTGGCAGAAGCCAGTCTTTTTATTTAGAACACTGACAATGGTAACAATGCATGAATACCTAAAGACAGCAGCATAACGCCAAGGAAAAATCTTTTTACTCACTGTCTATTCGTCGTGTCTTCATGGTTCATTGTTGTAATATTTTCATTTAGTGTGGTGGAATAGAAATGTATATAACTACACATGTAAGTAAGTACCTCAAAGTCAGCCGTCTTTCTTGCTCTTAGTACAATGCCAAGAAAACTGTCTCACTCCCCATTAATTCATTTGCTTCTCAAACTATGTCGTCGCTCTTGGTGTGCTTTTGATTGTACTGCCAGCCAGGACCAACTCTCAGAGTTCTGTTCGAGTCTTTATGTAATAAAATGCAAGTCTCATTGCATTTCATTTATGCAATTTCTTTTAAATTCACATATTAGATATAGTTTTTCAAACATTTATGTGACAAAATGGATGCTGACTGGATTTACCCACACATAAAAAACTAAGTTTATGTTAAAGAAAAACCCAACAAGCTGACTGACCGGACGAACTGGACTGTGTATGGATTACACATAAGATAACTGAATAATATAATTTCGTACCAGTAATCAAGTTGGCTTGTGCATTTGTACAGTAGGTATATACTTCATATGAGCTTGTAATATAACGTTTTGATTCTTTTTGTTTAATAATGTTAACATGCTGATTCTCCCCTTGCTTACTGGCAATAGTATTAATAGA